>JASTWL010000190.1:0-336262 GCA_035220575.1 Temnothorax rugatulus | reverse complement strand
GTACCGATATATTAAACTCACTTCCGCCGGTGATCACCAGCGTATCAGGATTTTCCCTGGATAAATGGCCCGCTGTTATCACTGGACTTTGAACGACGATAGATAGTTGTAACGGTAATTCCGCGGGCGTGAGGTTTTCTGAACAATTTCTGTTACCTCAGCGGTGACCGGCTCCTCGATCGGCCCGATCGACCCGTCGCTTCCTGCCGTACGAGAGCTGTCCTCCTCTGCATGTGGCCTCAAAGAAATCATAAATTTCTAATTTTCTCGCTCTTAATAATACAATTGTAGTTTATACAAAGTGCTAAATTAAGATTTACTTATTTAAAAAATATCACTAATATATATTCCTTTGTGTAAAAAAATTTATTATAATATCTTTTAATATTATATTATATAATACAATTACGACTTAAGCAATGTAAAAATCATGTTAAAGTGTTAAAAAGAATAGTCATGTGAAAGAGAATAGTCTACTTACCGGTTCACATTCCTCGATACAAAATCTGACGATGACGTTGAATCGGACAATTTGACTGTCGGGAAACTTGAAGGCAGTAAATGTTGAGATCAAAGAACGGTTATCGATTGGATCTTTCAATAGCGCGGGAAACGTCGCCGGATCCGTCGGACACCCAATTTCGTCCAAAAGAAGATACGAGGATTCTCCGGATGCGCTACTAGCTACGAGGGGCCCGAACTCCGTGACACTCAGTGTTGCTCCAGAGACACCGGAAGTTCCATCAGGACGCAACTTCCGGATACGGAGGGAGGCGGAGCGCAGCACTGTTACTCCGGTTGCTCCCATGGACGTAAAGCTGGATGCATAATGCTAGGCGATAGCGATAGCAATATGGGTGCTTTCCATTTAGTGACACAAGTCCACACAAACGTTTTATTTATCCTCCTGGTCAGTTTTACACGTCTACGTAATAATAAATCTTGCCTGTGAATCTTTTGTGATGTTATAGTTTGCCATAGCATGTAACTGAGATTGAAAAGAAGAATAATAATTTGTTCCTTGATGATTTCCAATTGTTGCCGACAAAGATGCTGTATTAGGTTCATAATGACTCTGTAAATAGGTTGTTCCATAAGGATAAGGATATTGCGTCGGTTGCGGCCAATTATAAACGTCATTAGAGGGATAGCGAGTCAAATGTCCTGGGTAACCAGTTGCCAGATATAGTTGATTCGAAGGTTCAGTCTACGCTATTACCTGTCAAGAAAATATGAATAAAATAGGCATATATACAATGGATACTACATTTCACATAATAAACTCACTTCCTTGATTTTTTCATCTCCCGAACTTAAAGGACTCGGACACATTCTGTCGTCATCAGGTGGTGGAGGCGGAGGTGGTTCCTTGGGTGGCTCCGGTTTATTATCATCGGGTGCGTCCTCGCAGCGATGCACGGATGCAGCAGCCTCACCGTTCTTAACCTCCGTGTCCCCCGTGTGTCTCCATTATACATAACTTATTGTGCTGTTGCTAGTAATATCTAGTTGCTGTCATAATGCGCATGCGTATATATTTTTCACTTTTAAGCAAGTCATGCGATGGTGAAAGATTTACGTGAAAAATATACATTTTTTCATGAAAAGAGGTCATAAAACCGCTCACTAAAAGTTCACGTGAAAAATTTGACGTTTTGAAAATTTATAATAGAAAACAATATTTATGTCATAGACACATGAAACCAATGGCAGGCAGTATGTCTTTTTAACTAAATCACGTGCAAATTAGTATATTATAAAATGTGTACCATGAAAAAATGTAATATCATTTTTTCATTTTTCACGTAAATATTTTCACGTGATATTCGTACCATGAAAAGTGAAAAGTGAAAATCTTTCATGATCGACCCCCTGAAAAACTATAATGTACGTCACGTAAACTATAGATTTTCAGTACTTGCAGTGAATATCGGAACACAGCCAATATCACACACCATCAATGGGCGCGTTCAGCAAACCAAGCCGCTAAGTAGCAGTCGAACGTGATTGGCTTTTACTTTTAGAACCAACCAATCGACGCAGAGTGTTGATAAGACGAACTCAACAGTTGTGTCTGCTGAACGCGGCCAATGGGTGCATCCAGAAGCACGACCACTCATTGTGCTAAGTAGCAATTAAAGGTGCCATTTCACGTTGACGCTCGATGCTCATTTTCAGCGAGCAAAAATCTTCAAATATAATATATTTTATTTATATATATATATAAATTTATTTATATAATATAAATGATTAAAAAATATTATTTCTAGGGTCACGTGGTTTCACTTTGACGCTAGCGTCAAGAAATAAAGCTGAATTTATTCAACTTCGTTGACGCTGAATCGTCGTTGATCGTCTCAGTACATACAATCAAAAATAGGCTTCGAAATACGTAATTTATTAATTATTTTTAAGTAATATCTTCAAGTAATAATATTTTACGAATATATATATATATATATACCCAGCAAACCAGTAATCACCGAGTGCGTAAATTTGATAGCAAATTGTCGCCAAGATTTGGCGATTACTGGTTTGCTGGGTATATATATATATATATATATATATATATATATATATATATATATATATAAATAAAAATAATATTTCTGAAGATTTTTGCTCACTGAGAATGAGCGTCGAACCGATCGAGCGTCAACGTGAAAAGGCACCTTAATAGCGTTTTTCACTGGCAGCCGGTGCGCACTCAGTGCACATTAAAACCGTCGTACATACATACGTTACGTAAACTATAGAATATCGGAACGCAGCTTCAGGCTGGAGTCCCATGGCATGTATTTTCCGCGTAACGCATAACCGCGTAACCAATCAGAAGCGCAAATATGCATAACCGAAAATGTGAAACGCTTCTAATTGGTTACGCGGTTATGCGTTACGCGGAAAATACATGCCATGGGACTCCAGCCTCAGAGAGCGATTAAGCCCATTCTACAATAGCCGTAAAAGTATGCGTTAAGACGTAAGCAGTAAAAATTGACCAACTACAGTCGATTATTCTTGGATTGTAAAAATCCCATTAGTCAATAGCTTATTGCTTACGTCTTACATTTACTCTTACGTTTATTGTAGAATGGGCTTTATTCTGGATGCACCCAATTACTACGTTTACGCGGCGAGGCTATGCGTTTACGCGATACATAATTTTCTACCGTTTACGCGTGCGTAGTATTCTGCGATACTTTTTGAGAGCCGTTTACGCGTGCGTAGTATTCTGCGATACTTTTTGAGAGCCGTTTACGCATTAGTTGATTCGAAGTATATACCCTGGCGAAAATAAGAAGTTTCATGAGTGTTTGTTTGGCGTTTACGTGAGCGTTCGTTGAAAGTTTATTGAGAGTTTAGAAACGGTCAGTAGAGAGTTCGTAGAGCGGAAATTGCAACGCTGCAGCGTTTGGAAGGCGTTTGTATACAGCGTTTTTTGAGAGTTTGCACAGCGTTTACTGAGTTCTTTAAAACGTATATAGATTCTGTGAAATGTTAAAATGATATAGCGTTAAACAAAGATAAATTACTCTCATCAAAGCATTATATATAATTCAATAAAGAAAAATATATTCTTATTACTCAAAAATAATTTTTATTGATGATAACCCAGATAGCATGAATGTTGCATAAGATATCTTAAAGATATCTTTACGACGTGTTATGCGTTACAACATGCATGCTATCTGGAAATGAGGTTTCGAAACCGAATCTGCTTTTCGCCTCAGAGGGGGTCTGCTTATATAAGCGGCTGGATGTATTTTAAATGCGAGAAAGATGCGCCGCCTAGCGGCATCGTTGGAAGAGCGTTTGCTGAACGGAGTGAAACGCTTGTCTTACGGCGTTGGGAAAAGCATTTGCTAACGTTTGAAAAGTCTGAGCAAACTCTCTGCACGAATGGCGTTTCATCGTTTACTGAGCGTTTTCTGAAAAGCGTTGCCGTCAGCATTCACGAACTTTCATGAAACGTTATATACAGCGTTTTATAAGCGTTCTGGAAGCGTTCAAACCCAAGGCGTTGTGTAAGCGTCACTTATAAAGTTTGAAAGCGTATAAACTCTCAAAAAACCCTCATTGAACGGTTGTCTAACGCTTATGAAGCTTCTCATTTTCGCCAGGGTAGTGTTCCTCTCCGGTCCGTAATACGATTTAGAGGTTATCAGTTCAAATTGTTGTCAAAACGGATTCGACAAGTAATATTGTGAGTACTATTCTCGACTTCTCGAAGAAATTTAGCCATGAAGTCACGTTTCGGTAACCCCTGGTTTCCATGCACGCGTTGCCATGCGCTTAGCGCGCGTTTGATGCGCGTCTCCACGCGTTTCACCAATCAAATTGGTTTCCATGCACGCGTTGCCTTGCGTTATAATGCGCGTTTGACAGCATCTGCACGCATTCCACCAATTAAATGCGTGCTTTTTTTGACGCGCGCGATAGCGCGTCATAGCGCGTTGAAATTAAAAATTTTTAACCCTTTCAGACGCGCGACGATCGCGTCGCGTTTTGTTGAATTCGGCTCATTTCAGTCGAATTTCGGTATTAATGACAGCTTGTCATATTTAATCATACATACATAATGTCAATAAACAATAATAATTCTTGCGAAAACGACGAATCAGTAAATGAATTAATTATAAACTCAGTTCATCTTCGTAGTGCTTTGTGGGATTTAAATAGTAAATTTTATAAAGATAATGTATATAAAAGGAAATTATGGGCTGAAATAGCCTATGAATTACATGTAACTGGTAAGAAAAAATAAAATATATAATTAAAATAAATAATTTAAATAATATTATAAAAATAATATAAAAAATAATATATATATATATATATATATATATATATATATATATATATACATACACAACAATTTATAACAAAAACTATAATTTTATAGAGGATTTTGTAAAAACCCGATGGAAATCTCTTCGGGACAGATATTTCCGGGAGAATAAAAAATTAATAACGAGAAGTGGACAAGCAGCTACACAAATCTCAACTTGGCCCTTATGGGAGAGCATGGCATTTTTAAAACAAGTGTCGCAACCGCGGCCGTAAGCATATTATTTTTTATATTATAATTATCTTTAATAATGAAATAATTTGAGAAACAATAATTAATTGAGTATCTTTACTACATACATATAACATAGAATTTGTAATGCAATTCATTTTTCCTATTAGAACAATAACGAATATGTCACATGAAACCGAAAGCAATATAAGAAAGTCTATCTCACCGATAAAAGAAACGAGTCATAATGAATCATTTGCATCACAAGAAAATTCGCAATTTATTAACCTTATTGATGTCCCAAATAATCGAAATCCAAGTCAAAGTAAAAATTTTTATAATATAATATTTTTATAACATAATAATCTGAGCAATAAAAATAATTAAAACAAAACCAAAATTAAAACGTACATTTAATATTAATAATATTAATAATATTAACAATCACTTAACAGTTTAATAAAATTACAAGTCTCTATATGTACAGCTGAAGAACTATTAAAATCAAATATTGGAGGCCCTTCTTCACAATCTTGTTCTTCAAATTCTCGTGAAAAAGATGTCACACCACAACAAAGTTCCCTTAAGCGCCCTTCACTCTTTATAGAAAAATCTTCTACGTCTACTTCATCTATTAAAAGAAAAAAAGGTTATTTATATAAAATATTATTTAAGAAATTATATATATATATTGTGTATATATATATATATATATATATATATATATATATATATATACATATATACATATATACATATATATATAAAATTAAAAATATTTTAATTTTGAATATTTTAATTCCAAATTTAGCTAATCAGGAGTGTGATCCGGTGGAAGAAGTTATATTAGATTATATAAAAGATAAACCGACTTCAAGGTCTTCATTAAATCGAGAACATTCTGCTGAAGAATATTTTTATTTATCAATTGCTCGCGATGTACAAAATTTTAGTTTGTCATCGCGGTTATATATGAGGCAAAAAGTTTTAAGCGCATTTGAAGAAATTTTAGAAAATGAAGACATTAATTAAAGTTATTAATTTTACATTGTTTATATATTAATTAAGTTATATTAATATTAAAATGTTAAAATAAAATAGTTAAATGTTCAATGTTAAAATAAAATATTATTTACTCAGTTTATTGACTCAGTTTATTGTACACTTTATATTATTGTAAACACACCTTAATTATTTGCTTGTTGCAAATACCAGTTCTTTTGGTGTTCTGGTAATTTATCCCACTGCCATTGGACACTGCCTTCCGCCATAAAATAATTTTTATAAATTTCCTGAACTTCTTTGGCCACTTGCGTTGAATTCCTGGCTGCGTTTGGAATAAGGTTTCGTAGTCCGAGAAATTCATTTTCTTCACGCCATTGTCCAATTTGTCCACTTCGATCTTCTCTATCAACAAAACATGGTGAAAGATATCTTCTTCGTCCTGGTGCAAGATGAAGCTCACTGTCCCGAAGCCAATTGTGCAAAACAACACAACATTGTACAATACTTTGTACAGTTTCAAGAGATGCAATTATTGGTTTTCTGAAAATACGAAATCTTGATGTCATTACTCCAAACGCATTTTCAATACACATTCGAGCTCTGCTTTCTCTATAATTAAAAATTATTTGATCTGGTGTTAAATTAACACCGGGATAAGGCCGCATTAAATTTTCCAATAATGGGAATGCTGCGTCTCCGACAAATACAAAAGGAACTCTAGTATTTGATCCATGAAGAACAGTTGGTGGAGGCAAGGGTAATTTTTGTTCAATTATATCTTTTCCAAAATCTGATGATTGGAAAATACCACCATCACTCTTTTTTCCGGCTGACCCAATGCTTACATATGTAAATCTGTATTGCGCATCACAGGCTGCGAGAAGTACTATACTAAATGTTCCTTTATAATTATAAAAAGTAGAGCCTGTATTCTTGAAACACTGTACAACTACATGTTTTCCGTCGATAGCTCCAACACAATTTTGGAAATTCCAAATATCCCCAAAGTCTTGAGCTATGCTAGCCCATTCCTCTTCTTTTAATACAGGTAATACTTCCGGATGTAGAACATCCCATATCACTTTTGTAGTTTCCGCAATAATTTTTGACGTAGTAGCTCGTCCAATTCGATACTGATAATGTAAGCTAGCCATACTGTCTCCAGCAGCAATATATCGTAAGGTTAAAGATAATCGTAATCCAGGTGGTAAAGGTTCTCTAGTTAAATATAATTTAGAAATTTGAGGCTCTATTTTATGTAGTAGGATATCAAATTGGTTTGGTGTCATTCTGTGGTAATTAAAGAAGAGCTCAACATCATTGCGTAGTTCGGCAACAAGATTACTGTAAGCTCCCTACTTAAGTCTATTGGTTAAAATAGGTCGAACCCACCAACGTGGAGCTGATCTTCGATGTTGTATTCTTTGTTGTCGTTTTCTCCACAACCATAATAGAAGAAATATTTTAAATTCTTCATCATCCATCTATTATATAGAAATTAATTTCATACATATTATATGAAATAATCTTATTGTTAAAAAATAAATATTACGATATTATACATTTTTAGTAATATCTTTTAAATAATAAATTATATTTATTTTAACTTTACTGAGAAAGCGTAAAATATTTTTTTAGAGAAAATTGTATACGTGATATTTTTTTACTAAAAGCTAGTTAACTTAATAGATTATTTACTTTTTCTGTATTTAATATTCTTCTTTTCTCTCTTCCTTTTACAATTATTTATATTATTTTTTATTATTAAATATTACATATATATACATGTATTTTTGTAATAAAATTGGGAGCTGTCACATTTATATAACGCGCGCATGGAAACACTATCAGCACAAACGCGCGCGTCAAACGCGCGCTAAGTATAACGCATGGCAACGCGTGCATGGAAACCAGGGGTAATAATTCCATTGCAGATTGTGCTGCACTCTCCTTGCACTCTTGCACTTAATCAAATTCGCCGTTTACGCGAGGTATTAGCAAGGAAAGTATTAGCTAATTTGAGTAAGTTACTGCTATTATCGTACTTTAAGTCACGGCTAGACACCCCTGTTTACGCGGAGTGAATTATCGTAAGTTATGATAATTTAGGTGAATTATCGTAAGTTACTACATCGCGTAAACGCATAGCCTCGCCGCGTAAACGTAGTACGTGACTTAAAGTACGATAATAGCAGTAACTTACTCAAATTAGCTAATACTTTCCTTGCTAATACCTCGCGTAAACGGCGAATTTGATCAAGTGCAAGAGTGCAAGAGAGTGCAGCACAATCTGCAATGGAATTATTACCGAAACGTGACTTTATGGCTAAATTTCTTCGAGAAGTCGAGAATAGTACTCACAATATTACTTGTCGAATCCGTTTTGTCAGCAATTTGAACTGATAACCTCTAAATCGTATTACGGACCGGAGAGGAACACTATATACTTCGCGACTGCGTAAACGGCTCTCAAAAAGTATCGCAGAATACTACGCACGCGTAAACGGCTCTCAAAAAGTATCGCAGAATACTACGCACGCGTAAACGGTAGAAAATTATGTATCGCGTAAACGCATAGCCTCGCCGCGTAAACGTAGTATGTGTCCACGATGCAAGAACTTGGTCCAAGTTTTGGTTTAAGCCAATGAAACTGCTGCTTTTCTGGAAGAGCTGCAAGTTGATTGGCTTAAACCGAAACTTGGACCAAGTTCTTGCATCGTGGACACAGGGCATAATGCCCTGTGTCCACGATGCAAGAACTTGGTCCAAGTTTTGGTTTAAGCCAATGAAACTGCTGCGTTTCTGTAAGAGCTGCAAGTTGATTGGCTTAAACCGAAACTTGGACCAAGTTCTTGCATCGTGGACACCGGGCATAAGGCCCGGTGTCCACGATGCAAGAACTTGGTCCAAGTTTCGGTTTAAGCCAATCAGCTTGCAGTTCTTACAGAAAAGCAGCAGTTTCATTGGCTTAAATCAAAACTTGGACCAAGTTCTTGCATCGTGGACACAGGGCATAAGGCCCGGTGTCCACGATGCAAGAACTTGGTCCAAGTTTCGGTTTAAGCCAATCAACTTGCAGCTCTTATGCCCGGTGTCCACGATGCAAGAACTTGGTCCAAGTTTCGGTTTAAGCCAATCAGCTCTGTAAGAGCTGCAAGTTGATTGGCTTAAACCGAAACTTGGACCAAGTTCTTGCATCGTGGACACCGGGCCTTACAGAGCTGATTGGCTTAAACCGAAACTTGGACCAAGTTCTTGCATCGTGGACACCGGGCATAAGGAACCAAAGGGTACTAAACCGCACCAGAACCAATAGCAACTACCTATAGCAAATTTTTATTGCTCATGAAATTGGCCCTATACAGCCAATACTGAAGCCCGAATTTCGAATTCGTATGTATTTGACCGGAAATGAATGTCCGGTAAAGAATCTACATATGAAATCGTTTGTATTTTGTATGAAGACTTTTGAAGTGCAAAAACGATTCGATACAAAAACTTTGTTTAATTGATCTATTCCGGCTAAATGCATGGTGAAAAAATGATTAATTAATTACAATTATTTGAATGACTCACAAACCTTTTCAATTGCACTTCAAAAGTCTTCATACGAAATACAAACGATATCATATATAGATTCTTTACCGGACATTCATTTCCGGTCAAGTACATACGAATGAATTTCGAGCAGCAAAAATTTGCGCCGAAAGTGAGCCAAATATTTCTAGGAAATTACTAAACTGCTGCTCACTGCTGCTGCATTTCACTGCCCATGAAAACCTACCTTAAGTCGGCGAAAACAGCTTTATTAGATGCTTTCCATTTACATCAAAACTCAGATAAATCTCACTTCAACATTCATGTTAAAGAAAGACAGAAGTAAGATTTATCTGAGCTTTGATGTAAATGGAAAGCATCTGTTGATACCTTTGTGGTGTATAAAAGTTATTACTTAAGAAAAATGGTTGGATGTACGATACTATTTTGCAATAATTCCTCAGAGAAGGGATATATAATGAAAATACTGCAGTCGAGAGACACACAATGGGTCTGTTCGCGTTGCTTGCACTTTTTGTACTCAGCATCTTCGCTTTCTCTCTCTCCAACGGCCGAATATATATTTATCTCATTTCAAGTGCAAAAATGTTTGGGGATTTCAAGCAACGCGAACAAGCCTAATGCCGATCACAATGGATAAATAACATAAATACTAAATATAACTGGACACCATCAAATAATATAATTCATATTTATGCGAGGTAAAATTATTTCTTTCTGCATATTTATAATACTACTATTAAAAAATACAAAATTTATAAAATAATAAGATTGAAAAACTAACGGGAATGGATAAAACATGGCGGACCAATCAAAAGTGGTAGCTGTATGTCGTCACTGGTCTAGTTTCCACCGAAGTTTTATAGCGTTTTTCTTTGGCAGAACTGGTGTGCACTCAGTGCACATTAAAGCCGTCGTACACAAATCAACGTAAAGTATGTTTAATATAAACGGGTTAAGGGGATCCTATAGTGGCAGTGCACTTTATGCACTAAGTGTAAAATTCGTAATTTTTTTCGGATTTTTAAGAATTTAGCCAAAATATCGAATGAATCTTATTCAATTTAGGATATTTTTAATCAGTAAGCTCATCTGTAGTTCCCGAAACAGCCCGATTTTGCATTTTTGCCCTTAAAAATTTATAATAAATAAAATACGAGTAAAAGTGTACACTTAGTGCATAAAGTGCACTGCCACTATAGGAGCCCCTTAAGTCACGAAAGCCTCAATATTCTTTATTGTACTATTTGGTAAAATATGTATTGGGTATTTTATCAATCAAAATATTTGCATTTTACTTTAAATGTTAAAGATTAAATCAGTGTACAACGGCTTTAATGTGCACTGAGTGTGCACTAGTTCTGCCAATGAAAAACGCTATTAAATCCGATCCTGCTCCGGTGCGCATCGAATTTAATGTACAGTTTCCATTGGAAGTAGAGTACTTGTGGATCGAAACGGGAGTGAAATGAGCGCAGTTTAAATTTGGTTCTACGCCGCACTAGGTGTGAATTAAGGCTGATGCTGGGTCTACAATGCGAGTCGCAAAGTCGTGAGTCGCAAGAATGGACCAATCACAGTCGAATTTGAGGAGAATAATCGACTGTGATTGGTCAATTCTTGCGACTCACAACTTTGCAACTCGCATTGTAGACCCAGCATGAGTTTCCACTGAGCGTGTCACGCGTCGCGTCATCACGAGTTAACCAATCAAAGCATCCCATTTTGATCCTGTCACAAGTAATGTAATAAAATGGGATGTTTTGATTGGTTAACTTAAGGCTGATTTATAGAGGCCGTAAACGTTGATTTAAGCCGTAATCTTTAAGAAATTGACCAATCACAGTCGATTATTCTTCTCACATTCGACTGTGATTGGTCAATTTCTTAAAGATTACGGCTTAAATCAACGGTTACGGCCTCTATAAATCAGCCTTTAGATGACGCGACGCGTGACGCGCTCAGTGGAAACTCAGCCTAATGCTTCGGTGGAAACTAGACCACTGATTAGAAGGTTTGTTCGCGTCGCATGCCCCACCATGCTCCTAATCACTCCAACGCACTCCCAAAAACTCATCTGCTCCAATCGCCACCTTTTATCCGTGATCCAAGTGCTCTTGGTGTTTATTGGAGTATGCGACGCGAACAAACCTAGAGACTCTGTAGAAAACGCGTATTAGCAATTTTTACGTATCAAGTTCCCGTTCTATCTATTACTGCATTTATGGTAAATTCAGTAAAGTAATGTGCGTAGGATGATTCTAATGGAATGATATAAAGACACTAATTACATTTGTGGGGCAGTTTTTTAGTATATTCTGATCAATTCTGATATACTCTGTGATAAACGGAATAAATAATCTAAATGTGTCCGTAAGAATGCTCGGTATAATCGTAGCTGGCCGACTCGTGAGTACATTGAACTCCATTATGCTATCACATTTCTTAATTGTTAGCGTCAGATTTATTTCGATCGATTATGAATTATAAAACATACTTTATATTTGTAGTTTTTGTCTTATTAACTTGGCAGAACAAACTCTATATATTACAAATATAATGTTATTTTCACAGTTACTTTGTAATTGTTTGCTTTATAATAAAAAGGTTTTAAAAAAAGATTTTGGAGCTTATCAATTTTATTGATATAATTTGGATCCAACAATTAAGTTTAAAATATTCTAAAATTTTCAGTTATAACTTAAGATTTTAGATTAGGGCTAAACTCTACTTTAGTAGTCTTACTGTATATTTTTGCCTTAGTATTTGCTGGATTAATAAATACTATTTTATATATTTAACAATAGCAGCAATTGTAAAATTGTTATTATTACAGACATTAGTAAAATTTAATTGAGATATGATCAGTTCTTTATTAACTTATGTAATAAGATTTTAGAATATGAAGGAAATATAAATAATAGTTAATTTTTAATGATGTGGAAACAGGAGTGTGTAATAATATATATTTTTTATTTACAATAGATCAATTACTTATAATATGCTAACTTTATAATAAGCTAGTTATTATAACCTAAAATAAAAAGATCTCACAGAGTAGTTTACTTAACTCGGATCATCTAAAATTATTTTTGATGATACAATAAAATGTCTAAAGAAAAAGTTGCACCATTTGAGGGTACAATTGTGATGACAAAAAATGTTTTTGAGGTTATTTTTTTAGAAATATGAAGGTTAACATCAATTTTTTAAGTAAAAAAGCCATATGTTTTTGTTTGCACAACTTTACAGCATCGAGAGGAGTTCAGCGATCTATGACATCATGATCTGAAATGATCTTCAACATGAAATTCTATATTTTGAGGAAAACAAAAAAGTAAAAAATTTTTGCCTTTTAATAAAAATTTATTTTTAAAAGTATCCATCAATTGACTTTAATACATTTTTTAATGCGGTAAATAAATGACCTTGTCCTTTCTATGATTTCTACATTTATATTATATTACTTGCGTATGCATAAATTTTTTACTTTTCTGTTTTTTTTTAAACTTATGTAATTTTTATGTTTAAGATTATTTGAAGATCATGTTGTCATAGGTCACTGAACTACTCTCTATACTGGCTATAAAATCACACAGACAAAGGTTGTGTCCCAAAGTTTAATGCCAGTGCTGGAAATCTATAGTGGCCTAGTTTACATCGACGTTTGGTACGCGTATCAAGTACTATATTTGTATCAAGTTTGTATTAAATCTCGGGTTATACTGGTGTAAACCGAGATTTGATACAAATATAGTACTTGGTACGCATAGCAAATGGTCGATGTAAACTAGGCCAGTATGTATGTACACTTAACATACTATAGATTATCAGCGCTAGCAATGTATTTTGGAATGCAGCCAAAAACATATAGTTGCATTTTAAAAAATGATGTGGATCTTAATATCTCTAAAAAATCTTGAAAAAATTTTTCTACTATTATATGCTATCAATTGCTCCTTCGAACAATGGAACTTTTTTCTTTAGACATTTTTTCGTTTTATCAAAAACAAGTGAGGTATTTTAGATGCTCCAGTTAAGTGAACCATCCAGGGGTGCGTTCAGGAATTATGCCTAGGCGCACCTAGGTAACTATAATGCTATAGTATACGTGACGTAAACTATAGCTTAGAATTATCCGGGTTGAATTTCTGAACGCAGCCCAGTGTACAACTGGGGACACACACACACACACACACACACACACACAGGGTGTTTAAAAAAAGTGTCCCATATTTTGAAAACAGGTAATATGCATCAAAATAAGAAGAAAATGTTCAGTAAACATGGGTCCTAAATCAAATACCTGTTGAGATATGGACTAATCTTTATTATATACTATAGGAGGTGTTCTATGTGGTTCCCAATCATTCATTTTAAATAAAAAAAATACCAATTCCTACAACGTTTGTATGTTGTCGATACTTGATAATGACTAATGGTCAAACCTTACTGCACTGCAGAAATAATACAACTAATATAAGAAGAGGGCAATGTTTATCATTTCAAGACCTTGATTTATTCAACATCCATCGACGACGTACAAACATTTTAGGAATGTATATTTTTTAATTTAAAATATGTGACAATGAGTGAAAATCACATAGAATACCTCCTATATAATAAAGATTAGTCCATATCTCAACACGTATTTGATTTAGGACCCATGCTTACTGGACATTTTCTTTTCATTTTGATGAGTACTACCTGTTCTCAAAATATGGGACACTTTTTTTTAAAACACCCTGTATATATAAATGTAATGTTTATATTTTAGGTCCAAACCAATTTTCAACAAGTTGGTGAAAATCAGTTCTTAATTACTATACCTGACGCTGATAATATAAACCATATAGTAGTATTTCTCACTGGCACTGTCCCTTTCCCAGATGGCATGGGAGGTGCAGGTAAGACAGAAGACAATAAAGATTACTTTTGCAAATAAACTATGGAGATATCTAGACTTTCTTTATATTGAAATTAATTTAAACAATTATCACTTACAGTATACTTTAGTTGGCCAGATCCGAATGCGCCGCCCAACTGGCAATTCCTTGGATACGTTTCCAATTCTAAGCCATCGGCCATCTTTAAAATATCGAATCTAAAGAAAAATCATGAATTTGAAAACAGCAATTTAGGAATTTTTGGGGTTGGTAAGATCTCGCACTTCGCGCAGATTGGTGTGTCTGTTGAACCACTGGCGGTGATTGAGCAGCAAGTAGCTACCGTTGCCGCAACTACAACCAACTCTTTCGTGGAATTTGTACAGAAGATGCTAACAAGTTTTGTGAATTATGTGACTAGTTTCACAGTGACGCAAGGGCAAATGACGCCAAATCCTACTGAGAACTTTGTGCCTCTATCTACATTACAGAGCTGGTATGAAACCTTTGAGAGACGGTTGCAGCAGAATCCGAATTTTTGGAAGTCATGATTATAATTGTGATCACATATAGTATGAAATTTGGATTTTCTATTGATACACGCGCGCACGCGCGCGCACGCACGCACACACACACACACACACACACACATATTTTACAGCTATGCGCAAGTACTGTTTCAATGCTATCATAAAGTATATTGAATTGTCAGTATAAATTTATTACTTTTATATTATTGCTAATAAATAATGTTATTATTTGGATTTATGTATAAAAATTTTGGTTTTAAAATAGATTGAACTTTAGTATATTAAGCAACTTTAATGCAATGTAGATACATTTGTCATCATTTACATGACATCAAGAAACATAATTTTTTGCATTAAATATCCTTTTTATTTTGCACTATCATTTTTTTATTAAGCCTTTTGCTCTATTAGAATTAATCTTAATAAATTATTTTTCACTATATAATTTGAATGTGTTTATTGTCCTACACTCAGGTAATACTGCGATTACGTGACCGAAAAACTCCGTTTAATGATTTTTTGAGGTTAGTAACGCTATTACGGTACGCCATCTTATTACATTTTGTTAAATATGTATCAACTACGTGTTTGATACATTCATACATTATATAATATGTGCAGTATACTATACGTATTTCGACTTGAATATTTCATACCTATTGCATTAATTACGTATTTGATATGAAATAAAATGCAATGAAAATGCATAGTTACGTATTTAAAGGTCGGCAGGAGTCACAGTGGAGACCTCTATCGGGTTGGGCTAGCTGAGGCGAGTCCGTATTTTATTTATTATAATTATAAATTTTTAAGAGCCAAAATGGAAAATCCGACTCTGTACCGGGTTGCGGCTAATCTTACTGATTGAAACGAGCATAATTTTAATGAGATTCGTTAATTAATTTGGCTAAAATTTGGGACAAACGGCCGGCCGGCCGACATGTCGAATTACGGATTCGTTTGTCCCAAATTTTAGCCAAATTAATTAACGAATCTCATTAAAATTATGCTCGTTTTAATTAGTAAGATCAGCCGCAACCCGGTATACAGCCGGATTTTTCATTTTGGCTCTTAAAAATTTATAATAAATAAAATACGGACTCGCAGCTAACCCAACCCGACAGAGGTCTCCACCGTGACTCCTGCCGACAGTGCCGACCCATGGTGTAAGTAGACAGGTGAAGCATTCCCGACGCTGCGCACTCGTTCAGTTTTTGAGCCAATCAGCGCGCGACCAGTTTTGCAAGAAAAGCAATATGGCTGTTCCCTTCAGCGCGTCATCCGTTATGTCCGTTACCCATCGCGTGCGTCTGTTGTGAGGAAAAAATCGTGTGTGCGTAACCACAATATGTGTATGTAATCCAATCATAGCAGAGGAGTTTAAGAAATATATACTTTAATAAATATAAACTGATAAACAATTAAATCTACCTAACTTAAGCAAGGTAGGATAATATTTGATTAAAATTCCTGATTTGGTTACGCAAATTTAATTGTCATTATAGTTTATTTATGTATTAAACTTCTTTTTTCTGTCCTGATTTGGTCAAGTAGGTTTAACCCTTGAAGTGCATAGGTTTTTTCGGTACCTTCTAAGTGCATACGTGGCGGGTCTGTCACGTTTAACGCTATTTTTCCTTACCTTAAAGTATTTAAAAAAATCTAAAAAAATTCATGAAACATCTGTCTACATTGCAGTTGACGATTTTATAATAATTTTGATAAGCATCGTTTATTTAATATCTTCTGACAGGCTTGCAAGTTTTACAGTTACGAGCAGATATCACTTTGGCTCGGACGCCGTATGCAGCTTAAGGGTTAATCGTTTATTAGTTTATTCCATTTTTCCTGCCTTAGTTGGGTTACGTAGGTTTAATTGTCATTAATTAATTTATTTATTTAAGGTTTTATTATATTTCATTAAATATATATTTAAAGTTTTACGCATTTTTATTTCTTATAATCGAATTTCACTTTGAAGTGAGCGCCTACAAAACAGGTCGCCTCCTGATTGGTTTAACCGCCAAACCTGTCGCCATTATGCGCAATGCTTCACCTGTCTATTTACACCATGTGCCGACCCTTAATATATACTTGTAATGAAAGGCGCTGTACGGGTTACCATATAGGAGTTATCTATTTGTTTAAGGGCCAATTTCACCAACCACGGTTAGCTTAACCGACGGTTAAAGTTAGTAGGATTGACCAATAGAAAGCAGGGTGGATTCATTTCTATTGGTCAATCCTGCTAACTTTAACCGTCGGTTAAGCTAACCGTGGTTGGTGAAATTGGGTCTAAGTCGATATCGGATTCGTTAAGTAAACATCATATAAATGGAGAACACCCATTCTAGAGACTGCCACTCTTGTAGGGAGTTAAGGGTCGGCAGGAGTCAATTTAATACTAGATCGTAAAATCTATATTACGGCCAAAATAATGAGAGAATCGCACTTTAATCATGATATTCGTAATCAGCAGCATCGCCTTCAAGCCGCTACAGAGCGATTTTTTAGAAAAATGGTCAAAATAAAATTTTCGAGTTACTCGAACCATGTGTGCTTAGCACGAATAGTATACAAATACACGATTCGCGAATCCGATTCGCGAAAACGCGCATAGTGTAGCCCCAGCCTTAAATTAATGCTTATTAAATATAAATTATAATAATTTAAGTATAATAAATATGAAAAGAATATAGTAATGTATACTAACGCATTAAATAATAAAAATATAACAAATTAATTAGGGCGGCAGTGTGGTCTAGTGGTAGAGCGCCAGACTCGTAATCTGAGGAACCAGGTTCGAGTCCACTAGAGCCATGTAAGTATGGAATGTTTTTCCGATAGCTGCGCCCCTCCGTGCAAGATAGGCTCTTGTGCGGAGAAAACTGGGCTCCGTCTTTCGGAAAGAGACGTTTAGCCGTTGGTCCACAAAGGGTTAAGGTGCAATTTCATGCAGCGAATAAAAGCTGGCGTTTTACCCCCTCTCCATCAATTTTCGCCAAAATGGCGAATCCAGCGAATAAACGCTCAAAGTTCGACACAGTCCAACTTTTAGCGAATTGAAGCCACGGTCTTGTATACAATGTCTTGAAGCAACGGTGAAATAAGTATTAAATAAAGAATAAAGTTTATAATATTTATAAGCTTATTATACAATAGTTTATGATATATGGAAACTACATTTTTTATAGAAAAAGGTTTTTGTAATAAAAAATTATTTGTAATCAAAAAATGTTTATTTATATTTCTTAGTATTTTATCTATTATATAATATTACACAGATTACATTATAAAAATTACTTTTTTTTAAATTTTATTAGTTATATTATTTTGCCACGGTACTGCTCCCTCGTTATTAAAATAATGGCAAAATTTATTTTATCAATTTCGAAACCGATGCAAAGAAGAAACTGTGTTTATTACGAATTTCGAAAATCGGAGCTACCCAAAACCTTTTCTTCTTATATTTATTTATTTTATTTTTTAACAAACACATTGCAGCAACTGCACGTCGCAGCTATACGTCGTCTTCTAATTTGAGCTATAACCGCAACTGTATGTCTATAATATATATTTTACGTACTCGATGTATCGATTATAATATTCCAACTCCATTTTTATACTTGTTGCGGTTATGTCAGATTATGTACTTAGCAATCGTCGCTTTTTAACGCTGCTTTGCGTTGTGGTGAAGTGGGAGTAAAACGCCAGCTTATATTCGCTACATGAAAAGGATAGGGGCGATAGCGAATAGCTTTTTAACGCTGCTTCGCGTGGCGGTGGAGTGGGGGTAAAACGCCAGCTTTTATTCGCTGCGTGAAATTGCACCTTTAAAGTGAGAGGAGAAGGATAGGATTGGTAGTAGTTTGCGAACCCTACGGGGATATGCAATTACGAATTTTACAGGAATTTTTTTTATAACAAATTAATATAATAATAAATCAAAGGGCTAATGAGTCATATTATATCGTCGTGCGAATATAATTCAAATCTATAAACGGTATATTTCAAAGAAAGTCAAACGTTTTCAACCTACAAGAGAGTCGTCTTCAGTGAACATAAACATTGAAATAGAAAGAATAAAATTATTTTTACCACGATATTTTATTCTCAGAATTAAGGCAATAACATCTACACATGCGGGCGTTGAGTACTAATTTTGTAATAATTTTATTCTTTCAATTCTATTTCAATATTTATGTTCACTGAAGATTACCCTTATGTAGGTAATTATTATTTTTATCTGTTTTATATAGAAAATATCCATCAAAATATTCTGTTGCCACCTTCAGTGGTTACCACTTCAACACACAACATAAAGTCATCACCTTCAGTTATTAGCACTTCAACATGCAACACAAAGTCGTCATCTTCAGTGATTAGCACTTCAACATGCAGCACAACACCGTTATCTAAAAGAAAATAATCTGAAACGATAAGATCTTCTCTTGAAACTAAAAAAACTTTTGGTCAATGGCTTCGACTGCAATGGAATCGGTAACTAAAAATGAAGAAACGGAAGATGGCTTAAAGCATTGGATTCTATACTTAGAGAATGAATTACGTAAGATTAAAAATTCCAAAAAATTAAAAGGTTTACAAAGAAACGTTATTGCATTAGTAGATAATGCTAATAGTGATTAAACACATTTTGTTTTTTGTCTCAAAATGTTTTTTAAAAGTT
This sequence comes from Temnothorax rugatulus, assembly GCA_035220575.1. NCBI lineage: Eukaryota > Metazoa > Arthropoda > Insecta > Hymenoptera > Formicidae > Temnothorax > Temnothorax rugatulus. The sequence continues at coordinate 316,576 of JASTWL010000190.1, read as the reverse complement.
TCAAAAAATTAAAAGGGTTACAAAGAAACATTGCATTAGTAGATAATACTGATAGTGATTAAACACATATTGTTTTTTTGTCTTAAAATGTTTTTTAAAAGTTTCAAAAAATTTAAAAGGGTTACAAAGAAACATTGCATTAGTAGATAATACTGATAGTGATTAAACACATATTGCTTTTTATGCCTTAAAATGTTTTTTAAGAATGTTACAAATTGCATTTTTATGATTTCATGTTTGCAATTTTCATATTGCGTAACTGTGCATTACTATTTTGCCATGTTGCAGGTATTAAAGAACAGGAAAAAGCAGAATTTGTTAGAATCAGTCAAAAGTTGTAGCAGCTAGCAGTAATAGCTGTCAGTATATCTCTGCTATTCTATTATCTATCAGTGACAGTTATCAGTTTAACTTCTGACAAGTTTAAAAGTTCTGCTTTTTCTTTTCTAGTGCAAATGTCTTAAATTTGATTTACTAGATCTTTAATGTCTATTCTATAATGTTTATTTTTTATTCATTAAAGTTAAATAGTTTCTTTCCGTTATATAGTTTCTCAAAGATAATATATGAGAACATATCATATAAGCAATATATATTTTTATTTATCTAAGTAAAATAGATTGTTTATTATATATATTTAGGAACATTTTATTATTCATTTAAAATTTAACACTTGTTACATTTGTAAAATCTATTGTCATAGACTATTCTTATCAGTAATAATAGCCCAGTCGATAGAGACATTTAAATGGAATTAATTCCGGGATCGATTTTTTTGTCTGTTTCGGAGGGTCATGGGTAATCTAAAACCGGATTTTCGGGATTCTAACCCTGGAGCGTTAGCCTCCATTTTGATTAGAAGGGTGATTTTGTTTTTATTAAATATCTCGCTTATTTTCAATTTTAGAGTGAAAGTGGTAATAACCAAACTTTGTAGAAAATTTAATACTCTACAATTTTGGTCCTTATCATTTTTCACCTAGAATCGATATTTTGGGTCTTAGACTCGAAAGTGGAGGGGGGGGGGGGGTGAAATTTTTAAATTTTTTTAATTTTTTTAATTTACTTGGTATAATAAAAAACATCTTTTCCACACCACCACGGGGGTAGAGTTTATGGCGCGTTTTTTTTTAGCGTGGTAACCCTTGTAGGCCTAATCCACGCATAAATCCTTGGCTTAAAGTTGTAAATCGGAATTATGCAGTTTTTATACGTTTTGACGATGGTCCAGCCAAATTAACGTCGATGTCTTCTCCTGTTGGTTCTTCACTAACATCGGGATTGTCGTCTCCAAGTTCAGGTGAGTTGGTGTTGAATGTTAGTTCAGGCAGATCGTCCAAAGTATCTTCAATGCATTCACCGATATCATTCTCATCGAGCAGCTCCCGATGGGCAAAACCCGACCAATAACCTCCCCGTAGTGTTCATCGGGTAATACTAATGTTGGCGGTGATTGAATGCACAAAAATGCATAGGTAACTTTGATAAGCCATAACTCGGCGAAAAAAATTGTACGGACTTAATTTCTTTTTAATTTGCAGGGAAAAGTCCATATTCTACGATGGTTGCCATGATAGTTACGAAAAAGATTCATTCTACTCCGTAGAATGTGTCAAAGTATGCAATTTTTTGGAGATGTAACACGTCCTTACTTTTGGAAGAACGGCGGGAGGGGGGGGAGGCTAAATTCAAAATCTAACAATGGTTCCTTAAAGTACAGACTTCACCCTTCAAAATGAAAAAAAATTCTTTCAGATATGACAATTTTTCGCGGAGTTATGCTTATTTGAAGTTGGGCAAATTTTTGACGTGCGATAATTTTGTTGCCCAGTGTATTTAGGAACGATTTTTTCGAAGACTGAAATGATTTAATCTTTTATCTACATAGTTATCAAGAAATTGTAAAAATAAAACAGGACCACATTTATTATTGCCACATTTCAATGTGGATAATAATGTATTTGGGTTTCAATTGTACAAACAACTCTTTTTAAACTTTAAGAAACAGCAATTGAATGCATTTTACATACACTGCCGTCGAAAAGTTTCCGGACAGGGGTATAATTCGGGAAAATTCTTAATAAAACTAATTATTATAAAAAAAATATTGATAAATTTTATTTAGTTGACAATTAGAAGTAACAAAAACTGAAAATCTCACGAATCAGAATCAATCCTTAGCTTAGAGCTCACACTTTCTTTTTATCGAACCAACCTCCCTTGGTGGACAGTACCTTTTGCACCAATCGCGGCATTCTTTCTACGAGTTTTTCCAAAACAGAATTTGGTATTTCACTCCATGCTTTCTGGAGGATCTCCTAAAGGTGCTCCTGAGAGGTGGGACAGACCGGATTAAGAGCCGGAGATTGAGGGGGCCACACCATCATTTTGAGCGCTCCGCTTTCCTTTTTTCGAGGCAGATAGTTGGAACATAATTTAGAAGTGTGTTTCGGGTCATTATCTTGCTGCATGACAAACCCACGACCAATTAAACGTGTGCCAGACGGGATACAATGCCTACTCAGAATCGAGTGATAGCCTTTTTGCTCAAGTATTCCCTTGATTCTCTGGAGATCTCCCACGCCCGTATAACTAAAACATCCCTACACCATCACGGATCCTCCGCCGTGTTTAACTGTAGGAGTTATGCAGTCTGGGTGCATTTTTTCCGAAGACGCGCGACGGACATACTTTCTTCGTTTTTGACCAAAAACCTCGAACTTCGATTCGTCGGTCCACAAGACTTGTTTCCACTAGAAAACCGTTCCTCCGGCGTGGGAACAGGGCGAAGAGACTTCAGTGGGCTCAAAATCACAAGGACTGGACCATCGAAGACTGGAAATGCCGCAAAATGCATAAAACGATAATTTTTATTTTTTTCTTAACAAATACTGTAGATAATTAGTTTTCAAAGGTGGAGCAAATTGAAACAAGAATGGAGCAATTTGTCTGTGCCTGGAGAATGTACAAATTCTAATGGATTGATAATTTTGATATCTCGCAAACTGTATAAAGCAAATTAAAGAAAAATGAATAATTTAAAAAATGGCGCGCTCGATTTCTGTTGCGCAGGCGCTAAATACTGCGCATGCGCACAATTTCTTGATAACCTCCAAACTGCATAAAGCAATTATTTACGTTTTTCTTAATAAATACTGTAGATAATTAGTTTGTAAAGGTGGAGCAAATTCAAACGAAAAGGGAGTAATTTTTCTGTACCTTGCGAATCTACAAATTCTAATGATTTTTGCTTATATTAACGTTTACATTGTTATTAACTTTATCATTTATTTATAAAAAAAGTAAAATGGAGCAAATTATGAAAAATGTATATTATGAAGGAGCAAATTAAGCAGATTTTTTTTCATGTATCGTAAGTTTCATTATTGTAGAGGTCGCTGGCTGGGAGCTTGTGGGTCATTAATAGCACCCATAAGTCCTGGGGTCCTATTACGTTTCTTGAAACAAGGTGAAAATTACAAAAGTGAACAGATTTACTAGATTTTGACCAATAAAATTATAGATATTCTAGTGAATTTCCTCACTTTTGTAATTTTTACCTCGGTTCAAGAACCGTAAAGCACTTATTGTAGACCAGGGGGTCGATTGTGTATCTTGAAACGAGGTAAAAATTACAAAAGTGAGGAAATTCACTAGAGTACTTACGATTTTATTTGCCGAAATCTAGTAAATCTGTTCACTTGTGTAATTTTCATCTCGTTTCAAGATACACAATCGACCCCCTGGTCTACAATAAGTGCTTTAAGGGGATCCTATAGTGGCAGTGCACTTTATGCACTAAGTGTACACTTTAACTCGTATTTTATTTATTATAAATTTTTAAGGGCAAAAATGCAAAATCGGACTGTTTAGGGAACTACAGATGAGCTTACTGATTAAAAATATCCTAAATTGAATAAGATTCATTCGATATTTTGGCTAAATTCTTAAAATTCGTAATTTTTTTTCGGATTTTTAAGAATTTAGCCAAAATATCGAATGAATCTTATTCAATTTAGGATATTTTTAATCAGTAAGCTCATCTGTAGTTCCCTAAACAGCCCGATTTTGCATTTTTGCCCTTAAAAATTTATAACAAATAAAATACGAGTTAAAGCGTACACTTAGTGCATAAAGTGCACTGCCACTATAGGAGCCCCTTAAGCCCTAAGCTGTAAGAAATTGATCAATCACAGTAGAATATGAGGAGAATACTTGACTGCAGTGATTGGTCAATTTCTTACGGCTTAGAGCTTAAATACCGTTAGGGAGAATTCACACCTTGGCAGAATAGCAGAAAGCAGAAAAGCAGTAGCTAATCAGGACTTGTGCTGGCAGTAAGCATAAGTATATGCATTAGGGTGGTCCTTATTTACTCGACAAAAAAATTTAAAAAAAAATTTTTTTGCGGCATCCCCCAAAATGTTTCCAATTCACAAAAAAATAATCCCTGCCAAAGTTCAGCTTGATCGGATAACGGAGACCCGTGCCGCCGGCTCTTTAAGCATTTGAATTCCCTTGTATGTTTACTGTTTACACAATTAACATTGATTTTTAAAGTGTATTTTCCACAAATCGGCCTAGAGGACTTTTCTTTTTTATTTAACATGTGTCCTTTGCTTTTTTGCACCTTTTGAGACCTTATACGTCTTATTTAAACAATTAGGTGAATTATTAATAACTATAAATAAAAGTAAATAGTTATTGCATTTATTGTATCCTGACATAGTTGGGAGCCCGTTGGACCCCTATTCTAGGAGGGGACCTGAGGAGACTTAAGGGGAGAAACCACTGTGACGGCCGGAAAAAGAATGCTATTTTCGTGAATTTTTTCGCGAAAAATAATAAATTTAATGAAATTGGTTTTTCATTTCTTTAAAGTACATATATTGAATATATTGCAAACAAAAATTGTTGAAAAATATTAATATTTGCGCCTTTAGCGTCTCCGCAAAAAAATTGTGAATGCGCAGGCGCTCATGTTCCGTCAGAACGGGATGTCTAAAATAAAAAAATTTGGTGTCATTTTAAACTATACGAATGTAGTTTTAATTAAGCGTACGGATTTTTTGAAATATTAATCTTTAACAAAATGGCTCAGTTCTAAAAAAAAAGTTCGAAATTGAACCAAAAATTTTTTTACTTTTTTAATTGTTTTTTAAAAACTAATTGTCCAATAAAAAATCGTACGTTCAACTGAAGACAATTTTGTTATAAACATTCTGTCCAAATTTCAAGTCATTCGGATAAAAATTGGGCGAGATACGCGAGCGCCCAGCTACAAAATTGTAGTTTCGAGAAAAGCGTTTAAAGTTTTACAACTGATTATTTTATATAGAGTAACAGAGTAATCTTTTAATTTTTGTTCTTTTTTTGGCTCTAAACATACTACTATAACTTTTGTAGCCCATACATAATTTTTTCCAGCTGATCAAGCAATAAATACAATAACTATTTATTTTCATTTTTTAGTTATTGACAATTTACCTAACTAGACATCACAGACGCGCGCTTCGCGCGCGCTATTTAGCTTTAACATTACACACAACCGTCAAAATATGCTATGACAACCGCTCACGAAGTTAGCGCAGCAACAGAACCAATCAACATCGCGGAAAAGAGCCAACAATTCGAGACTTTTGAGAAGACTTCGAGAGATGCGAGTATCGATTTAACATGCCTTTTTTTTAGAAAGGATTGTTTAAATGAGACGTATAAGGTCTCAAACGATGCAGAAAAGCAAGATACACATGTTAAAAGAAGAAATGTGCTTTAGGCTGATTTTTGTGGAAAATACGCTTTAATGCTTTAAAAACCAATGTTGATGGAATAAACAGTTTAATATAAGAGAACTCAAATGTTTAAAAATCCGGGGGCACGGGTTTCCGTTATCCGATCGAGCTGAGCTTTGGCAGGGATTATTTTTTTGCGAATTGAAAACATTCTGGGGGGTGCCGCAGAATAAATTTAAAAGTCGAAAAATAAGGACCACCCTAATATGCATACACAGTACATTCTGCTTACTACCAGCGCAAGTCCTGATTGGCTACTGCTTTTCTGCATTCTGCTATTCTGCCAAAAGGATGTATATCGCTTAAGTCAAAATAGAGGGATAAAGGTGAAATTTACAGAGATTGGGCACTTATATATCCCAAAAACCTGTGTTAAATTTGCGATCGATTGTCTGACCCGTTTAAAAGTTATTAACTTTTTAATTTCGTATGAATTCTTATGGAGATTGATAGGTTATCAAATATATGCATTCAGAATATAAAGAAAAAATAGAGAACAATTCTTGAAAAAATTACGGTGTATAGAGGATACATTGGCACAGGGGCCCTATTCTCGAATCGTTTTCATGAAACTCGCATGCGAAAATCAATGCTTTTCAAATAGAAAGTCGCATACGAAAATCATTAGGACAGGCTCGAGAATACGGTCCCAGATTCTCAATAAATTTCACGCTGATTCACTGACTGGTTTCTGAGAAAAGAAATAAAAACTGCAGTACTCTCACAGATCTTGGCGTTCGACCCTAAAAACACGGCAACGTCGCACTGCGAGCTCGGTAACTATATATTTTTTTCACATTTTTGCTGCCGGTTTCCGATCTTTTCAGCCGATGTTTATATACGGCCTCTGATGTCTCACTTGCTTTTATACCTTAAAAGTAGGTTTTTATTACATTTCAACATTTTTTAACCTCACCACTAACCTCCCTTTTCTCAGCATGTCAATGATATATAAAGGGTACTACCGGTCGGGCGTTCAGAGCAGCCAACAGTTAAAAGTAATATCAACAGTGAGGTGTTGCCACGTCTTCTTGTGTTGTTCGCTCGATATTTTTATTTTTTATTTTTGTATTCAGCGTATTTATTTACCTTTTATATTAATATTTTATACTATTGCGTGATATTTTTGATCATATTTAACCGTTACTTTTTGTCTTTATCCAGATTGTATATGTATGATTTTTGTTTCTAGCAGTTGGATTCAGGCAAGATTCCCAGCCAAAAGTTTTGAACCTCTATTAAGAATATTTACAAATACGCTGCCAGTAATTATAAAAAATGGTTAAAATCACTTAAATCAGTAATATTAATGTCCTTGTTATGATATGCAATAGTAATCAACCGTTAAAAAGTATGCATATAACCGATATATATTAGATATATAGATATATATTAGATTTCTCAGATTACTATGCTTTTTGCTGGGAAAGTATACGTGATACATCCTTAAAGCAAGGTTGTAGACCAGCACTAACTAGTTCTAAAATCTCTAGAAAAAGACTTTTATACGTAGAATAATGAAAGGAATCGATTGTAAAAAAAAATATTTTAAATAATTTGATTGTATTTTTTTGTAGATGCATTCAATTTTACAAAATTGCAAATGTAAAAATTAATATTATTATTCGATTTCTTTCATTATTCTACGTATAAAAGTATCAAGGTAAAGTCATCGAAAAATGAATACTTTATTTCATATTTTATATTAAAAATATTATGACAAAATTAAAAATATCTCAGGAAATCCTTAACGAAAGAGAGCTTTATTACAGTGTTTTAAAAACGTCTCGACAAGCGTGTAAGAATATGCAATAAAAAATAGGGGGTCCAATTTAAAAAATTCAAAGTGACTCTGACTTGACTTTAACAACTCCACCTAGATAAGGTCAGTAAATAGATCTTTTTAAACCCTACAACTTTTGTCTAAAATAAAAGGGTTTTTTGTAAAATGTATAGTTTTCGTAAAATTAAGGGATTTTAACACTTTTTGTATACTCTGTAAACATATACATATATTGTAAAGTTATACATAAATATAATCATATATAATTTATCACTATTGTATTTTGGATACCTACAAAATTATTTTAAATTTTCATTTGTATGAATTATTTTTTCGTTTGCATTTTGCAGGAAAGCTACTGATCCGTCTTGACAACGTTTGATGATATGCTAGATCTAAGACCGGCATTTACAATTTTATTTTAAGATTAAGAAGATTATCTTAAATATAAGATTTATTTAGCTATATAATGAAATGGTTATAAATGGCAACTTAAGATTTTGAATACAAGAACGGATTATTAATAATTAATGGATTATTATTTACTATTAAAATATAAAATAAATTTACATATTAAGAAAAAGTATAACTAAATATTCTATGAGACCTTGTAAAAAAAAAAAAATAATCTGCCACCAGGATTCATAGTCCTACCAAAAATGGCAGGAGATAATTATAAAGTTACTAAAATTAAATTGACAGTATAATTTCACAGTTTCTTGTAATTTTACACTTGTTATAAAACCCTCTTGCAAAAAGTGCTTCAGTAAATTACTGTGTGTCTTAATTGTTTTCTTTCATTTACACAAATGTAGTAAAAAATTATTATATTATATTATATAATTTTATTATAGTAAAATTATAGAATTATGATTTTTCAACGTTTCCGAAACATTAATCATTACAATAATGTATCTTATTGACATTTTGTTAATCTGCTATATATCTATACATCTACAATGTCTCTATGTTGCAATGTTGTCGCAATATAAAAAAGCCAAAATACAAAAAGGGAACAATATATTTTATTCGCTATTGCATATTACATTGCTACTAATCAGCTATTACAAACACACTTAGGCACGAAAGACGTGTTGAACTCCATAAAGTCCATGTATGACAGTATCGATCGAAAATTGTTTATGATCGCATCGGGCGTGACTTTTATCTACGCGGGAGTATTTTTTGAATCGTGGCGCGCCTGCGCATGAGCATAAGCGCGACTGCGACGGCGATCTATCTTCGTTTGATATTCTATGTGCAACGAAGACAGAATGATGACAACGCTGTGAGCAGTGAGCGTGAATCGGACCGCAGCTTCGATCTTGCACGATGCGACGGCGGCCGATGACGTCATCGCCGCGCGCGGAACGGAGCTTGGAAATACGCGTCTGTACATACATACGTACCGTCAACAGGCGTGTTGTATGTATGTATGTATGTATGTATGTATGTATGTATGTATGTATGTATGTATGCATGCATGTATGTATGTATGTATGTATGTATGTATGCATGCATGTATGTATGTATGTATGTATGTATGTATGTATGTATGTATGTATGTATGTATGTATGTATGTATGTATGTATGTATGTATGTATGTATGTATGTATGTATGTATGTATGTATGTATGTATGTATGTATGTATGTATGTATGTATGCATGTGTATATATATATATATATATATATATGTACATACGTACGAGTCAACCACGAAATTCAAGGTTCTGAAGGCGCGCGTGCGGAACATGCGCAAGTGTGTGTGGAGCGGAGCGGCGCAACGGTTCGAGGAGTCCGTGCGAACTTCACCGTGTGTGACATCACGCTTCATTGTTGGAGGTTTACGTCATTCCCCGAGTCCGCGGCGCGTTGAGACGACGGACGAGTGCACGCACGCACGCACGCTTGTACGCATGCAGAGACAATCTCTCCTCGTCGTGGGAAAGACAACAAGCGATAAAATGTCACCCACCCTGTCGTTGCTGATTTGAGTGTGAATGTGAATCGAATCGCTCGCACGGCTCGCTCCAGTGCCCGTCGTGTGTAAAACGGAAAGAAGGCGTTCCGCGTTTACGGAGGTGTCACGTACGAACGTTTGTTCGCGACTGCTGCCCGAAAAAGATCAAAAAGATCACTTGGTGTCTTCGTAAAAAAAAGAAACGTTATTCTCGTTCAGGAATGTCAGCGCTCGACGTGTCGAAGTCGAAATAACCGCTCGAGTTCCTCGCTCGATGCCGTAGAGACACGGAGATTTTTGATATTCGAGAGCGAGATCCGCAATCCGCGCGCGCGGCGTCGAATGACTTCCGCGCAATTTGACGCCGCGTGACTTCGTCATTGCTCGCATCGCGTCGCGCATCGTCGACGGCGAGCCAGCCCGGTGAAGAATGTGATCGATCATCGTCCACCATCTCTTCTAGCGTCAGACAGTGTTCGCACGACGACGACGACGACGGTCACCGGCGCGCCTCTCTTTCATTTTAAATATAACAGTGTATAAATAAGTATGAGCAATAGCGAGAGTGCGCGGCAAGGCTCCTCGCGTCGCCACCGCCGTTGATTTTTCTCCCGTCCGCGCGCGCGTTGTTTATCAACGCGCTCTGCGCTTCAGACAGAGGTAGATGTATGTGGGAGAATGAGAGCGAATGAGAGCGAGAGCGATAAACGAATGGTGCGCGTCGTCTCGTCAGATGCACTTGGAAATTCGTGACTTTTTTCCACTGTACGTACGTGTTCGCTCCACGGTGGTCCTTGCGCAAGGACACGCGACATCGAACACTAAAGGTTAGTGTACGCGACATTCGTTTCGACACTTCGTTCCGATACTCGATCCTGCGCGATTTCCCTCCTTTGCCGAGTCGTCAACATGGGCTACGTTCTGATATTTACCGTCAGTACTGAAAATCTATAATTTACGTCACGTATACTATAGATTTTCAGTATTGGCAGTGAATATAGGAACGCAGCCGAAGATGATAAAACGGAGCACGATAAGTGACAGAAAACATGACAGGGAAGGAGGGCAGATGCCCGTTTAATGAATATCGCTAGTTCGGTAGAGTTTCTCCGATTGAGAGTTCGTAGTGTTGAAAGTGACTCAAAATAGATTTCGTTCGATTAAACAATGCTGTTCGAGATTTGTGAGTTTGAGCATTGTGACTCGACGTGCGTCGACGTTCACGCCTATTACCTTCCTGTTATCTATCGCTAAAAAAAAAAAAAGTGATAGACGTGAACACTAGCTACTAGCGAATTCGACTGGATGCACTCAGTGCGCAGTGGTGCACATTAAAGCGTCGTACATACACAAATCAACATAAAATGTACGTTTAATATAAACGGGTTAAATCACGAAATTCTCAATATTCTTTATTGTGCTATTTGGTAAAATATGTATTGGGCATTTTTTCAGTCGAGATATTTGTATTTCACTTTAAAGATAAGAGGTTAAATCAGTGTACAAAGCACTGAAATATATACATATTGGAACGCGCGTTGGCGTCGAAACGCGAGGGAAGAATAGATGCTGTCAAAGGGACCACCTATCCTTGGCTGCGGTCCGATTCACGCTCACAGCGTGAATCGGACCGCTGCCCTACACTGGCATGCGTACAAAGTTAGAAAAAGACAGGTGGAAGCGTTGAATAAAGCCTTGTATCCACGATGCTAGAAATCACTCCGAGATCTCGGACGGAGAAATCGCATTGGTTAATTGTCGAATTGTTTAAATATGATTGGTCAATTTTTTTTTCGTTCACAAGACAGTGTTGTGCGTTAGGGCCTGAGCAGAATAGCTAACTAATTATTAAGACAATGTTTTATGCTTTAAATCTTTGTTTTTAGCAACGCACAATACTGTCTTGTGTCTCAAGTCTTAAACGAGTGTATGAAGTGTCAACATTTGTAAGACTTTTGAGACATAAGACAGTATATTATGCGTTATTAAAAACAAAGGTTTAAAATATAAAACATTGTTTTAAAATTATAAGCTAAGCCATTCTGCTCAGGCCTTAAGAGTCTATTCTTCCCTCGTTTTCCGCTTAGCTGTAGCATAGGCAGTGCGCGTTCCAGTATGTATATTTCAGTGGTACAACGGCTTTAATATGCTGCAGTGCGCACTGAGTGCATCCAATCGAATTCGCTATAATACACATCGAGTCAATGCTCAGAATCACAAATCTTGGTCAGCACTAGATTAAAAGATTATTGAGCCAACTTTATCTGCATCAATAATCTTAAATAATTCTTGATATTGAATTTTCTGAGAAAAATAGATTTTAATTGTTCGACGACGACGAGCTCATGTGATATCCGATTGTTTCTACCCCTTTCGTAAAGAAACGACAAGGAGGTGACACGAGAATGAGGTTGCGTAGTATGTATGTATACACAAGCGTCCGTCAGAGTCGCGATTTTGAGTGACGGTGGCACTGGTGATCTGCTGACAGGGGCATTCGATCTTTTACAATTCTGTGACGCGGAGAGAAAATTGTCACTTTTTTTTCACATAAAACAAGTTATTCGTATGACTCAATGAATCATTTGTTATTAATTAGGAATTACGTGAGATATGATTCTGTGACGGTGTGCGTTTCTCGGGAATTTAGTGAGTAATCGCGATATTGTGATTTGACAGTGAGAACATCAATACAACTATTAACCTTTCTCACTCCCTCTACCTCTTTCCTTCTCTATTTCTACCTCTTTCTATTTCTCTCTCTCTCTCCCCCTCCCCTCCCCTTCCCCCTCTCCCTCCCCTTCCCCCTCTCCCTCTCCCTTTCTCACTCATAAATAAATATAGGTAGATATGTTAAGGTAGTTAGTTCGTGACAATACTGTCAAAAAGTTAATGACAGACAAATGACATGTAGTATTTGGCTAGGATTGTCCGCGTTATGCATGTGTGTGTAAAGCGGGGAGCACACACTTCTGCACAACGCATAATGCGTAAGCATAAGAAAACTGATTGGTCTATTTCCTTATGCACATGTGTATGGACCAATCAATTTTCTTATGCTTACGCATTATGCGTTGTGCAGAAGTGTGTGCTCCCCGCTTAAGAATCTCATGTGTACATATATAGAAACTAATGTGTGTTATTAGATTAGGTACACTTCAAAGGTTAGCTGTCATATGCGTCTACCGCTAAGAATCAGTTACTTCAAAACTAAACGGTCAAAGATCTTGTATTTTTGTAAGTGTATTTTTACAAGTCTCTTCTATCGTCTTCTTGTTTTTCATAAAAGTTGCCAGAATAGTTTGATACTACAATTATAAACGTGGTGTCGGAAGCCGTTTTCATTAACCTGTAATACATGTAAAAAGTACTAACTTTAATTTCAATTATCTCAACTTCGGTACGGTCAAATTTTTTCTAATTGCACAGGTGTGTAAATCGTGTTTACATTAATATACTGTTCAAATTTTATGAGGTTTCCCAGAAAATGAGTTTACGGACTAACTACCTTAAACATTTTCTTTGTATTGTATTCACAGATGAGCTTGAACCATTTTTAACGAGAAGAGGCCAGAATAAATTTTTATTCTTGATAGGAAGCATTTAATGCACTGGCATGTCTAACCAAAATGTCATCAAGGTTAATTATAATTTTATATTTAAAATTGAAGATAATTGTTAATTATTTATTATATTGTATATTATATACTATAAAGTATATTTCTTACTTAACAAAATTATTTTGTTTGCCTCAGTTACACAATCCTAATTTATATATTTTTTTTATAGGAAAGCTTGAAAATCCCTATTGAGAGGAACATATATACGTATTTCCAGAAATAGGCATTTAAATTACCGCATAGTTTTAAATGATGAGGAATATTTATCGCCAGATATTAATTGAGCATAAACTTAACGATCACCAGTATCTCCAGTGTAAGTGTGATAAATTTTTTTCTTATTTGCATTTAATTGTTATTTAATCAATTAATCAACGATGCCGAAACAGAGAGAAAGGAGAATCACTTACTGTTTCAGATACAAGAAATATACGTGATGCTGTTACTTCCAAACTGCTTGCAGCTGTGCAACAAGCTGCGGCATGATGCTGAAGATTGTCCCGATTATACCGATGCCTGTATAATGTTAGAAGAATTCTGCATATTTGCCGCAGAACTGGCACGTCTGTGCGAGCGAGGGTAACATAAAAACTTTAGAATATATTGACAGGTTTGACTTTGTTAGGTACTTCTCAGCATTTTTGAAGACATCACATATAATTTTCTTATGCAATAACTTCCATTCCTTGCAAGCTAAGTTATTATTTGTGCTAAAATAAATCAAAGTTTTTTCTACGATCTTTGATCAATCATCATCAGGTGAACGGAAATCTATATGTTTCAGGCAAAAATATTGAACATTTAATCATGATTATAGTAGGGATATTTAAAAACAATGATGAAACGCAACGCGATGTCTGTCGTTACAAAATTATTTGATATTTGGAAGTACGTTCAGTTACAAAACGATTAATCCATGCTACTATTTAGTATGTCATATTACCACACTCTGATGTTTGTGATATTTACCATTGATATTATTGATGCTTTTTTGCTGTTATATAGACTGACAAATTTTTATGATCTGGAATAACTGTCATTTTTATTGCCATAAAAAATTATTAAATATTTATTGCGTAGCTTTGAATAATAAATTTTCATTAACCCTTAAGTTTTTTCGGTATCTTCTAAGTGCATACGTGAGTCTGTCACGTTCAACGCTATTTTTCTCTACCTTAAAGTATTTTAAAAAATCTAAAAAAATTCATGAAACATCTGTCTACATTGTAGTTGACGATTTTATAGTCATTTTGATAAACATCGTTTATTTAATATCTTCTGACAGGCTTGCAAGTTTTACAGTTATGAGCAGATATCACTTTGGTTCGGACGCCGTAGACCCACGTATGCACCTTAAGGGTTAATAATATTGTTAACGTACTTATCTTCCGAAGCATTATGATAACCGTTTACAGGATATTTATTCAAATTGTAGAAACAATTTTTTTTTTATTTTCCGGGCATTTTTGTTCAAATTTTCAGGCAAAATTCAAACATATTTTTATATTAAAACTTAAAATTTGATTATCTAAAATGCTTAGTTCTCTCTCTTTTTTATTCATGCGGAATATTCATATAATTCATGTGGAAAAGACTAGAATTATTTGTTTCAAATATCAGTAAAATAATAAGAAGAAATAGAGGAAAACGATAATTTGGTTTATTTTATTTTTCGAAATCTGCAATCTTTTGTATTGATATATTTCGATATATCGATGCCAAATCCTTTTGTAGCATTCATTTGAAATAAATTATTGCAAAGAATGTGAGATAATGACGTGAAATAATAACAAAGCATTTTCTTATAATATTACATTTTTAGATTTTTATGTAGCTTTTTCTTGGAAAACACAAAAATTTTTTTTATAATCTTTTTAGGAATAAATGGACTATTTGATTGTTTGATTTTTAAAAATTATAATTTTATCAAAAATTATAAGCAAAGTTGCAAAAAAAGAATACACTGGTGGAAATGGAAAATAGAATATCAAGAACACTTTATGATACTCGATATGTGTTTATTCGTACGGCCGAGCACGGTGCATGATAAAAAAGACAAGATCGTACAACATATGGAAATCTTTATTGGGAGTACCTTACATGTACGTTAGTAGTGAATACATCAGCCCTTCATGGTGGTCTTTTTCCCATTTCCACCAGTGTAGATTACTTTCAAAATTAAATATTATTTATTTAGATTATTTCATAATTATAAAATTTAAGAAGAGTTGATTTAAAAAAGAACATTAATCGAAATGTAACCAATCATTTTGGAAAAAGAATAAATAAAAAGCTGATAAAAAGGAATATAAAAACGGATAGTTTGGCTTATGATAGGTTTGCAATTATATCTTCTTTCCAAATGTTTTTCCAGATAGTAGATACCTTGATTTATGTTTTCATACAAAAAATTGTAAAATGTATTTATAATGGTTATGTGCGGTCAAAGTAGTGATGGTTGCAAAACTGAAAAAAGTTTATTCCTAATCATAGAATTTCGTGAGTCAGTCTATATACACAGGCTTATATGCACAGTCGAATGGAATAATCATTTAAATATTATCATTTAAACATAGTCCTGCAAATTTAAGTCACTATATATATATATATATATATATATATATATATATATATATATATGTATCGAGTGTGATAATACTGGATCGGTATATGAATTAAAAGATTGAGATTATACTACATACATTTATTCGTATTCACCTGTAGAACAGCAGCTGTTCCTATGAACGCCTCTTGCTCATTACACGGTGATGGAAAAGGCATTAATCACAAAACTGGCTCAAGTAAGTCAACAAACAATGTTCGTGGAACACCGTTCAATTGTATCGATGAGGCAACTTCATTATTTACTTATTTATCGATTAATTGCTTAGAGAGGATGGCATATGAGGTATTTTTGGGGGGGTCTTGTAATCCAACTACCTGGAGGTCAGACATAGCGATACCGACTCTTCAGAACCTTGGCATTACTTATTATAATCCTGTAAGTAGTTTATCTTCCTTGTTTTTTTTTTGTTCATAATTGCATGTGAGATATCGTAACTGGATTATGTATCGCAGCAAGTGTCACAATGGGGTCCGGAATTAATAGCTCAAGAGTACGAGGCAAAGCAGACGGCGCGAGTCTTGTTGTTTGTCATTGACAACCAAACACGCAATAGCGCAGGCATCATCGAAGCAGCTCAACTGGCAGCTACGCGTAGCGAGTCCTTGGTTCTTGTCATTTATCCGTATCGTCAGGGACAGACTATACTTGGAGAGACTGTTTCCACGCAGTACGTGTTGTTTCAAACAGATTAATCGATTTAATGCTTTCATTTGATTGCTATGTTTTTTCTCTTATCAGTACATATTTTATTTTTCAGGGAATATTATGATTTGATGAACGGCTTGTTAGTGCTTCAGTACCTAATGGAAAGGCAAAGGATACCAATATTCGAGAGCGTATCAGTTGCTCTTCACTGTACGTCCAAGGTAATGACTCTAATTAACAAACAAATGCATCAAAATTAATGATTAATATTATATATATATATATATATATATATATATATATATATATATATGTATGTATATATACTATGTACACATAGATGTTACGTGAAAAGATCAATGTGCAGGATTGCATGAGCACTGAGGATGGCATTAGACCTATAAGAATCTCGCTTACTCAGAATGGAATGGATGCAGTGTAAGTTTCTAATCGCCTGTCTATATTATATGTAAATATGTGTAAGATAATTTAACAATATCTTGATATAAACAGTAAGATGTAATAAGAATTAAAACAAATAATTGTTGCTCAATAACATATTCGGAAATGTTTAATTTCGGAAATATCACGTCGTGTTTGATGTCTGAAAGTTATGAAATTAAAATCATATTAAATAGATTAATAAACAATGCTAGTTTTTATTTGTAATAATTTAATTAAAAAAAAAAACAATTTAATAAGATATTTGGAAAGAGTAACACAAATTGTATTCTTTGGGATTGTTCATGTTTAAGCGATTACTTAGTAACAAGTAATAATTTGACATTACAGCCATCAACTCTGATACACAGATTAATGTGTTAGCACTATTATTCTCAATGTTTAGTCACTAAGGCGTCTAAAGAAGTCGGCTATAGGAGACGGTAATTTCTGAGCTTTAGTAATGAGATGTATTCGGTAAATAACGTGGCATTTAAATAAGTTTATTAATCAGATTCTTGAAAGTTTGAATGAGGACATTGTTGATAAAAGTGCTGCGTAAGATATGCGAGATATATGTGTAAGAATATTTCATATATTTTTTGACTTGATATCTAGATATTCCGAACAAGAATATAGTTAAGCAAGAATTGTTTGTTTTAGTTCTTTTTATCTCCTCTCCAAAAGTTTCTCTGAATGTTTCTAAATCGGCATGTGCAAAAATATCATCATGTAGAAATAACGTAAAGAGCATTTACAAATGATTTATAAAGAAATTTTATTTACATGGTAGAAAATTGCGGGAAATTTTCAAATCTATGGACGTTGATGATAATGGCACAGTAAATTTAGGGGAAGTATGTACATTTTATCACATCAAATATTTTGAAAAATTCATCGAAGTCAATACAATTTCTTTGTATTTCCAGGCCTGGATAATGTTGCAGTCGAACACAATGTGCAACAATGAGTCTCTTTCGGATCTGCTCAACACGGTGAATAAGTCCGGTAATGTTCGCGTATCATATCTTATGGCGTTTAACAGATTTGTGTTTTGATAAAAATAAACTATTAAAGTACGATGTGTTCGCCACGCAGAAATCTACAGGACATTGATAGACGGATTTCCGGCGAAAGATGACCCAACTGAATTGCGAATCAATTTCGAGCAGTTTTGCGTTCTAGCCAGCGAGTCATTGTGGACGCGGACGAAGAGTAATGGCATCTCTTGTGAAAGTGAGATACCTTCAGTATGGAATATATTATGTAGGAAGACCTCGAATTTCTTGCGACAAGTTATCGTACATCCTTTTAATCACTTCCTAGGTATTTCTGATTTTCAACAATTTCCCACGATCTTCGATATACTCACTGTCTATACTTCTTGCCACCTGAACTTTTCATTTTCTCACTTCCCAAGATTGAGCGTTCGATTTTATCTATTTCGTAGATAGACCGCAGGTAAAAAAAAAACGAAGCTTGCGTTCAGCTATGAAGGATTTAAACCTTTTCAGATTGGACTAATTCCTTTGTACAAGAGTTCGAGAAGAGGGACATTTATATTGGCGTTGTCAGTAAAGATCTGTTTTGGTTAGAATCTTCCGCAGTACCGTTAATAGAGTGAGTATCAGTAGTAGCCTAATGATGATCACTTCTCGACCAGTTAAACGTGGTCTTCTTTCCCATTTATGATCTTCCAGGTCGATGAAATTGTCTTTGCACCGACCTAGCCTGAATGAGTACAACGTAAGAGTATTGCCGCAGGAATTGCAGAAAATAAAGAACTCACGACTGATCCTGTTGATAGTGCCGCAGCATTCGCGCGGCATCGCCATCATGGCATTGGCAGCTCACTTGATTGGACTGCGCGCTAAGCTCGTCCTCTGTGTTCAAACTCTTCCCGAGGGTTCTATTGTGTCTGATGACCAAGTACGACTGATAATATATTTTATACCCCCCCTCCCTTTCATACACAAACAACAAATAAACAAACAATTATTATAATATATAATGAATAACAAGTCTATTAACAATAACTCAACGCAGATTTATCGAATTACTTAAGACTAACAATAAGAGATCATCTTTGGCAAATTAAGCTTCAAGCATCGTATAATATGTAATGTAGCAGTTAATAGAAATTAACTTCCATATATTATTGAAAAGTTGTGCATCCTATAATACATATTTACACTAGGCATTTGTAGGAAAAATTTCTTTTTTTTTCACTACTATGATAGAGATGTGATATATTGTTATTTTCTTTTGATTTATTTAGCTGACTGAACAAGCCCGAAAAGATTACAACCGGGGGAGGATGTACCTGTCGGACTACGCAACGCGTGAAGGTGTACCTGTTTTTCAGAATATCGCTGATGCTCTGCAACATGCGATACAATTAGTTCAAAGTCCTTGTTGACTTAATTGCTCTTTACTGGTTTTTCTTTTTTCTATCTTTTTTTCATACAGATAAGTTCATTGGTTCGATAAACTAATTTATTTTTACCCTTAATGTCCAGCTACCATTTGAGATCGACGCGAACACCATAGATATAACGATGATGCTGTATTGTTGTTATATTTATAATAAGCGATTGTTAGTTATAGCAATTATTAGCTGCTTTTGCTAATAAGATTGCTTCTTTTCATAATGTCTCTCATTAGCAATGTCTCATCGACATATAGCTCTCGCGTGTTATTTTTGCATTTTCCATTAACAATGTCACTTATACATATAATATTATTACTGTTATCGTTTTTTAAGTTCTTGACAAAGTTAAAACACACGCAATCAAGACTTTTTATTTACGTCAAGATATTTTATTTATTGTTACTATTTGTCGTGAGCACAGCATTTCTGAAGCAATTATTTTTACTTTGTTGACCGTTACATATGGTCCTTTTATTTTTTATTTTATCTTTAAAAAAATACATTTTATATTGGCTAATGAGTGTCGAGCAGCTAACTATTTTATTATTACTTGGTTATTTTTTTATTACTATGTTCTTCTCTTATCGAATGACGTTAAACTCTTATATAAATTATTGTAGATCAATAGGAAAGCAGTCTCTCACGGTAGATGGACATATACGATCTTTCTCTCTCGTTTTTTTATAGCAACTTGCCGTTCGCAATTTTTTGTAATGTTTTGATAACGTGGTTGAGGATTGATTTGATATACGTGTATATAAAATTCATAATTCTCTAACGATCTAATCAAATTATTAACTTTTGGAATCTGATCGCTGAAGAGTGCGAGAGGGAGGATGTCGTGTGGGATTTGCTTGTATTTTGAATGCGTGGTGCGTATCTCGGCTGAGTATGTGTATGTATATCGATATGTATGCGTGAGATATATCATGAATTTGCATTGTTTGATGTATTTCAATAACCGCAAATGTGAAATTTCAACTGTCGATGATAATTTCAAGAAGCCGAATTGTGTCTTATACAAATCAGTGTGTAACATATGAGTGAATAAGTGAATGAAAGAAAAAAAAAGAACAGGCAAGAACGAGATGTTTTAAGCTATTGACTGATGGCAGAGAACGAAACGTAGTCTCTTACGTCTATCGTAGTTATAGACGTAAAACAAGGCAGAGAACACTGTATACGTAACTACGTAAACGTAAAGTCGTGACGATACGAACGTAGTTACGTATACGGTTTTCTCTGCCTTGCTTTACGTCTATGACTACGATAAACGTAAAAGAGCCTACGTTTCGTTCTCTGCCATCATCCATTCAATATCTGCGGATTACTCAAAACCTTGCTAAGAGATTTCATCGTTTGAAGGAACAAATGAGAAAAGGGAAGTAGCTCAAGAGAAAAATCGTTTATTATATTTTTTTGCATAAATATATACACTCATACACACGTATCTTACCAAACATTTCTCTTTTTGAAATGAAACAAAACTGTTATCGGTTCTCACATGTTTTCTTTCAGCATTTTTGTTTTCGCACGAAATATTGATACGTCTGTTGTGTGCGACAGATAGTAAGAAATTGTTAGAACTGTGCTCGTATTTAACGATCGTCATGATTATGTGATCCTAAATTTATGTTGCATCCAAATTGTATTAAAGATACTCGAAATACGATACGTTTAATGCTACAACGCGTGAATAAAAGCTTAGATAGCAGCCCCCGCTTGAAATTATATTTTTGTTATCGCAACACATTACCTTTCAATCGAAATAATTTTAAACGAGCAATCACACGACTGTATGAATGTAATACCAGTCAGAATAAGTGACTTTTACTCGGTTTTCGATCTACTGTCCTCGTCATTTTTACTTTCTCTAAGATCTACCATTTTCTCTGTACTATCCTTTCCAGGGAAGTAGTACCTTCGTATATTCTTGAGCGACAACAACACCGGTATCATAGCCGGTAGAAATAAGGGAATGTATACAGCGTACCTGTAATATTGCAGAATTATTATTTGTAATGTAATTTAAAAAATATATGCTGAATTTTCGTAATGCCTTCTATTAATTTTATACGAATATGTACAAGAACATCTAACAAGGTAACCCACGGAAGTGTCCCCGATTTTTATGAGCTTTTATTATGTTGGTCTCTAGATGAAAATAAGGGACACGTATTTTTTTATACATGTCCATGCAGCCCATGAGCGTGTTTAGGACAGTAGCGGATTTACCCTGTACACTATGCTGAAGCGTAGGGCGGCAGATTTTTAAGTGCGGCGAGATTGTAATTTTCCTTTCAAAATTTGGTGAGCATATAAAAGTGGTAGGTAGTTTATCATTCCGAAAAATGTTGAAAAACTGAATAATACCTACTATGAAAATTGATTAATCGGATAGCACAGAATTAAGAAATGTTTTATTGTTTACCTTTTTATATTCTGCGAAAACTTTTTAATTCAAAGGAGTACAGAGGAATGGCGGGTAGTATGGGATATTCGATATTTCTTGTATTATCCGATAAATTGTTTCACTCCAAGTGACTACACGTGGTAAGTAATTGGCTTCGGTACTATAACATAAAGGTGGTAAAGGTCGTTACAACAGGCTATCTATGGATGTATCGAATAATACAAGAAGTATCGAATGTCCCATACTATCCAATGTCTCATACTCGCCGTTCTCCTAATTATGAAATTACCGTTAAGGTGATGCTGGAGCCGTCTGTATAACCGACAAAATTACCATTTTCTATGTTATCGACCTATATCTGTCCTTGTATAGACAAGGATATAGACAAGGATAGCACCCAACATTGCACGCATACATACGCACGATACACATCGACACTATACTTTTATATTACGCTTCCAAATCTTGATTTGGGGGGTTTATCGATGTTTTTATTGTTGTACAATTCAGGGGAACTTGTTTTCGCGTTCGTACCAATGGTATATCTCTTATATGAAATACAATGTTACGACTGTAATAGTTTATAAATGTAAATGTAAAATACATTGTGGCACTTAAATAAAATAAAATTAAATAAAAATGACAAAAAACAAAGTGCATAGAGGATAAACGAGGTAAAAAATTATAAATAAATTATTATTATTATTATTATTATTAGTAATTGAAATTTTTTAATTTTTTCAATGTTTTTCGATAAATATCACTCATATAGTTGTAGCATCGTTCTTCGCACTCCGGAATCAGTTTGCCATTATCTTCAACTGCGGAATAAAACCTGTGCAAATTAAGATAAAAGAAGCATAAACGGAGGAAGATAGAAAGAGGTAAATGAAGAATAGACAAATCTATCAGATAATTAGCTAATATTCTCATAAAATAAAAGATTATGTAGATAATTAATTTTTTTGTTCTAGCTTTCCAGCTAACCACGTGCTTGCGGAATCCCTGTTCCCTGCGGAGTAAGAGTAACGTTGCCAAATGCTAAACAAAAATTGGAATCATATCCTAACGCCGAATATCAGAGTAGATCTGTTAATAGCAATGCGCGTTACGACAGATTGACGCAACAAACCGAGAGCAGGTTCGTAAAATCGATGTTTACCGTTAATCTTTCATCGACAGGCCTGCTCGATGTGTGTTCATTGTCACCTTATCATGTAGTCTACTGACTGATGTATGTGTTTCTTATCTTTCAGCAAACAGGATTTATTGCCTACAGGATTATTTGCCTCTGCAATAATGGTTATTGGGGTTGGAGATCGGAAGTGGAAAGCTTTTCCAAAAAATTGCGGATCGATCCTTAAAGGAAACAACTGTAGTAAGATTAAAAATCATATATTTTAAATAAACGACACAAGAGCCACCAAGAAAAATTAAAAGAATAATGTGCGCGAGGCATTAAAATGTTGGCATTAAGATGAATCCATTCTTCCTTTTCCAACTAATTCTGATAATGAATGTAATATTAATAATATGTCTAAATCTTGTGTTTCTTCTATTGTATTCCAAATTTTTTGTATTTTATCCTTTTTTAGTCGAAGTTTGTTGCGTTCAGATCTTGCCCAAAATTTCGGGTGCTTTATAAAACTTCTAATACTCTTTTGATGCTCAGTCAGATGAACTGTAAATAATATTGAATTGTAAAAACAGTAATATTCTGGAAAAAAGTGTTTACAATGAAGCGTTCATAATATACCTAAAAATTCTACAATTCTCGAGTGTTTATTTAAGCTTTCTAGAAGTTCCCGGTTATGTCTCTCTGAAACATTGTTCGTACTATGTAATTTTTTGAAAATACAGAACGAACCGGGCTTAAAGCCATTCAGCCATGTTTCCCGATAATAATTAAAAAATGATTGCAGGTACTTGCAATCGTTGAAAATAATTTTATCAATTATGTTGAAGCCTTCTTCTATTAACTGTTCGGGCAAAAACGCCAAAGCTATTAATAAGTTAGTTGCACCCCAACCCAATTCTTTTTGATCGCCTTTGAGTATCTTGTGTTTGTCAGCATTATGTACTAACGCCTATAACAAAGCAATAAAAGGAAAATTGAAATGTATTTCACGTTTATTATTATGTGCGTTGTTATCTTTTATTACCTGACTATAATGAAAGAAGCAGCCACGGACTTGAACATTGGGGAAAACCGTTTGTAGCGCTTTTCGTTCAGCTTTTTCGAAGTCCGCTATTGCTACTTCAGGAACTATTTTGATAACATCGGTGACTTTTCTTAACACGTCTATATAATTATTAGTAGTGCGTCCTTCCATTATCGCGTAAACAATTGGAAACGTCTGAAATTTGAGAGCAATTTAATTTACTCATATATTTACATAGAGTGCGTTTTGCAATTAAATGAAATAATTACTTCATAAATAATTAAACTAACTGAATTGTTTTGCTTACTCTATTATTATGTCGAATTACAATTGTCCACAATTGAAAATTATTATTTTGTAATGAGGGGACCGTCGCGAACGTTCCATCCACAAAAATAGTTAATTTTTCTTTTGCTTCTTTAATAAGTAAATCTGTTAAATTTTTGTCAATAAAAATAATAGCTTTTGTGTCATTATTTTTAATGACAAACTCAATATTGAAAGAATTTGCCGTATCTATCAGCAGTAATTGCTTCCAATTTTCATGTGCCAAACACCTCGATAGATCGTTTAAATTTTTTGGAATTTGTCCAATAGAATTTCTTTTTTTATATCGTTCTATCGATTTTTTAACATTGGCAATGCTTGTCAAAGGCAGCAAATCATTATATCTAAACGTAAATGTACAAATTATAAATAGTAGTTATAAATCGTCTTTACAACAGCATTTATTATTTTCTATTTTATAGTTTTTTACTCACTTTGAAATAATTCTTTTTTTTATTGTCCTGGTTGAATCAAAAGCATGCGATGCCTCGATTTCTTTTTTAATTTCAGCCAGTTTAAATATCGGTTTGTCATGGTTGTGTCTCCCACTTAAAGTGTAATGACCATTTTCCATTTTTAATTTTGTTTTACATTGCACGTCTTTGTTTTTTCGAAAACTACATTCGTAATATCTGCGAGAAAATTATTCATAATGAAATGCATCGAATACAATCCAATGTACTTCTATGCTTATTATGTAAATGAAAAAAATTGTCTTCTCAATAACTGTTACAGAACTATAGGTATAATGATCTAAATAAAAATGTAGATAAATTGTCAAAAATTAATACTGTGACTCAGAAGTGTGATAGTATATACAATTAAAATATCATTAAATTATAAGCTGTTTTTAAAATCAATTTTCCTATATTACAGTTATTAAATTAATTAATTTCACTCTGTTTCAGACATCTGCTCACATCGTATCTCCGTAGGATTTATTATAATGGAAATGGTATCCCTCGTATTCCAATTTTGGCTGTTTGATTCTTGCAGTATTGCATTTCTTTCTTTCTGCCATATCAAAAGATGCAATAACTAATAGACACAATAATTTATTTTGTGTGCCTGTGTTATTAGCAACGCCACTCTTGTGCCACAAATCAAATATTGCGCTTTAATACGATTTTCTTTTTCCCGATTGTCATTTTTTTGCGATTGTCATTTTGCACTCTTACAGGCATGGTAGCACAAGAGTGGCGTTGTTTATTATTATCGTGTGCATTTGCTAGTGGCGTTGCTAATAATTATTGTGTCTATTAGTTATTGCATCTTTTGATATGGCAGGAAGAAAGAAATGCAATACTGCAAGAATCAAGCAGTCAAAGTTGGAATACGAGGGATACCATTTCCATTATAATAAATCCTACGGAGATACGATGTGAGCAGATATCTAAAACAAAGTGAAATTAATTAATTATGTAATATAGGAAAATTGAATTAAAAAACATCTTACAATTTAATGATATTTTATTATCGTATATACTATCACACTTCTGAGTCATAGTATTAATTTTTGAGAATTTATCTACATTCTTATTTAGATCATTATACCTATAGTTCTGTAAAAGTTATTGAGAAAATAATTTTTTTTCATTTACATAATGAGCATAGAAGTACATCGAATTGTATTCAATGCATTTAATTATGAATAATTTTTTCGCAGATATTATGAATGTAGTTTTCGCAAAAACGTAGATGTGCAATGTAAAGCAAAACTAAAAATGGAAAATGGTCGTTACACTTTAAGTGGGAGACACGAGCATGATAAACCAATATTTAAACTGGCTGAAATTAAAAAAGAAATCGAGGCCTCGCATGCATTCGATTCAACAAGAATGATAAAAAAAAGAATTATTTCAAAGTGAGTAAAAAACGATATAATAGAAAATAGTAAATGCTGTTACAAAAACTACTAAATAGCTACTATTTATAATTTGTAATTTGTACATTTACGTTTAGATACAATGATTTGCTGGATTTCACCAGCATTGCTAACGTTGAGAAGTCGATAGAACGTTATAAAAAAAAAAAATGTATTGGACAGATTCCAAAAAATTTAAATGATCTATCGAGGTGTTTGACAGATAAAAATTGGAAGCAATTACTGCTGATAGACACAGCAGATTCATTTAGTATTGAGTTTGTCATTAAGAATAACGAAACCAAAGCTGTAATTTTTATCGACAAAAATTTTACAGAGTCACTTATAAAGGAAATAAGTGAAAAATTAACTATTTTTGTGGATGAAACGTTCGCGATGGTCCCACAATTACAAAATAGTAATTGTCAATTGTGGACAATTGTAAATAGACATAATAATAGAGTAAGCAAAATTCAGTTAGTTTATTTATGAAGTAATTATTTCATTTAATTGCAAAACGCACTCTATGTAAATATATGAGTAAATTAAATTGCTCTCAAATTTCAGACATTTCCAATTGTCTACGCGATTATGGAAGGACGCACTACCGATAATTATATAGACGTCTTAAGAAAAGTTACCGATGTTGTCAAAATAGCACCTGACATAGCAATAGCGGACTTCGAAAAAGCTGAACAAAAAACGCTACAGACGGTTTTCCCCAATGTTAAAGTCATTAGCTGCTTCTTTCATTACAGTCAGGTAATAAAAAATAACAACGCAAATAATAATAATAAACATCAATACATGCCAATTTTCCTTTTATTGCTTTGTTATAGGCGTTACTACATAATGCTGACAAACACAAGATACTAAAAGGCGACCAAAAAGAATTGGGTTGGGGTGCAACCAAGTTATTGATACGTTTGGCTTTCTTGCCCGAACAATTAGTAGAAGAAGGCTTTAAGATAATTGATACAATTATTTTCGACGATTGCAAGTACTTGCAATCATTTTTTAATTATTATCGGGATACATGGCTGAATGGCTTTAAGCCCGGTTCGTTCTGTATTTTCAAAAAATTACATAGTACGAACAATGTTTCAGAGAGACATAACCGGGAACTTCTAGAAAGCTTAAATAAACACTCGAGAATTGTAGAATTTTTAGGTATATTATAAACGCTTCATTGTAAATACTTTTTTCCAGAATATTTTTACTGTCTTTACAATTCAATATTATTTACAGCTAATCTGACTGAGCATCAGAAAAGTATTAGAAGTTTGTTAAAGCACTCGAAATTTTGGGCAAGATTGGAACGCAACAAATTTCAACAAAGAGAGGCTAAAATACAAAAAATTTGGAATGAAATAGAAAGTACACAAGAGTTAGACTTATTACTAATATTACATTCATTATCAGAACTAGTTGGAAAAGGAGGAATGGATTCATCAACATTTTAATGCCTCGAGCACATTCTTCTTTTAATTTTTCTTGGTGGCTCTTGTGTCGTTTATTTAAAATATATGATTTTTAATCTTACTACAGTTGTTTCCTTTAAGGATCGATCCGCAATCTTTTGGAAAAGCTTTCCACTTCCGATCTCCAACCCCAATAACCATTATTGCAGAGGCAAATAATCCTGTAGGCAATAAATCCTGTTTGCTGAAAGATAAGAAACACATACATCAGTCAGTAGACTACATGATAAGGTGACAATGAACATCGAGCAGGTCTGTCGATGAAAGATTAACGGTAAACATCGATTTTACGAACCTGCTCTCGGTTTGTTGCGTCAATCTGTCGTAACGCGCATTGCTATTAACAGATCTACTCTGATATTCGGCGTTAGGATATGATTCCAATTTTTGTTTAGCATTTGGCAACGTTACTCTTACTCCGCAGGGAACAGGGATTCCGCAAGCACGTGGTTAGCTGGAAAGCTAGAACAAAAAAATTAATTATTTACATAATCTTTTATTTTATGAGAATATTAGCTAATTATCTGATAGATTTGTCTATTCTTCATTTACCTCTTTCTATCTTCCTCCGTTTATGCTTCTTTTATCTTTGCACAGGTTTTATTCCGCAGTTGAAGATAATGGCAAACTGATTCCGGAGTGCGAAGAACGATGCTACAACTATATGAGTGATATTTATCGAAAAACATTGAAAAAATTAAAAAATTTCAATTACTAATAATAATAATAATAATAATAATTTATTTATAATTTTTTACCTCGTTTATCCTCTATGCACTTTGTTTTTTGTCATTTTTATTTAATTTTATTTTATTTAAGTGCCACAATGTATTTTACATTTACATTTATAAACTATTACAGTCGTAACATATTTATTATACACGCGTGCACATTATATGTCAAAATGTCAAAAAAGTTACGCAAACTGACAGCTATACTACTTCAACAGTGTTGCTAACCCGTAGAAATTATTACGACGCCTTTAGGGATTTTCGTTGGTACCAACATTATCCCCTCTACTTTTCGGGAAACTGTCGTGTAACCCATCTTGTGACGAGCTGACAGCTCGCCGCAACTCGAGACCGCCATATTGGGATAAAAGTAGATAAGGAAATCTGTACTTTCGTAATTTTTTCTCGTTTTCTATATAAAATCGGAGTTCCCCTGAATCATTAATGTATGTACTGCAATTCTGGAGAAGGATTTTTAATTCTGTCAAATTAATACGACGCTACGTGCCGACAAAAAAGTGCCGGTAAAACAGACGGCTCCAGCATCCCCTTAAGGGGATCCTATAGTGGCAGTAGTTACCGACATTTTTTTATTTTAAGAAATCTTTGAATTTTAAGAAATTTTTGAATTGTCTTTACAGAATTGTAAAATTCTTTTACAGAATTAAAGTACGCACAAAAATCTAGTCCGGGGCACACGATTTCATATCGGAAACGAAAAAAAATTAAAAATTTTACTAATTTAGGCATACAGCTGTCATCTGACGACAATAACAAAAATACTGCAGTTTATATATATAAAATGACATCCAGTCGTACTAGGGACAACATGTAGAAACAATATTGTGTAAATAGAACTAAGATTCAACGTCTAGAAGAAAAGATTTTCTCTAATAAAGGAATTGAAAATGTTCGACATTATCGACATCGAGGAAGTTCGGCCTTCACTATAGGATCCCCTTAAGCAAAAGCACATTCAGGTTGATAGGATAAGCAGAATTGCGTGTAACGAGAGATGGCTCAGCAATCGAACAAGGACAGATGCATTTCGTTAGACAAGAGCAGATATAGGCCGGTAATATAGAAAATGATTGATAACGAATTAGAACGGAATTAAAAATGTTCGACATTATCGACATCGAGGAAGTTCGGCCTTCACTATAGGATCCCCTTAAAATTCATAAACAAACTGACGAATCATAATTGTGCAGCACATTTACATACGCAGGAGCAAATAGTGTGCTTCTGTTTCCAGGACAGGGTTTACGTTCGTATGGAGCTTCGCGCTTCGCTGATTGTTCCATGTAAAAAATGCAAAAAAAAAAAAAACATTTTGATAACATATATTGATAAAATACGTTTCTTTGGAGACTCCTTTTTTTATTAGTTCCATTCTAGTATACATATTATAGAAATAGTTAATAATAAAACAGTTCAAAAAAATGAGTTGATAATTAAGGAGGTTGCAGCAGTTTGGTCAACCAAAGATTTTCGTTTGTAAAAAATATATATGATAGTATAGGATCTACCGCATGTGTGGAATAAATTTCAGATTTATTGACCATCCAGGAGCTGAGATATTAGCTTCCAAAAATACGTCGTTTTACATGGGGTTATATGGAGAAAGCGTTGGCGGTGATAATTGATCTCAATTTTCTTTAATATCTAGTAAAGATAAACGTTCAAAAAACGTGCCTACGCGTACAGTAAATTAATGCGAACATTTAGAACGCAAAACAACACGTATTCACCACCTAATAACAAATATATTACGAGTTAAAGCGATCGAAATTAGACTGAAACAGCAGTTGATAGTTCGCGAGTAGGTAGATGTGGCAACGCAGCGTCGGCAATGTAACCCTAACCTTACCCAGAATGACAGAAAATTCACCGGCATGTTTACGTTTAGCAACTGCCGCTACGTGGCTCAACACAGAGGCGAGTACTGCTACCAACCCCATAAAAGTGCAACGTTGCCAAGTTTCAATCGTATTTAATATAATCGACGGAAAGTTATTAAGAAATCGACAGCTTATGTAATTGTCAAGGGAGCTACCAGTAATAATCATTATTTCATTCTATCAACGGCAAATCATATATTCATGCCATTTTTATATTGAAATAATTAGCAATACCACAAGTTTTCAAGTTGGCATTGGCAAAAAACTGTTTTGTTTTTAGCTAATTAAAATATAAAGATGCATAATATGATACTTTTACTATACGTTTTATGCAATAGCAGCGTATGGAGAATAAAATGCTACCTAATACAGATTTTTTAATGACCTAATAAAAAACTTTTTTCTAAACCGTCAATTGACTCGACTGGACCGCTGCAACCTCCTTAAAACTTATCTAATACCAAGTTTGAGGGGCGGCAAATTTCAAATGTGTAGAGCGGCAAATTTGATAAATCCGTCACTGGTTTAGGAGGTGAAACCCCTTTGAAAAAAATCGGTTTTTCTCTTTCGGGCCAAATATCTCCGAAACTATAAAAGATATAGAAAATAAAGGTAATTATTTACAAAAAAAACCCCACTCGCCAATGACCTTGACCTTTTTTTTTTTATAACGGGGGGGGGGGGAAATCCACACGGATACCCCCTCCCTTAGGGTGGGGAGGGGGGTTATGTGGGACTTTAACCCACTAAAAACCCCCTCGAATGTCCCTCACGGCGCTTTTTTGGGGAGGCCCCGGGAATCACAAGTATACCTTCCGTGAGCCAATGACCTTGACCTTGACATATGTTGTCAAGGTCACCTTCCTGAGTGACCTTCAGAAGGTTTTAGCCGGCGGTCGTTTTTTATTAAAAAGTTATTAACAAAAAAGGTTCGAATGATTTATAATCTTATGAGCCTTTACTATTATATTAACAAAAAAGGTTTGAAAAATATAGCAGTTATTTTGAGTATTAAAAGGCATAAACGACTACTAACCCATACAGCACAAAATATTTTTAAAATATTTTTAAAATATTTTTTAGGAAGATTAATATAATTTACAAAAATATTTTTAGAATGTTTCTGTGTCCGCCAGATCATGTCAGAAAAATATTTTCAAAAATATGTTTAAAATACTGCAAATAAATATATTCAATAATATTTGTAAAATCTTTTAGAAATATTGCTTCAAAAAATAAAATATGTTTGACCCAATCAGCAATAATTGTTTCACGTTTGAAAGATTTTTTTAATATTTGAAAAATATACATCTTTACATCTTACTTTGGAAAATATTTTGTATATTTATAGCATCGCAATGTGAACACCACTGCGTTGGACAAGCCTTGCGTTGTATTGCTGGTGAAGATATGTGTCGCGAATGTCATGATTTTGCTTCGCTGGAAGCCTGCTTATATTAGATCCCAACTGAAATTTACTTGCGAGTTAGTCTTACCATTATGCGCCGCCTAGGCGTCGTTGCGAATTAGCACGGAAAGATGTGCTACCATGCATCTTTCTTAATTAAGAATATTCCATAGGCCGGTATTCATAGTCGGTTCTTATATTTAAGACCATCTTAAGTACAATCTTAAGATGCCATTAACCAATCACAGAGCCGTATTAGCATCTTAAGATATTACTTAAGACGGTCTTGAAATAAGATCTGATTATGAATACCGGCCAATATTTCAAAAATATTTGAAAAAATATTTGAAAAAAGATTATAAAACCAATAAGAAATAAAAATATTTGTTAAATATTTTGAAACAAGATTATGATACAATAAATATGTAGATTTGAATTAATATTTCAAAAATATATTTCAAATATTTAAGAAAATTTTACCTGGGTAATAAAAAAGAACATTTTTAAAAATATTTTTAAAAGATTCTTAAAATATTCTTAAAAATGTTACCACAAAAGGTTTTTAAACCATTTTAACATATTCCTAAAACCATTTTAAAATGTTTCTCGCAATATTTTTACAGAAATATTTAGAAATATTTTTTGAAAACATTTTGTGCTGTATGGGAATATATATGTGGAAATAGTACATGTATGAGCAAAGAAAAGTTATTTAAAGCAGTGAATCGTAAATATATTGAAATCTCTTTGCTTTAATAATACAATATACATTGCCATTATTCAATTAAATGTTTAAAGCAGATAATAATTTATATTTTTGGATAGTTCTCTTGCGGAAGGCTCCATTATCGTTAAACTAGACACATAGTGTGCTTTCTAAGTACATGCGTGGGCTTTCCACGCGTTATGAACCCATGTGGCACCTCGTTTCGCGTGGAAAGTGTATGCGCGGAGGCAGTAGGTTCCGCCCCCCTGCAAGGGGCTCCACTATTATTAAACCAGACACATAGTGTGCCTTCGAAGTACATGCGTGGGCTTTCTTGTTGTGTTCTGCTGCACATGGTGTGGGGTGGGCCTCGCTTTAAAAAGTCTACACCACTATGTGCAGCAGAGCACAACAAGAAAGCCCACGCATGTATTTTGAAGGCACACTATATGTCTAATTTAATGGTAGTGAAGTTCCCCGCAGGGGGCAGAACCTATATACTGTCTCCACGCATACACTTTCCACGCGAAACGAGGTACCACATGGGTTTACAACTTTTCACGCATGGAAAGTCTATGCCGAAGGCACCTCACAGCCCCTCCCTTCGGTGTGTGTGTGTGTGTGTGTGCGTGCGCGCGCGTGCGTGTGCTATTGTTGAATAACACAGGCACACGAAAAAAAAGGTCTTGTCCACCAGACGAGACAAACATTTCTATACGTTTTTGGGGTCGCTGAATTCGAATCCGGGGTCGGCTTGACTCGGTCAGATCGCATTTCGTTCCTAACCTCAAAAGTGTGATGAAAGTTGAAACATCCCTTATGGAAAAATACACTCAACTTTTGGTGTTAACCGTTAAAAAAACACCAAAGAAAAACCCTTAAAGTTGGGTGTGATTTCGGACCGCCAATTGAAGGTTAACCATCATTTGAAGGTTAACCTTCAATTGGTGATCCAAAAATCACCCAACTTTAAGGGTTTTTCTTTGGTGTTTTTTTAATGGTTAAACACCAACAGCTGAGTGTATTTTTCCGTAAGGGTACAGCGCGGTCACCCATCCGAGTCAGTACCGCACCTAACATCGTTTGACATCGATGATCGAACGGACTAGTGGCGATCCTTTGATTCTGACGCTTCCTTGTTGCTTATACTCCTATATAACATATCTTTATAGCGTTCAAAAATCGTGCATTGATAATAACTGGTAAATATTAAAAATAATAATGCAATTACAATTAATGTACAATAATAATTATTAATATAAAAGTCGTATATTTAACATAATATAATATTAATATAATAACGTTAACAGCATGCATGAGAACGCCTAAAGACGCTACCGGACAAAATAAAGAATTTATTTAATGAATTGAAAAATAATTAAGAATCAAATTTAAAGAAATATAAATTAAAAAAAATCTATTTTTTATGTATGTGTGTGCATATATGTTCACGGAGTAAATTATAGTACTATATTATCAATACTCGATTAATAATAATAATAAGGGCCGTCAATTGACACTTAACGAAGATTAACACAATAACATTTAAACGACACCCAACGATAAAGGGATCATGGCGACACTGATTAAATCGACATAGAACATTAAAGGTTAACACCCTGTTAACACCAAGCCAACATCCAACGATGAGGCTCAATCTCCAACCTACATTAAACATTAAGCTTAATCCCCAACCTACACTTATCATTGAGAATAAACTCCCAATATACACTCATCATTGAGGATTAAACCCACAACTTACCTAAACCTTAATGGTCAACATTCAATCTACACCTAAATTTAAGAGTTGACACTTAACTTTGATGGCAAACACTAAACTTACGCCCAAATTTGAGTGTCAACTCGCGTAAGTTTAGTGTTAACACTTAACTTTGGGTGTTAACCATCAAAGTTGAGTGTACTTTTTCATAAGGGATTCATTGAAATGCCCAGAAAGGAAAGCGATTATATGTTTTCAGGGTCGCTGAGTCCAAATTCGGGGTTAGTTTAACTCGGCCAGGCCGCATTACATTCCTAACCTCAAAAAAGTGATTTAAAAAACCGAAAACTGTTCCCGATATAAATTTTTTGTATTCAGCGTTGGGTACATAGAACTTGTTAGTCATTTTTTGAGCATAACTATCAGTTTGCAGCATAAAATCCTGCTGCTTTGACAGATACTGTAACGATGACAACTGCCCCGAAAGGGGATGTGTAGAATTCATTCTCAGGTTTGTTGAGGTAACGATGCCAGCGAAGGCGTGCTGCCTTGCAGGTGGACGTGAGGGTGTGAGGATGAAGTCATAGTGTGGCCGACGACGAGTTGACATAGTCCTCGTCAATGTCGGAAAGCTCTCATACTTAGGCCTAAGGAGGTATGAGAGTTATCACCCCTGGGACGGTGGACTTATCTGCGGTCGGACCAGGATCCCTCACGCGCGGGTTTTTTTTAACACACATGGCACCTTCAAACAAAAAATTTTTAGTTTCTCCTTTGCTACATATGTAGCAAAAAGCATCAGTGTCCTTGTTGCATGTATGTTTCGACGGAGAAACTAAAAATTTTTTGTTTGAAGGTGCCATGTGTGTTAAGAAAAACCCACGCGTGAGGAATCCTGGTCCGACCGCAGGTAAGTCCACCGTCCCAGGGGTGATAACTCTCATACCTCCTTAGGCCTAAGTATGAGAGCTTTCCGACATTGACGAGGACTATGTCAACTCGTCGTCGGACACACTACGGCTTCATCCTCACACCCTCACGCCCACCTGCAAGGCAGCGCGCCTTCGTTGGGATCGTTACCTCAACAAAGCTGAGAACGAATCATTCTATACATCCCCTTTCGGGGCAGTTGTCATCGTTACAGTATCTGTCAAGGCAGCAGGATTTTATGCTGCAGACTGATAGTTATGCTCAAAAAATGACTAACAAGTTCTATGTACCCAACGCTGAATACAAAAAATTTATATCGGGAACAGTTTTTGGTTTTTTAAATCACTTTTTTGAGGTTAAGAATGTAAAGCGGCCTGGCCGAGTTAAACTAACCCCGAATTTGGACTCAGCGACCCTGAAAACATATAATCGCTTTCCTTTCAGGCATTTCAATGAATGTTTCAACTTTCATCACTTTTTTGAAGGTTAGGAACGAAATGCGATTTGACCGAGTCAAACCAACCCCGGATTCGGATTCAGCGACCCCAAAAACGTATAGAAATGTTTGTCTCGTCTGGTGGACAAGACCTGTTTTTTCGTGTGCCTGTGTAATTTTTACAAAGCGAAAACTTTAATGATTCGTAACTTTTGAACGGATTGTGACTGCCACTTTTTTCAAGGTCAAGATTACTCAGGGTCATGACCTTGACAACATATGTCAAGGTCAAGGTCATTGGCGAGTGGGGTCTTTTTGTAAATAATTACTTAAATAAATTTTTAAACAAAAGTTAAATGGTTTAAAGAGCACTTTAGAATAATGACGAAATATGGTTTTTTATTTTTATTAAAAAATAAAAATTTTTAAAAAAATTTTGCCATTATTTTAAGGTACTCTTTAAATTATTCAACTTTTGTTTTAAAAGTTTTTTTTTATCATTTATAGTTTCGGAGATATTCGGCTCGAAAGAGAAACGCCGATTTTTTTCCGAGGGGTGTTTAACCCCCTAAACACGCCGCGTATGGACACGTATAAAAAGAATACCTGTCCCCTATTTTCATATAGAGAACAACATACTAAAGCTCATTAAAATTAAAGAGGGACACTTCCGTGGGTTTCCTTGTAAAAGTTTCTTAATTTTTTAAGAAGAAAACACGATGCACACAATTTTTTGTAGTACGTACTTTTTACGAGATATTTTTTAATTTATTTTTTCTAAGGTATGATATTTTTAACATGATTTATTCCTCTCTAGTCATTTTATATAATTTTATATAAATATAGTTTGTAAAATATCCATGTTTTTGAAGATTTAGCTATGCTCCGTCCAACGAGAGATCATGGTTGGATCAGACGAAGACTCGTCCGTTTCGCGCAGTCTCCGCCTACATCTTCTTCTTTTCTTTTTAGATAGTCTCGGCTTCCCTACGTGCGGAATGGCCACGGATCTCCGCCCACAGAACATCTGTTTAGAGCCACCGCACAAGACTTTCGTATGATCACGTAGCGTAACGTAACGTGAGTCAACGCACAAGAAACGTATAACGCCGTAAGCGGGGAGCACACACTTCTGCACAACGCATAATGCGCAAGCATAAGAAAATTGATTGGTCCATTTCCTTATGTACATGTGTATGGACCAATCAATTTTCTTATGCTTACGCATTATGCGTTGTGCAGAAATGTGTGCTCCCCGCTGTAACGGCCGTAACCAATACGTTTCTTGTGGGTTGGCTCACGTTATGTTACGCTACGTACGAGAGTCTTGTGCGGTGGCTCTTACGTATACGGTACGCCACGCTCCAGGGATTTTACCCCCACTTTGCTCGCCTATGCGCAGAATTAAGGGCCTCCGCACAATGAAAAATACAAGGAACAAGGAACAGATATTAGTTGCTTTCCATTTACATCAAAACTCAGATAATTCTCACTTGTGACGTCATAACTCAGTTAAATGCACGTTCTTTTTGCATGCTGGCAAGTGAGATTCAACAGAGTTCTTATTTACAATCGTGCTTTAATGAATCTAATAAACTCACATTAAAAGTGAGGCTATGGACCTGTATTATTATGCGATAGCTTTGTCACCAAAATAAGCAGGTAAATACAAAATGACATATCTTACCTGAGTATAAAATACTCACATAACTGAGTGACTCACTTGAGTGTAAATGGAAAGCAACTATTGACGGCGTTTGGGGAGTGCGCTATTAGCGCTATTGCATCATTCTATCTTTATCGCTCATCAGGTGTAAAACAAAGATAGAATAAACAAATAGCGCTAATAGCGCGCTCCCCGAACTCAGGGGGTCGATTGTGTATCTTGAAACGAGGTGAAAATTACAAAAGTGAACAGATTTTACTAGATTTCGACAAATGAAATCGTAGATACGCTAGTGAATTTCCTCACTTTTGTAATTTTCATTTCAAGATACACAATTGACCCCCTGCTATTAGCGATTAGGACTAAAGGCCATCGTACACAAAATTACATAAGCGTAGCATAAGACAGCTGGGCCAATGAGCATCTTATGTA
Source organism: Temnothorax rugatulus (assembly GCA_035220575.1). Classification (NCBI taxonomy): domain Eukaryota; kingdom Metazoa; phylum Arthropoda; class Insecta; order Hymenoptera; family Formicidae; genus Temnothorax; species Temnothorax rugatulus. The sequence continues at coordinate 279,098 of JASTWL010000190.1, read as the reverse complement.
AATTAATATGGCGACTTCATACTGGATGCTCATTGGTTTAGTGGTCTTATGCTACGCTTATGCTAAATTATGCATTTTGTGTGCGATGGCCTTAAGGAATCAAGAATAATGGCTCCTGCACACAGGACGCGGAAACACTTGCCGCGCGGCAAGAAGCGACGCGGTAACCAATCAACGTGTTGTTTTTCCGTAACAACCAAAAGTTTATTGGCTACCGCGTCGCTTCTTGCGGCAAGCGTTTCCGCGTCCTGTGTGCAGAAGCCATAAAGCAGGGGGCCTATTACGTATCTTGTCACGAGGTGAAAATGCGAAAAGTGAACAGATTTACTAGATTTCGACCAATGAAATCGTAGATACTCTAGTGAATTCTCTCACTTTTCGCATCTTCACCTCGTGAAAAGATACGTAATAGGCCCCCTGGGGGTCGATTACGGTACTTGAAACGAGATGAAAATTACAAAAGTGAGGATATTCACTAGCGTATCTATGATTTTATTGGTTGAAATCTAGTGAATCTGTTCACTTTTGTAACTTTCACCTCGTTTTAAGAACCGTAATCGACTCCCTGGTGTAGCATTGATACACGGCTTCCGATAGGTTAAAAATCTATTGCCTGTGTTTTTCATTGTGCGTCCAGTTTTATTTCTGATTCCTTTTCCTTCGTCCTAATCGCTAATATATATATTCCTTGTTCCTTATATTTTTCATTGTGCGGGGGTCTTAAAGGCCGTCGCACACAAAATGCATAGCTTAGCATAAGCCTAGCATAAGATCGCTAAAGCGGAGAGCACACACTTCTGCACAACGCATAATGCGTAAGCATAAGAAAATTGATTGGTCCATACACATATGCATAAGGAAATAGACCAATTAGTTTTCTTATGCTTACGTATTATGCGTTATGCAAAAGTCTGTGTTCCCCGCTTAAACCAATGAGCATCCAGCATAAAGACGCCATATTGATTTACATAAGATGCTCATTAAAGGTCATCGCACACAAAATTGCATAGGCTGCATAAGCATAGCATAAGACCGCTGGACCAATGAGCATCTTATGTAAATTAATATGGCGACTTTATGCTGGATGCTAATTGGTTTAGCGGTCTTATGCTATGCTTATGCAGCCTATGTAATTTTGTGTACGATGGCCTTAAGGGCCTTGGCACCAGTGATCGGCAAAAATTCTGTTTTTAGAAATGATATCGGCGGTTTTTAATTAATAAAAAATAAAAAATTTGAATGTTTTTAATTTTAAGTAACAAAAAATTGGTAATTAATAAAATACTAAGCTCTAAATTTAAAATAATTATCAGTTGGTTAGAAATATAATACTTTGTATGAGAAATTAATAAATAATCATAAATATATTGTTCATGATTTAAAAAATTGGCAATTATATTAAAATAGACTGTCGGTTTTTTTTTAAATTACTCGTTCAGAAAAAAATATTTCTCATTTTTTGAAAAATTAGTAGTTTTTAAAAAGTATATTATTTGTTCCTTAAATAATTAGTAATTGTTAAAAAATATATTACTAATTTTTGAGAAAATTAGCATTTATTCATTTGTAAAGTATCTGTTTTTAGGAATATATCAGTTGCAGGAGAAAGGAAACGATAAAGTTAACTATACTATACAATTTTTTCGTACTGAAAATTTACATTTAAATCCGCATTTAAATTTTTCATTTGCTGCAATTTTTCGTGCACAATTATTTTTTTAGTTGTCTGAAGAATATTGGTATCCTTATAACAATTTTCTGCTTTATCATTAGCGTGTGAAATAAGTGTAATCAAGAACTCTATGATGTCTTTTTCGTCTTGCTCAGTATCTCTGATATTGTTAGTCATCTCATATTCATGCTTGTCTTCGCCAAAAGGACTTGTTTCAGAGTCAAGGATGATAAACAATTTTATTTAATTGTTAATTTTTTGAAAAATTCGAAAATATTTAATTACTAATTTTTTGGAAAATTAAAAATTCTTTTTTTCCATTATTATTTTTTAGAAAATTAGAAATTATTAAATTATTTATTTTTGGAAAAATTAGTTATAATTCTTGATTTATTATTAAATTTTCTAAAAATTAGAAAATAATGTTAAATTATTAACAATTTTTGTAGAAATAATCTTTTTTTTGAAATTATTTAAATATTGCTCCGTAAATAAAAATAAATTGAAATTTTTTTTCTTTCTTAGAACTTAATGTTGTATTTTTGCTTATTAATGATTGCTTTGATTTAAAAAATGAATAATGAAAAAAAATTTTTTTTGTCGATCACTGGTTGGCACATAGAAAATGCTTATGTTTATGCGCTATGCAAGTTTGTCTGGATAAACCTTAAAGGCCATCGTACACAAAATTGCATAGGCTGCATAAGCATAGCATAAGACCGCTAAACCAATGAGCGGTGAGTACACACTTCTGCATAACGTATAATGCGTAAGCATAAAGCTTTGTGTCCACGATACTAGAAATAGCTCTGAGATCTCGGACAGAGAAAAAATTGACCAATCACATATTTAAACAATTCGGCAATTGACCAATGCGATTGGTTAATTCTTTCTTCGTACAAGATCTCGGAGCGATTTCTAGCATCGTGGATACAGGCTTAAGAAAATTGATTGGTCCATATACATGTGCATAAGGAAATAGACGCCTTAAGGTGGAAGCACATAAAATGCATAGCTTAGCATAAGCGTAGCATAAGACCGCTAAACCAATGAGCATCCAGCGTAAAGTCGCCATATTGATTTACATAAGATGTTCATTGGTCCAGCGGTCTTATGCTATGCTCATGCAGCCTATGCAATTTTGTGTGCGATGGCCTTTAAGGTGGAAGCACATAAAATTGCAGGAGCCACAGGCAGAATGCATAACCGTCTAGACCAATGAGCATCGAGCGTCTTATGGCATAAACGGTCTTATGCTATGCATATGCAGCTATGCAATTTTATGTGCTTCTACCTTTAAGCGGGGAGCACACACTTCTGCACAACGCATAATGCGTAAGCATAAGAAAACTGATTGGTCTATTTCCTTATGCACATGTGTATGGACCAATCAACTTTCTTATGCTTACGTATTATGCGCTGTGCAGAAGTGTGTGCTCCCCGCTTTAAGGTGGAAGCACATAAAATTGCAAGAGCTATGGGCAGAATGCAGAAACCATATGCGCACGCGCTATGGTGTCTGCAATCTGCCCATGGCTTCTGAATTTCCAATCTACATAAACTATGCATTATGTATTTTTATGTAGACTAAAAATTCAGAAGCCATGGGCAGAATGCAGACACCATAGCGCATGCGAATATGGCTTCTGCATTCTGCTCATGGCTCCTGAAATTTGATGTGCTTCCACCTTTATGCAAAAGTCTGTGTTCCCCGCTTAACCATGATCTCTCGTTGGACGGAGTATAGATAATAATTATTTTATGAGATTTAATTTATGAGATAATACATATTTTATAAGATAATAATTTTATGTAAAGTAATTGATTTAAATGAAAATGCTATAGCGGTATAAAAAAAACAATTTTCAATGTGCAATTAAAAAATGTAGGTCACTCTATAATTATAATATTTCCTACTTTCTTCTTTTAAGTTATGAAATGACATTGTTTTTCTTTACCAACAATATTATCTTTGTTTCATGTTTTAAATTAAATCTTTTTTATTTTTTTAAAGATAATAGATATACTTAATATTTTACTCACTTTTGATCCTCCGGAAAGTAAAGAAGAGCCAAGAGCGTTGGATCGGAAAAAGCCGCCTCAGAGATAACGAAAGCTTCTTTGCTAAGGATGAAACTACGCTTGAGATTGCCTCGTCGCAGATACTCGGCGGACTCGTGCACCAATTTGAGCGCGGTCTTGATTCTGTTTCCTACTACATCCGTGATAACGATATTACTGATTTCTTTGAGTAGCCGCGCCAGTGATTGTAGAGTTAATTTGGCCGAAGTCAACTGCTCGACGGTGCGATATCTCAACAACGAATCAATTTCCCAGTCGCGTGATTTTAGCCCCACCAATGGCACCGCCATCACTCCGTCAATAGATTTCTGAAATTGTTTACTTCTTATAAATTGTTTAGACTTTAAATCTTTGTATGCTATCACTGAAATATATATATATATATATATATATATATATATATATATATATATATACTAGCTGTTACCCGGGCTTCGCCCGGAGGACATATGTAACAAGACACGCAAATAGTCTCTCTCTCTCTCTCTCTCTCTCTCCTCTCTCTCGTGTCTCTCGTCTCTCTCGTCTCTCTCGTCTCTCTCGTCTCTCTCGTCTCTCTCTCTCTCTCCTCTCTCTCTCTCTCCTCTCTCTCGTCTCTCGTCTCTCGTCTCTCTCTCTATCTCTCTCTCTCTCTCTCTCTCTCTCTCTCTCTCTCCCTCCCCCTCCCTCCTTCCCTCCCTCCCTCCCTCCCTCCCTCCCTCCCTCCCTCCCTCCCTTCCTCCCTCCCTCCCTCAAGGGTTGGGCTGGGCGTTGATGAGTCAGTCAGTCAGTCAGTCAGTCAGTCAGGACAGTCGTGAAAACACATTTTACCCCTTTTCACCCCCTTAGGGGTGGAATTTCTAAAAATCCTTTCTTAGTGGGTGCTTACGTCATGAGAGGAATACACCCTCCAAATTTCAAGTCTCTAGATTCAAGGGTTTGGGCTGGGCGTTGATGAGTCAGTAGTCAGTCAGGACATCTTCTATATATATTTCACCCCCTTAAGGGTGGAATTTCTAAAAAGCCTTTCTTAGTGGGTACTTACGTCATGAGAGGAATACACCCTCCAAATTTCAAGTCTCTAGGTTCAGGGGTTTGGGCTGAGCGTTGATGAGTCAGTCAGTCAGGACAGTCGTGAAAACACATTTTACCCCTTTTCACCCCCTTAGGGGTGGAATTTCTAAAAATCCTTTCTTAGTGGATGCTTACGTCATGAGAGGAATACACCCTCCAAATTTCAAGTCTCTAGGTTCAGGGGTTTGGGCTGGGCGTTGATGAGTCAGTCAGTCAGTCAGTCAGTCAGTCAGGACATCTTCCTTTATAGATATAGATATATACATATATATATGGGGCGTTTTTTGTGAAAAGGCCACCCCCCCCTGTCCACTTCAATTTTTTAGATAAAATGTTCTAAAAGGGCTTAAAATTTTCGTTGAAGTGTCTATTTTTCGATGCCGTATGGCGTTTTTGAAAATTCAACATAGCGGACCCAGAATCGCAATTAGAATGGAAAAAGCCATTAAAAGCACGATAATATTAGGCAACAAATTTTAAATTTTGTCGATTACATGAGTGTGAATAGTCATTTTCAATGTATTTTTGCCTGCTGAACACGAATCCGTTGTCCAAATTCGGCTAGCACGTCACAATTTTGAGAAAAATGGCCTCAAAGTTGTATAAACGGCATTTTTGATGGTTTTCGTGACGTTGTAGCACGGCAGCAAATTTTTTCCCTCAATTTCATTAATGCCACGCAAAAGTACCAACTTCTAGCTTTAAAATGCCTTGTGTTTCGTTTCGGTATGATTATTCGTTTCTGAGATATAGCTAGAATTAGAAACACCGGTTGCGCGCTGGACTGATTCTGCTTGATGGTCAACCGACCAGCTCCAGACCGACTGACGCATTTTCCCGTGCTTAGCATTACCCAGAATGAACGACGTGGACGTGGCGGGGCTTTCATCCTTTTGGGGTGCTTGATTTATGTGAACCCCCTTGCCTCTCACGCTTGGGGTGCTTGATTTACGTGAGTCCCCTTGCCTCTCACGTGCATGCGTGTGTGTGTATGCGTGTGTATGTCTGTGAGTGGGTATGAGTTTCATGAAATATTTTTTTATTTTAATTCTGTATCCCTTACTTTCTCCCGCATAACTACCATAGCGTCCCATTTGTATCATTGGAATACCTTTTGATTAATACATTGTTCTCGCCCTCAACTGTAGCTATAGTTGAACAATGTATTGTTGAAGGTTAACCTTCAATTGGTGATCCAAAAATCACACCCAACTTTAAGGGTTTTTCTTTGGTGTTTTTTTAACGGTTAAACACCAACAGTTGAGTGTATTTTTCCGTAAGGGTACAGCGCGGTCACCCATCCGAGTCAGTACCGCACCTAACATCGCTTGACATCGATGATCGAACGGACTAGTGGCGATCCTTTGATTCTGACGCTTCCTTGTTGCTTATACTCCTATATAACATATCTTTATAGCGCTCAAAAATCGTGTATTGATAATAACTGGTAAATATTAAAAATAATAATGCAATTACAATTAATGTACAATAATTATTAATATAAAATTCGTATATTTAACATAATATAATATTAATATAATAACGTTAACAGCATGCATGAGAACGCCTAAAGACGCTACCTGTCAAAATAAAGAATTTATTTAATGAATTGAAAAATAATTAAGAATCAAAAAAGAAACATAAATATAAAAAAAAATCTATTCTTTATGTATGTGTGTGCATATATGTTCACGGAGTAAATTATAGTACTATATTATCAATACTCGATTAATAATAATAATAAGGACCGGCAATTGACACTTAACGAAGATTAACACAATAACATTTAAACGACACCCAACGATAAAGGGATCATGGCGACACTTATTAAATTGACATAGAACATTAAAGGTTAACACCCTGTTAACACCAAGCCAACATCCAACGATGAGGATCAATCTCCAACCTACATTAAACATTAAGCTTAATCCCCAACCTACACTTATCATTGAGAATACTCCCAATATACACTCATCATTGAGGATTAAACCCACAACTTACCTAAACCTTAATGGTCAACATTCAATCTACACCTAAATTTAAGAGTTGACACTTAACTTTGATGGCAAACACTAAACTTACGCCCAAATTTGAGTGTCAACTCGCGTAAGTTTAGTGTTAACACTTAACTTTGGGTGTTAACCATCGAAGTTGAGTGTACTTTTTCATAAGGGGCCCATCTAGTTATTTTTGTTCTCCTTTTACCACGCCTTTAGTTGGCGCTCAAATCACGCCATATTGTACGTTAAGATATACAGAGAATAAAGGAAGTCACACGTATAAGCACAGAAATCAGAGTGTGAGCGTTTCGTGTATCCCAAACCTCGTAGATTTTAACAGGTTATGGACCCAGGCACCAAAGAGTATTAGATTTAAAGAAGTTTGCGAGTCATTAGACTACTCGAGCAGCGAAGTGACGAGGTCGAGTCACATACATAACCAAAAAGGAGTGTTCTCGTGTACGTGTCGAAGAGCGAGAGAGAAGACGGCTCTAGTAGTACTCAGCGAACTGCAATCGGAATGACTTCCTCTCTGCAAGGGATCCCATCGATCGAGAAACTGAAGGGACGCGAGAATTATCCGACATGGAAATTTGCCATGCAAGCGTACCTCGAGCACGAGGATATGTGGGGGTGTACCGAAGGCACCGACAACGACGCTCGGAAAATGGCGAAGGCAAGATCCAAAATAATTCTTTGCGTGGACGCGATTAATTATTCGCACATTCAGTCGGCAACTACAGCGAAAGAAGTATGGGACAGATTGAAAGCAGCATTCGAGGATTCCGGTCTCACTAGAAAAGTAAGTTTACTTCGTACTCTAGTCACTGCACAGCTCGAAAAGTACAATTCTGTCGAGGAATACGTTAATGAAATAATGACCACAGCGCATAAATTAGATGGTCTTGGTTTCAATGTACCCGACGAGTGGGTAGGCACTTTAATGTTAGCAGGTCTTCCCGATAAATACAAACCGATGATAATGGGTATAGAGAGCTCAGGAACAGCAATTACGGCCGACTCTATCAAAACTAAATTGCTGCAAGACATCAAGGATTCGAAGGCGGGAAAGAATACGAATAGTCAGACGGCATTTCTCGTAAAGGATAAGAAGAAAGGGCCCCGTTGTTTTAAGTGCAATAAACATGGGCATTTTGCAAATGTTTGTAGGTCTAAACCGAAACAAGATTCAGGAGGAAGCTCACAAAAATCGGAGGAGAAGCAAAGTTCGTCAAAAAACGAAAAAGCATTCGTCGCGCTTCTATCCTCTCTGAAAACCAGCAACGGGCACTCGTATGTAGATTTATGTTCCTCTGCACATCTCACCAATCAGAAAACATACTTGCAGTATCACAAGGATTGCGAGAACATCGACATTACCGTGGCCAATAAGGAAGTGATTTCTGTAAAGGCGATCGGCAATGTAAAAATCCCAGTAGTGACAGACAAGGGCGTAGACGAAGTAGTAGCCAAGGGAGTGTTGTATACACCAGGAAGCGCTGCAAATTTACTATCGGTCAGCAAAATAGTAAATGAAGGTTTCTCAGTCATTGTTAATGCACTAGCTCGCGCAGAAGCCAGGTCAAATGATTTGATGAGGAAGCCGTAAACGAAACTAAATTGATGGACTATATTTGAGATTGTGTATTCGTAATAAGTTCACAAAACTATGCATAGTAGCCTTACAATCGACAAGTATATGTTCTTCAAACGAATGTTGTACAAGAATACGAGCTGTGATGAAATACAAAGGAAAAGAAATGATTAATTCCGAAAGATCCTTTCTATGATTATCTTACTATTGTTATTCAGATCAATACTTTGTAAAAAGAAATAAATCCCTTTTTGTCTGTATGAACACTCGTGTGAGAATGTTAAGTATTTCAGTTTATCTTCTCTTAAAAGAATTGACGTAGTCAAATGTAATTCGTTTCGAATCGTTATCAAAGAAAAAATCCTCTTTTTGCAAACACAATTAAATAGAACGTAATACATGTGCAGAAATACACACAAGAAAATATTCATACATATAGAAAACAATATTCAGCATTAAATTAATGTGTCTCAATTCGCTCTTTTTATTATAAAGAATATATATATCAGAATATAAAGTGCTTCTCACTCTAATGATTATTTCCTTCGGAAAGTAATACGTCCTTGTAAGCAAAGGTATAATGATGAAGAGCTATTAATTATTCAGTAACTCTGACAGAATAGCACTTGCAACTTGCAATTGACACATCAATTCAACTCAAAGAACACAGAATGTAGAAAGCAATATATCGCAAAGGATAGAATATTAATATTTAACGCAAGTCCGATTAGTCCTAGTGAACGCAGATAATTAATTACAATATCTCAAAAAGTAATCGAAATAACAATGAATTGACTCGTATATAAACGTTGGAACAGTACAGATTTATCTGATATGTCTTATAAACGTAGTATTAAACGTTTTGACTCGATCGTTAAATGATTCTTTACATAAATCAAGTTATAATAAAGTGGATTGCAATCTCACAATAATTACTGAAAAGTACGTTAATCTGAGCTCAGTATCTTTGTAAATATACGTTAATATGAAAATAATAGCCATTGAATTGTTGAGGATGAAACCTCCTCTCATTAACTCGTAAATCTGAAAGAGGGAAAGGATCTTGAGTCCTTCTTCCCGTGCTAGATGAATATCTAGCAATCTCATCGATGGACGAATGCCCAGCTCTCAGTTTAGAAAGAAAAGATTGATGTTACTTGAATCATCCAACTCGTGAATCTGAATCATCCAACTCGTCTCAATTACGTTATCAGAATGATGGCCAGTCCGACCAAAACTCAATACTGCCGTCCCGTGGTATCTATGAATCCGAAAGATCCTTCTAGAATTGATTACAATGGCTGCCGTCCTTCGTCTCGAACATCGACGTGGCGTACGTGACGATTGTCTCTCTTTCTCTGTCTCTCTCTAGAGCCAAGCGATCCGTGCTCAATACTTTCGTTGAAACGCAAAGCGATCCACCCGTATAACACAATCGGTTATTCTATCTGCTACACGATTAACGTGACTCGACGATGTACTCAGTAGGACGGACCGGACACGAATGCGACTCGCTGGGCCGCAGGCCAGAGCTGCCAAATCTAGACCCCAGCCTGACTCGTGAATCGAGTGGTGGGGATACTACGCGCGCTCGGCGGTCCGTCTTCGAGCTTCGGCTAGCTTCGGAATACTAGACGAGGACAGTCACATTATGTTCTGTTTCCTTCTCGCGCGCTGAATCCTTCCGTACTACCAGTCAGTCTGGTAAACAGCGAGAAGTCTCTCGTGAACGCGAGGGAAGGATTTTTTCGGCGATGCGGCGCGACGCGACAAAATGCCCTCGTCTACTATCCGCGAGGCTATGTACATATAAAATTATAATTATTATAATTGTATAATAGTTTTCCACGTCACCTAAGAGGTACTATAGGCCTATTCCACTAAAAAATAACACTATGAAATAATCGTAGCTTGTCAGGGGGACAAATAAAATTATGTAATATATATATAAAATTGCATTTATTGTTCGTCAAAAAGATAAATAAAATTAATAATTTAATAAATATGGTAAATAAGCTATATATATAAATAAAATAAATAATAAGTATAAATAAATATAATATATAATAAATGAATTTTTACATTTTTACTCTGACCTATTGCAATAATTTTGACAAATTTTTCCAATAAATATTCTGAAAAAGACAAGACACGTATTTTTTTGTTTAGATCTACGATTAATATTTTCGATAGTGTAATTTTAAAAATTAAATTTTTCTATCTTTTATGAAGACAGACAAATTATATCATACTATTTCTAAAAAACAAAAAAATAGTCTTCGGCTATATGCTGCAGATGTTGATATTGCTGGTCCCTCTTCGTTTGACATGCAGGAATAACAAAAAGTTAATAATTTTTAACCTCTTTTTTTTAATAGCAAAGCATTATATCAGTTACAGCTATGTAAAAGAAATAATATGTAATATTATGTAACATGTAATATATAATTTTGTTATATATATATATATATATATATATATAATTTATTATATATTATATTTATTTATATTTATTATTTATTTTATTTTTATATTTACAGCTTATTTACCATATTTATTAAATTATTAATTTTATTTTTTCTGAGACGAGCTGTATATGCGATATTTATATTATATTATACAATTTTATATATCTTTTTGACGAGCAATAAGTGCAATTTCTTATATATATTACATAATTTTATTTGTCCCCCTGACAAGCTACGATCATTTCATGGTGTTATTTTTTAGTGGAATAGGCCTACGGGGGACACCACTTAAAAAAAAAACGCGTCTATAATAGTACCTCTTAGGTGACGTGGAAAACTATTATACAATTATATTAATAATATTTTTTATATTTTATTTTATATTTTATATTAATTATATTTTGTTTTTTTATATTTTATATTAATTATAATTTTATATGTACATAGCCTCGCGGATAGTAGACGAGAGCATTTCGTCGCGTCGCACCGCACCGCCGAAAAAATCCTTCCCTCGCGTTCACGAGAAACTTCTCGCTGTTTACCAGGCTGACTGGTAGTACGGAAGGATTCAGCACGCGAGAAGGAAACAGAACATAATGTGACTGTCCTCGTCTAGTATTCCGAAGCTAGCCGAAGCTCGAAGACGGACCGCCGAGCGCGCGTAGTATCCCCACCACTCGATTTACGAGTTAGGCTGGGGTCTAGATTTGGCAGCTCTGCCGCAGGCACGCACGGGCACGCTCACGCATGCGCAGTTACGCTCTCTCGAACGGTCTCGATTCCCGGTCGCCCCGCGGCCTGCGCCGCGCGCGCGCGCAGTAATATAAGAATTCGCATGAAGTAGTAGCGGTAGCTACCAATGTTACCAACCATACTAACTTTTCCGAATTATGTTATCGACGAATACACAATCTCTTTCAGCGTCCTACTTTATCTTTGAACATTCTACCTTCTCTTTAAACAGTCATGTTCACACCGGGAGACTGCTACATCAGCGACGACGAAGGAACTAGGACTCGCGACAATGTCGGAAGAAAACGGTATATACAGATTAGATATGCCGAGGGAAAAGGTTTACTTCGCCGCTGGAATGCCGAACGTAGAGCTATGGCACAAGCGCCTTGGTCACTTAAATTACAAAAGTGTGGATGCTCTTAGCAAGAATCCCGCGACAAAAATCAAAATTGAGAGCACGGAAACGCCCACATGTGTACCTTGCATTAAGGGAAAGCAGCAACGACAGCCTTTTCCACACAGCAAGACTCGTTCGAAAGAAATACTACAGATGGTCCATTCTGACGTTTGCGGTCCAATAGAAAATACTTCTATTGGGGGATCAAGGTATTTTCTAACGTTTATTGACGACTTCAGCAAAAAACGTTCGTCTATTTCTTGAAGGAGAAAAGTCAGGTCAAAGAAAGCTTCATCGAGTTTAAAAACTTAGTCGAGAACCAGACTGGCAAGAGGATCAAGGTTCTAAGAAGCGACAACGGACGGGAATATGTCAACAAGGATTTCGAAAGGTACATGAAAGAGTCCGGCATAAAACATCAATTCACGATTACGTATACCCCGCAGCAGAACGGCGCACAGTGGGATGAAATACAAATCTAGCTGGACAAAACTAAAAAAATCAATATTTTTAAATAAATCAAATAACATAGTAAAGTCTTATTTATACTTGTATAGTGCAGATTCTATCATAATAAGGCCGGTAAAATATTCTGATGTTGTTATAACAAAGCCCATAATAACAGTTTCTTAGAGCAACTAGTTATTGGAAAATTATATTGTCCCAGATAGCCAAGCATTCCTTGGCATAAAAAGGAAATAGTGTTTGGCATAAGTTTCCCTTCAGTTGTCATCATATTGCTGTCACCGGACAACAGTAATTTCGTTTAGAGCAACTTAAAAGCATTATGCAGACAACGATTACCTTACGCAAACAAGCGGAAAGCTCGTAATATACTTATTGCCATAGAAGTTGCCACAATCTGTTGGCAACCGTTTTGGTGGCAATAAAAGTCGGCAATCCAATAGGCAAAATCGGAAGCCGCTTTCCTCAATATTGAAGGCAACTTAGCAGAGCAGTTTTAAGCAAATTGACAGCAACCTGCGGGCAACTTGGCTATCTGGGGTGTCTTTACATAATTATAAAAATATACTAGCTGGTTACCCGGGCTTCGCCCCGGAGAACATATGTAATAAGTGCTTCGCCTCGGAATCATGCTTACGTCATGAGAGCAATACATTTTCCAAATTTCATGTTTCTAGGTTCAAGGGTTTGGGCTGGGCGTTGATGAGTCAGTCAGTCAGTCAGTCAGGACAGTCGTGAAAACACATTTTACCCCTTTTCACCCCCTTAGGGGTGGAATTTCTAAAAATCCTTTCTTAGTGGGTGCTTACGTCATGAGAGGAATACACTCTCTAAATTTCATGTTTCTAGGTTCAGGGGTTTGGGCTGGGCGTTGATGAGTCAGTCAGTCAGTCAGTCAGGACATCTTCCTTTATATATATATATATATAATATATATAGATAGATTACTGCAATAAAATTGAAATATTTTTGTGTTCGTTTAAAAGGTTGAATTACGTTCTTTCAGTTTACGTTATGTGTTTTATTTTAATTCTTGTATGTTCAAAGAAAAATGAAAAGTAAGTATTACTTTTTATTGTGTAATTAGCATACATTATTGAGTAGAAAAAGCTTCATCCGGCTTCATCCAAAGAAATCAAACCATAATTAGATTCTTTGTAGCACATATTTTAAGTACCGTATAAAATGATGCGCTACTTTTTGCAACTTTTGCAAATATTCTATCTTCTAACAGTAGATTTCTTTAAATGCGTAAATAATATTGAAAAATTGAAAGCCGGAATCGAATCACGGACTTAAAAAAAAAACGCGGTCAATTACACTTGCGTAGCCTCGAAGCCACGCGTCATCCCCAAAAATACTTGTTCAATTATTTCGAGGTTAGGTAGACTACTTTCTTAGAAAATTAGAGGGGTAGAGACAGACTTTATTGGCATTCTATATAGGGCTATGTAAAAGTATCGTTTACTTACATTGCCTGATATTGAAATTGAATTATAATAGTCGATTAAAGTCTGTACTGCTAATTTATAGGTATAATAATTGATTGCCTGATATTAAAATTGAATTATAATAGTCGATTAAAGTCTGGTAATTAGGTATAATAATTGAATTATAATAATTATAATTTATTTCAGATTAAAAAAATCTGTTTAAAAAATCTGGGCGAGGATGAAGGCATGGAGATTTGAGAAGAGATTAGAAGAGGGAAAAGGAAGTGAGCTAGCGAGGTTATGTTGGGAGGAGTTGAAGGGAAGGGAGAAGGAAGGAAGAGTGGGTTCAAGTTGGGAGCGGGAGAGGGAAAGTTTCTTCGAAGAAAGAGGAGTGGGGTTGAAAGAGCTGGATAGGCTGAGAGAAGAAGGTGACGAATGGCACTACAGGTTATTCGGAGGTGATAAGGAGAAGCAAAGGAAAGAGAGATGGGAGAAGATTGAGAAATCGGAGTATAATAGGTGGTATAAAGTAATTAAAGGAGAAGGAGTGCCGGGATATTTGAAGAAGGGATGGGGAGAGAGTAGATGGAGAAGGGTAGTAAGGTTTAGATTAGGGAACGAGATGAGAGAGAGCAGGTATTGGGAAGGAGAAGAGAAGAAGAGGTGTAGGAGGTGTGAATACAGGGAGGAAACGTGGGAGCATGTATGGGAGGAATGCAGAAGGTGGAAAGCAGGAGGAGGAAGTTGGCGGGAAGCGGTGAGATGGGTATTGGGTGAGGAAGGGGAGGGAGAGGAATGGATGATGGAAATAGAAAGGGAGAGAATGGAAAATAAAGGGAAGTAGAAGGAGTTAGGAGAAGAGGCGGGTGGCAACACGGTAAAGTGGGAAAGGAGGAGGATAAAAGGAGGGCTGAGGAGACAAGGAGAAAGGCGGGGAATTGGAGAGGTGTTGAAGGGAGGAGGATGGATTGGTAGAGAGGAGGGTAAGAGAAGGAAAAGAGAAGGAAAGGAGAATGAAAGGGAGAAGGAAGGAAAGCAGGAGTACGAGAAGGATGGAGGAGGTCGAGACCACGAGAGGGATGGAGGAGAGACGCAGGAGGAATGCGGGCGAGGAGGAGGTGAGCAGGTGGAGGGACAGGAGGACAGGAAGGAGGACCCTTGACAGGAAGGAGGAAAGCAGAGGCGAGCAAGACCGGATGAAGCGGAAGGGGAGATACAGAGGGCCGAAGGAAGAAGGGGGAGGGAAGGGGAAATTTAGAAATATATGTAAGGTCGCAATTGGCCAGGTTAAAAAGGGGATAGTTTGTAAAGAGTTGGGTACGTCCCTTAAAAACGCCAATAGATTACAGATTGTAAACCCTACGGGGAATCGCAATAAATCATACATACATACATACATACATAATAGCGAAAATGAAAAGTCTGAAAACACATTTAGCGACTCAAATTTATTTCTCCTATCATTTGTGCCATTGCGTTTGGTTGGATATTCTGATAATGATGGTAATAAACCAATAATATTATGGCACAATTCTCGACCATCATCTACACACTGGTGTCGACCCATCAAAATTTTATATAAAAAGGAGACAGCAATACTCATCCAAGAGGAAGTACGAAAAGTGTAAAATGAAATCGACTGCTTACAACCAATAAACATTAATGACAGCGTACCGTGCTCATTTAGTATGCACTTAACTATGTTGGATGGTAAAGCTATTAGTGCCTTAACAAAAATTCCACCTCAAACTTGTTACATTTGTAAGTGCAAGCCGAAAGGCATGAACGATTTAAATAATGTTACACATTTATCTGTAATTGAGGAAAATTTAAAGTATGGGCTTACGACCATGCACGCGTGGATAAAATTTTTAGAATGTATCTTGCACATTTCATACAAATTAAATCTTAAAGCGCCTACAATTAGGAATGCTAGTCAGGAGGCACTTTCTGATATTAATAAGCGACGAAAAGATATTCATAAAAAATTATATAAGGCATTGGGTATTAAAGTTGACAAGGTTGTGCAAGGCAAAGGTACTTCAAATACAGGAAATGTGGGCCGTATTTTTTTTAGAAATTATAAAAAAACTGCAGAGATTACCGGAGTCGACGAAAATTTAATTCGAAGATTTTACATTATATTAACAGCTTTATCCAGTGGTTATCAGTTGAATAGCGACTTATTTGATAAATTTACAAAAAAAATTGCAAAATTATATGTAAAAATGTACAATTGGTATCGAATGCCTGTAAGTGTACATAAAATTTTAATCCACGGTGCTGCAGCAGCTACGTCTGTGATTTTACCAATTGGTATAATGTCAGAAGAAGCTCAAGAAACGAGTAATAAATTATATCGACGAGTAAGAGAACGGCATACTCGTAAAAATTCAAGAATTAATACTAACCTTAGATTTAATACAAACTATGTTGCAAATGTCTGATCCCGTTATATCAAACATTCGTTCATTAAAATATATAAAGAATAAAGAATTACCCATAGATGTGCTTCCACTTTTAATAATTAAACCCGAAGAAGTTTATGAAGAAGAAAAAGAAGACAAAAATAAATAGTTTTTTTTATATTGAGTTATATAATAGTTATAATAGTTTTTTTTTCGTTGTATACACTACAATAAGTATGTTAGTTATTAAAAATGTGTTATTAATGTGTTATATGTGTTATTATAAATATGTCATTATAAATATGTTAGTTATTAATATGTAGTTTATTTTTTTAAATAAACTGTTTATTTTTATTAAATAACTTGGTTTTATACAAGTATAAATAATACTTTACTATGTTATTTGATTTATTTAAAAATATTGATTTTTTCTAGTTTTGTCCAGCTAGATTTGCATTTCATCCCACTGTGCGGCGTAGCCGAACGGGAAAATCGGACTATCATTGAGAGAGCAAGAAGTATATTATTTGGAGCTGAACTACCAAAGATTTATTGGGCCGAAGCGGTGGCAACTGCAGTCTATCTAGGAAACAGGTCGCCGAATTCTAGCATCGACGGAAAAATGCCAGAAGAATTGTGGTCTGGATCAATTCCGAGCTTAGCTCATCTAAAAAGAGTTTTCGGCTGTACAGCATACGCACACGTACCGAAAGAGTTGCGACAAAAGCTAGACCCAAAAGGAGAAGAACTTTTGTTCGTAGGGTATTGCGAAGACTCTAAGGGGTATCGCCTTATGGATCCGAAAACGAAGAAAATTACGAGAAGCCGTGATGTAATCTTCTTGGAGAACTTCAAGGACGAGCACAGAGACAACTTAGGTATTCTAAAATTAGACGAAGACAATAGCTCGCAAATCAATTAAGAGTCCGGAAAACGAGATCGAACAGAAGCCCGAAGAAACGCGACGCGAAGCCAATCAAGAAACGGACCTAGAAACGTCATCCGAATCAGGAATCGAACCAGTATCGGAGGTTACACCACTACGCAGATCTGCGCGAACGCACAAACCAATAAATATGGACGACTATGTTATGCGACTATGTACCTCACGCTAAGCAGCAGAAGAGGAATATGACTCTCTTGTCAAGCATAGAACTTGGGAGCTGGTTGATTTACCGAGAGATAAAAGAGCCTTAGATACGAAGTGGGTATTTAAGGTGAAGCGAGATTCAACCGGACAAATACAGCGTTATAAGGCAAGACTGGTTGTCAGAGGCTGCGGACAAACTGAGGGCATCGACTACAATGAAACGTACACCCCAGTGGTATGATATGCGTCGATCCGGTTCCTGTGTGCACTAGCGGCTAAACATGATCTCCACATGGACCAAATGGATGTAACGGCTGCGTACCTACACGGAAATATTGAAGAGGAAATATACATGAAGCCACCAAAGGAGCTTATAAAACCCGGAGACGAAGAAAAAGTGTGGCGACTCCGAAAATCAATGTACGGGCTAAAGCAGAGCGGACGAGCTTGGAACGAAACGCTCCATGAGACATTAACCAAGCTGAAGTTCATCAGAATAAGGGCCGATCCTTGTGTGTACTTCAAAAGAACCAACAAGGGTACTTTAATCGTAGGCGTGTACGTAGATGACTTGTTGATTTTGGCCAGCGACGAGAAAGAAAAATTACATCTGAAAAACAAGCTGGCACAAGTATTCAACATGAAGGATCTCGGAGAGGCGAAACATCTACTTGGTATGGTCATCTCTAGAGATCGCAAAGCAGGAAAAGTCTGGTTAGATCAGAGCACATACGTCCAGAAAGTGCTCCAGAAATTTAACATGCACGACTGTAAGCCAGTTTCAACGCCGTACGATCCAAGCAACAAGTTGAGTAACGAAATGAAGCCTAAAACTACAGAAGAAATCAGCGACATGCGAAGAATCCCGTACCGCGAAGCAGTTGGCAGTCTTCTGTACGCTAGCCAAGGTACGAGGCCAGATATCTCCTTCGCAGTCAACACGGTCAGCCGCTACATGCAGAATCCTGGAAAAGGACACTGGTTGGCGGTGAAGCGTATCTTCAGATACCTCAGGGGCACATTGGATGCGAGGCTGGAGTTCAGTCAATCCAGACAGCAGGATGTGTTGGCTATTGCGACGCCGACTGGGGCAACGAGAGCGACACCCGTCGCTCCATCACCGGCAGCATTTTTCTGTTTCAGGGAGGACCGATTGTATGGCAAAGCAAAAGGCAGGGCTCCGTGGCTCTATCTGCTACAGAGGCCGAATACATGGCGCTCTCAGCCACGTGTCAGGAGGCGCTTTGGGTACGCACTTTGGCCAAAGATTTGGAACCGTCCATGGTTTCGTCACCGACGATCATCCTGAACGACAACAAGGGGGCTATCGACTTGTCCAACAACGGCGGATACAGACCCCGAACGAAACACATTGATATCCGTCACCACTTCATCAGAGAGAATATGGGCCTAATGTTCTCATAGACTTTCACTATTCGCTCATGTGGGGGTGTTAGAGTACTCTGATCAAAAATTGAAAGTAGCCCATCTAGTTATTTTTGTTTTCCTTTTACCGCGCCTTTAGTTGGCGCTCAAGTCACGCCATATTGTACGTTAAGATATACAGATAATAAAGGAAGTCACACGTATAAGCACAGAAATCAGAGCGTAAGCGTTTCGTGTATCCCAAACCTCGTAGATTTTAACAAATATACGTACCGTATATAATATATTTCGAACATTTCTACAACATCTCTAGTAGTATATTATTTCTCATAAATTCTCAGGACATACTTGTAACATTTCACAGTAGTATATTATTTTTCGTAAATTCTCGTATACTACTCAGAATATAGAGTGAGTCATTTTAATCGACGCAAGCAAATATCTCGGAAAATATGAAAGATATGGAAAAATATTTCGGACAAAAGTTGCATGGTCTAAAGTTGCATGGACACATGATATGAGTTATGTCATAGATGTCATCGTTTTCAAGAAATTTTAAAGGCGACTAATTTCTCAAATGGAATTTGATTTTTTTCTTGAAATTAAAGTTGTAGATTTCGTCGAGACGTTTTCAGAACACTATAATAAAGCTCTTTTTCGTTAAAAATTTTTTGGGATATTTAAATTTTTGTTATAATATTTTTAATATAAAATATGAAATATCTATTAAAGTATTCACTTATCGATAACTATACCTTCATAGTTTTATACGTAGAATAATGAAAGAAATTGATTGTTGTAAAAAAAAACATTTAAAAAATTATTTAAAAAAGTAAAATCACAAGACTTTTTTGACCATAACTGGCAAATATATTGAACATAAACACAACGTTTCGGTCCAGAATTCGGACCCTCTTCAGGTGAATAAAAGTTCTTACAAACCATTCAATAGGCAATTCATGACACTGTACCCGCAAATCAGAAACTACAGACTAAGCAGAAAAAATTTCATTTTTACAATTGCGATCGCTTAAATAACAAAGGAAATATACAGTTAGAGTCTAAATGACTTATATGGTTTGTGCGTTGTCGGTAATATGGAGTGTAAATGATAATAAAATATAAAGTCGAAATCGTATAAAATTAAAAATAGAAATTGTTAAAGAAATCCTCAGTAACAACAGTTACCCTGAATATTTTATTAATAAACATATTAATCAACGCGTGAAAGAAATTAAATACCGGGTGGCCACATATGACAGTGACAATGCTAACGATGACTTTAGAACAAATTTTATATCCATCCCTTACATTAAAGACTATAGCGATGATATTCGGGCGATATTAAGCAGCCGTGGGTTTGATGTTGCTTATACTGTTTCTAAGAAACTTGATAACATTATTAAAAAGGGTAAGGATAGGCTGGACTACATGAAACAAATTGAATTGGTGTATAAAATTGATTGCATGGATTGTAATGCTACATATATCGGACAAATTAAGAGACATCTTGAAACTCGAATTAAAGAACACAAAACCGATATTAGGAAGCACGTTAGTAATCACTCGGTAATAAGCAAACATCGGCTTGAATTTAATCATGAGTTTGATTGGTCGGGCACGAGAATATTACACAAAGAACAAAATGTTAAAAAGAGAGAGATTGCGGAGATGTTTTTCATCAAAAAACATAGACAGGCAATAAACCTACAGAGGGACACGGAGAATTTATCAACAATGTATGACAAAATAATAGAGAGTTAACCTTCACTGACGATAAATTTTCTATGTCCTTACTTTATTGTGATCTCCGCAATCGAGTCATACGGACGTGCTTCCTAACACGCTCTATATACATTTTTAATTTTATACGATTTCGACTTTATATTTTATTATCTTTTACACTCCATATTACCGACAACGCACAAATCATGTAAGTCATTTAGACTCTAACTGTATATTTCCTTTGTTATTTAAGCGATCGCAATTGTAAAAATGAAATTTTTTCTGCTTAGTCTGTAGTTTCTGACTTGCGGGTACAGTGTCATGAATTGCCTATTGAATGGTTTGTAAGAGCTTTTATTCACCTGAAGAGGGTCCGAATTCTGAACCGAAACGTTGTGTTTATGTTCAATATATTTGCCAGTTATGGTAAAAAAAGTCTTGTGATTTTATTTATATTCACTGGCGAAGAAAATTTCCTATTATTGTTTATTTAAAAAAGATTGCATTTTGTAGACGCATTAAATTTTGCAAAATTGCAAATGTAAAAATTAATATTATTATTCGATTCCTTTATTATTCTACGTATAAAAGTATGCAGGTAAAGTTATCGAAAAGTGAATATTTTACGAGATATTTCATATTTTATATTAAAAATATTATGACAGAATTTGAAATGTCTCAGAAAATTCTTAACGAAAGAGAGCTTTATTATAGTGTTTTGAAAACGTCTCAACAAGGGCTATAAGAATATGCAATAAAAAATAGGGGGTTTCATTTAAAAAATTCAAGGTAACCTTGTCCTGACCTTGAAAAGGTCACTCAAGGTCAAGTCCATATTTTCATCATGTATCCCCCTCCAAACCATGCAACTTTCGACTGAAACATTTTTAAATAAAATTAGAATAAAGGAAATACTCGCTCGTATGTGTACAAAATGATAAAGAAAAAAGGCCAGTGATCGAGCAAACAATAAATTATTAATAAATAAATAAATACATAGCCCTTTAGGGGCCTGTGTACATAATTATGTACATTCACTTTGAGCTTTTTCCAAATTTCCTCTGTTGGTAAAATGGTGATTCCATCGGTATAGTATTATCGATCCATCCTAGATGGAGCTATATACGACGTCGTAAGCCGCGAAAAAACTAAAAAAACTAAAAAAAACTAAAACTAAACAAACTTTCATCAGGGACGTCTTTTAAGACTATCTTCTAAATATCTAAATTATAACATTTTACTCCAACGGGATCGATGTGTGGCCCCTAAAGGGTTAAGGACGTTTTGACTACACCGAGTCATCTTCAGCCATAATAATTTAAACTAACGTACATATAATTAACTTGGAAAGGTCAATGAGAAACATATATAAAAGTAAGAAGAAGAAAGAAGAAAAAAATTATTAATAAATACTAGCACAGGAGTTTTGTTCGACCAAACTGGCAATTTTATTATTTCAAACGCTACGTTTCGACCGCAACATTCGCAACATTTAGATTAAAAAATAAATTTGATAGAATTATGACTAAACAAAATACTTTTTACAACTCGTTTTTGAGCATTGACCGCAGCAAATGGATAATTAATGTGAGTGGGAAATCTATTCCAAACAATGTGTTGAATTTCTTAAGCTTGGGTGGCAATTTCGCTCTGCCTATTAATCCAAGTGAGAAGAAGGATCGCGAATGTGTGTCTCTTGATATTATAAAAAATTTTGAATTCAACACATATAAAATTCCGGATAAGTCGGTCGATGAAACACGTCGTTTGATTACTAACTCACTGCACAAATTTCTTAGCCTTAACAAACATATGAATCACATCGATAGGTATTTTACAAGGGAATTTACAATCTGTAAAAAATTCCTACGTAATAATGATGATGTCCTTGTCACTAAAGCGGATAAAGGCCAAATAACGGTCATCTTAGACAAAAACTCTTATGTGAATCAAATGACGGAAATGCTCAATGACCAAACTACTTATAAAAAATTAACGAAAGATCCAATTAAAAAGATTACAATCAAAATTAATGAACTGGTCAAATCCTGGCATGACAATGGCATCGTCAGTGATCATATGTACAGAAAACTGAATTGTACTAACGGAAATCTTCCAAGCGCCTACGGACTGCCGAAAGTACATAAAGCTGGTTTACCATTACGCATCATTGTCTCGACGTTAGGTAGCCCGCTCTATAACGTAGCTAGTCTCCTACAAAAAACTTTGCACTCCTCTATCCCAAAACCTAAGTCACATATCAAGGACAGCTGGGCTTTTGCTGAGTTTATTAATAATAAGAAAATTAACGACGACGAGACACTCATCTCTTTAGATGTCACAGCCTTATTTACAAACATACCGAAAGATTTGGTTTTGAGGGGTATCGAAAAAAGGTGGTTCCACATTTCCAAAAAAACTGATCTCACTTTACCGCAATTTTTATATGCAATAGATCTAATTTTGTCGTCCACGAGTTTTGTATTCAACGGGGTAATATATGAACAAATTTTCGGTAGCCCCATGGGATCCCCACTATCCCCTGACACCGCTGATATCGTGATGGATGACCTAGAGACACGCTGCCTAAATCTTTTAAATTTGAACATCCCAGTATTTGTCAGATACGTGGACGATATCTTCGCGGTCGTCCCGAGAAAACACATGGACCTGATACTTAAAGTTTTTAATGATTATCATCCTAGACTCAAGTTTACATATGAAATTGAAAATAATGGGTCTCTTAATTTCCTCGACACAACTGTCTTAAGAAATGGCAATACTTTGCTAACGAATTGGTACCGAAAACCAACGTTCTCGGGAAGATACACAAACTTTTATTCGAACCACCCCTTAAAATACAAGTTGAATACCATCACAAGCCTAGTTGACCGTGCGATACTACTTTCTGATAAAAGATTCCACAGCAATAACATCAAAATAGTCAAAGACATCTTAATTAACAATAATTTCCCAAAACAAATTATTAACAAACACATTTTAATCAGGTTACACCTCTTAAAGACACGTGATACCTCACATAACATCTCCACCGACAATAAAATGGATTTTGATCTAAAGAGTTGTATGCCGTTACCTTACATAAAGGGTTTAAGCGAAAATATCAATCACACGCTGAGAAAGTGCCATATTACGCCTCTATTCACAATTCCCAAAAAATTAAACTGCCTAATTAAACGTGGGAAAGATAAAATCGACGATTTGAAACAAACCGAAATCATATATAAGATTAAGTGTAAAGATTGTAATGCTATATATATAGGGCAGACAAAAAGGCATCTCTGCACACGTCTGAAAGAACACCGGAACGATATTAGAAAACCAGCCGGCAAACACTCTGTAGTTAGTGAACATCGAATATCCCGCGGACATGATTTCGATTGGGAGAATCCAGAGATAGTACATAAAGAGAAACTGATTAGAAAGAGGGAGTTAGCTGAGATGGTTTTTATTAAAAAATCGGACGACACCATTAATATGCAAAAAGACACGGAGAGTCTCAATGCTCTCTATGAACATATTATAAAGGAAATGTGATATCCCCTTCTCGTCTACTTCCCTCTCTTTACTTCAGTTAAATTTCGAAGCCTGTTTATTGCTCCGTCCTTTCTTGTCAGTCGCAATTTCACCATCGCGATCGCACGACAGGGACTTGTCCCTCTGATTATACGGATAATGAAAATGTAGTTACATCGTTTTCATTTCTTATAATAACACTCCAATATGTAAGTTTCTATATAATGTTCTTGACTTATTCTGTTTGTCGCGTTCTATAAATTATGATGTTTAGTTTTTAGATTCGACGTTTTTTGGAAACTATGTCCAACTAACTAATATTTGTGAGTTGTATACGCTTGAGAAGGACCGAATGTTGCGGTCGAAACATAGCGTTTGAAATAATAAAATTGCCAGTTTGGTCGAACAAAACTCCTGTGCTAATTTTTAATTTTTTACTGGCGACTCAAGTTCTCGGTTTTGTTATTAATAAATACGCTGGGAAGTCATACACCAATTAAATCAGCATGAAACCACATCACAGTTCGAAAGCTTATAAATACATATCTGAAATTATCTGAAGTCAAAGATAAACCGGAGATGGAATGTAGTCAAATCTATAATTAATTCCTCGTTCGGTAGCGAGAATAAATCGGAATTAAAGTCTAAAAAAAGGTTGTTCGTTTCGATTGTGTAGTCAATGTATAAAAAGACATTTCATCTCCGGTTTATCCTTGACTTCAGATATGTTATATATAATTTCAGACATGTATTTAAGCTTTCGAACTGTGATGTGATTTCATGCTAATTTTATTGGTGTACGACTTTTCAGCGTATTTATTAATAATTTTTTTCTTTCTTTCTTCTTCTTACTTTTATATATGTTTCTCATTGACTTTTCCAAGTTAATTATACGTTAGTTTAAATTATTATGGCTGAAGATGACTCGGTGTAGTCGAAACGTCCCTTTGTATTTATTTATCAATTAATAATTTATTGTTTGCTCGATCACTGGCCTTTT
Source organism: Temnothorax rugatulus (assembly GCA_035220575.1). NCBI lineage: Eukaryota > Metazoa > Arthropoda > Insecta > Hymenoptera > Formicidae > Temnothorax > Temnothorax rugatulus. The sequence continues at coordinate 254,053 of JASTWL010000190.1, read as the reverse complement.
TTCTTTATCATTTTTAAATAAAATCATTAATGATACAGTCGAGATAATCGACTGTATCATTTAAAACGAAACACCCTGCATATATATGTATATGAGTGGCACCCGTTTGACCACGTTAATATTGACCACGGTCCCGATTGACCACGTTGAAATTGACCACGTTGCGATTGACCACGTTGATATTGACCACGTTGTGATTGACCACGGTCCCGATTGACCACGGTCCCGATTGACCACCGTCCCGATTGACCACGGTCTCGATTGACCACGGTCCCTATTGACCACCGTCCCGATTGACCACGGTCCCGATTGACCACCGTCCCAATTGACCACGGTCCCGATTGACCACGGTCTCGATTGACCACGGTCCCGATTGACCACCGTCCCGATTGACCACGGTCCCGATTGACCACCGTTCCGATTGACCACGGTCCCGATTGACCACGTTGAAATTGACCACGTTGCGATTGACCACGTTGATATTGACCACGTTGTGATTGACCACGGTCCCGATTGACCACGGTCCCGATTGACCACCATCCCGATTGACCACCGTCCCGATTGACCACGGTCCCGATTGACCACCGTCCCAATTGACCACGGTCCCAATTGACCACGGTCCCGATTGACCACGGTCTCGATTGACCACGGTCCCGATTGACCATCGTTCCGATTGACCACGTTCCCGATTGACCACGGTCTCCATTGATCCTATATAATATATCAGAATCCGAGTACGCGTTAAGGAAAACAAAATCCCGACGTCTTCCACGAGGAGAAGTCGGCTCAATTGGTTATCTGACACCTAGTAAACACTGTAGTCAGGTCGGCGTCAATGTAGCGTCGACGATAGGAGAATTCGGCACGCAGACGTCTTCTTCAAGACGAAGTATAATGTACGCGTTGACAGACACCTAGTACACGCTAAAATGGGGTCGGCGTCAAACCCACTATTCGGGGAAGCGAAATTAGTACGTAGACACCTTCCCCGAGAACAAGACCCGGAATCACGTCTACCAGGTTCCTAGAGCCAGCCCTGTAAGGTCGGCGTCAACGGCCGACATCATAAAGTGCATCAAAACATCTTTCCCAGAGCATGTGTGGGCGGGGGGGTTTCGCCCCCCCTGCACCCCCCCATTGTGTGAGTAAACCTAGAAGTGTGGGCGGGGGGAGGCTCCCGCCCCCCCCTGCACCCCCCCTGTGCACTGGGCGGGTGGGTTGGGTTGACGGGTGGGCAGGGGGGGCTTCGCCCCCCCGCACCCCCCCCATGCACGTGAGCCTCACTTTATAAATTATTCGAGATCGTGGTCAATCGGGACCGTGGTCAATCGAAACCGTGGTCTATCACAACATGGTTAATATCGACGTGGTCAATCGCAACGTGGTCAATTTTAACGTGGTCAATCGGGACGGTGGTCAATCGGGACCGTGGTCAATCGAGACCGTGGTCAATCGGGACGGTGGTCAATCGGGACTGTGGTCAATCGGGACCGTGGTCAATCACAACGTGGTCAATCACAACGTGGTCAATCGCAACGTGGTCAATTGCAACGTGGTCAATATCAACGTGGTCAATCGGGACCGTGGTCAATGTTAACGTGGTCAAACGGGACGCTCCCATGTATATAGTACCCAGGTAGCAAGCACATGTCATTTTGACGTCAAATACTATTAGTCATGTTTGTACAAATGACGTCAAATGACCAAAAAGCGACTATGTCTTTAAAAATGACATTATACTGACGTTGTTATTCCATAACGTCATTATGACGTCTATTTTTAGTCATTTTTGGTCTATGACATCGGCGACTAATAATGGACGTTTATAAGACGTCATTTCTTAGACCATCTAAAGACGTCATTTTAAAGACGTCTTAAAGTCGTCCAAATAAGGTCTTTTTGTAATATAACTATTTTTACTTCTTAATATTGTATAATAAAGTAATAATAAAATAAAAACCACAAAATTAACTACAATATGTTTGTTTCGCAACTTTATGATTGAAGTGGCGAATTTATGGTATAAGTGGATGTAGTTGCGTGTGATTATAGTTTTATGATAACTATTTTATGCAGTGTTATAGCTATCAAGATTATCATTACAAGATTTTTGAACACTTTAAAGATGTACCTGTTATAGACAAGTACAGTTAATAAGGAAGCATCAGGGTGAGAAGATTGTCACTGTCCACTGGATCATCGAAGTCAAGCAACACGGGCGCGGTACTGTACTAGGATGGGTGACCGCCTTGAGAGCGGCTATACGCACATGGCATGTAACGAAACAGTTAAAAAAGCTTTTCTTTTTTTTAAGATAAAGAAAAAGAACATTTTTTTTTATAAACGTTTATCAAGTAGACATTTTAACATTTTAATTTAATAAAAAACATTTCTAGAAACCGGTATGTCGTACAATCGACCTATTTTTGCCGTCAATAAGACGTCAGAAAATGACGTCAATTGTCTGTGACATTAGACCGCCATTTTAACGTCATTATGCCGCCAGTTAGTGACGACAGGTATGGTCAGTAAAGGACCAAAATTTGACGTCAAAATGACTTGTGTTTGCTACCTGGGTAATAATACCGTTAGATCCGTCAACACCCGATTTAACTAGTCAAAACTACCCAGATAGCCAAATGCTGTGAGTTTGCTGTCATGTTGCCAAAAATCGTTAATGCAACTAATTTTGACAAACTAGGGACAAGGTGAGAGTGGAGAGGCCCATGGACGATATCTTAGTTTCTCGGGGCCTCCCCTATATAGCGCCGAGAGGGACACCCGGGGGGGTTTTGAGTCCGGCACAACCGCCCGCCCCGCCCCAGGGGCGGGGTATCCGGATTTCCCCCTCGTTACCAAAAAAAGGGACAAGGTGAGACAGCATAGTGCTTGTCGGGTTGAACTCATATGAATTCTAATTCTATTCACGGCAAATTGAGAGCAACATGTTCACACGGATTTGTTATCCGCGAAGAGTTGATTTGTGACAGCAACTTGACGACAACTCGTTGTCGTCCACGATTAACAGCATATTTAATGCATTTTGAGGGCAACTTCCCAGGCAGCAGCGTCACGTGATTTTCACGTCAATTTACCCTTATGAAAAAGTACACTCAACACTTCGATGGTTAACACCCAAAGTTAAGTGTTAACACTAAACTTACGCGAGTTGACACTCAAATTTGGGCGTAAGTTTAGTGTTTGCCATCAAAGTTAAGTGTCAACTCTTATATTTAGGTGTAGATTGAGTGTTGACTATTAAGGTTTAGATAAGTTTTGAGTTTAATCCTCAATGATGAGTGTATATTGGGAGTTTATTCTCAATGATAAGTGTAGGTTGGAGATTGATCCTCATCGTTGGATGTTGGTTTGGTGTTAACAGGGTGTTAACCTTTAATGTTCTATGTCGATTTAATCAGTGTCGCCATGATCCCTTTATCGTTGGGTGTCGTTTAAATGTTATTGTGTTAATCTTCGTGTTAAGTGTCAATTGACGGCCCTTATTATTAATATTAATCGAGTATTGATAATATAGTACTATAATTTACTCCGTGAACATATATGCACATACATACATAAAAAATAGATTTTTTTTTAGATTTATGTTTCTTTAAATTTGATTCTTAATTATTTTTTAATTTATTAAATAAATTCTTTATTTTGTCCGATAGCGTCTTGAGGCGTTCTCATGCATGCTGTTAACGTTATTATATTAATATTATATTATGTTAAATATACGAATTTTATATTAATAATTATTGTACATTAATTGTAATTGCATTATTATTTTTAATATTTACCAGTTATTATCAATGCACGATTTTTGAACGCTATAAAGATATGTTATATAGGAGTATAAGCAACAAGGAAGCGTCAGAATCAAAGGATCGCCACTAGTCCGTTCGATCATCGATGTCAAGCGATGTTAGGTGCGGTACTGACTCGGATGGGTGACCGCGCTGTACCCTTACGGAAAAATACACTCAGCTGTTGGTGTTTAACCATTTAAAAAACACCAAAGAAAAACCCTTAAAGTTGGGTGTGATTTTTGGATCACTAATTGAAGGTTAACCTTCAAATGATGGTTAACCTTCAATTGGCGGTCCGAAATAACACCCAACTTTAAGGGTTTTTCTTCGGTGTTTTTTTAACGGTTAACACCAAAAGTTGAGTGTATTTTTCTATAAGAGTATGGTCAATCGTTACGTCAATTATTCTTTTATAATCATGTAATAATAACTTAAAAATGACAGGAATAAGTTACAGACCAATGACGACATTTCAAGACGTTAAAAACGACTCGTATGACCTTTTTGGCCTTTTAATGACGTTTTAATAAGAGGATTGTAAAAATCAGATTCATATGCAAAATTATAATTAATTAAGAAACCAGATTTGTTATAAAATATATACATTTTATGTTTTGTGTTTATTTAATTATTATTATCAGTCTTCAAAAATACAGGTACCATTAATATAAGGTTACGTCAATCTAAAAGTATGCTACACTTTATTATATAAGTGGACTCCACGATACAACTGATACAAGTTGTGCAGTTCCGTCGTTCATATATACTATCGTTCGTCGTATTTTAAATACGAGAAACAGATCCTGACGGATGCCATCTATCGGATCCGACATTTGCACATTTTTTAGAAACGTATGACAATTTCATGTTGTCAACACTATGTTAGCAACGACTTACTATTAAAAAACTTCATAGCTTGATGACATATACACAATAACGGATGAAAATCATTATATATGTGTTGTTGCCATCATGTTTGCATCATGATGCTCAAGATGGAACGACGAACCAAACATTGCTGTCATGTTGCTGACATGTTGCAGACAACATAACGTACCAGTATTGCGGACAGTTTGCTCTCGAAATTGCAACTGATTGCATGTATAAGCAGTCATGTACCTGTGTTCTATTTCAAATTTCAATGTCAGCAAATTTACAGCAAATATATAACAATACATGCAATACATTAGTTTGCTCAATATGCTATATCACGCTTGGCTATCTGGGTAGTTTTATCAAAGGCCATTCGTCAATACTAGTATTAACTGGTCAATACTAGAAATAACGATGGACTGTCAGTGAAAACTAGATCTGACTGAAAAATTGATTTGTTAAAATGTGTTAATAGTTTTTACTGGACAAAACTAGTTCTCACTGAGTTAGATCAGTTAAAAGTGTTGGTTATTATTTAGAATAGGATCTTTTCCGAATTTTGATATTTTTGCGTCAATACTAAGGGAAGTAATTTGCTGATATGTGTGTATAGACAGACATGTAGGCGGGGGAAGGGCTCCGCCTGCGGCGAAAAAACTAATTCAAGCCTATTTCAACCAAACTTAAATTTAATGTTTTTAGAAGTAGGCTTGGAGTTAGATTAGTTTTTTGGTAAATATTTCCCTTTACACAGTCAGCCCCAAACGACTTTTGACTGACACTGATGTTGACCTTGACCTTAAAGGAGTTCAAAGTCATTTACCTTTCCCGTCGCTCGTTGTTTATTAAAAAGTTATTAACAAAACAATTTGCTTACAAGGCAAACGAAAGAATATTGTGTGGGTGGACCAACTATTATCTGCTTTAACAAAGCGAGTGGAAAAGTGTATGCGTGGATGTAGTGGGTTCCGTCCCCGAGGCTTCACTTCGAAAAAAACTAATGAAAAAACTAACCTAACCCAACCCAATTGTTGTGTGGGTGGAAAAGTGTATGCGTGATCATACACGTGTGATCCATCCACACAACAATTGGGTTGGGTTAGGTTAGTTTCTTTTAGGTGGAGCCCTCCGCAGGGAGGTGGAACCCACTGCATCCACGCATACACTTTTCCACTCGCTTTGTTAAAGCAGGAGTTTATTATTACTTTTCCCTAATTACAACTAGTTTTACCTAAAAACCGTGTTTTAACGGTGAGTGTGCTTCATTAAAACTAATTTTAATTCGTCAGAACGGGTATTAACTGAAAAAATTTTGGGGAATACCGGTATACGCTATGCAAGTAAAGGGCAACTTCGACCAAACTCTGATTAACTTAATCATGATTAAATTGTTGCCAACATGACAAAATAATGGGGAGATCTCAGTTGCGGACAGAATAAATCGGACACAGTAGGTTGAATCAATCGGACACAGTGACAATCGGACACAGTAGGAAACGGACACACAACGGTTACAATCGGACACAGTGCTAATCGGACACAGTAGGAAACGGACACAGTGCCAGTCGGACACGTAGGAAATGGACACACGGCGGTTGCAATCGGACACAGCAAGAAACGGACACATAGTCCAGTATTTATATAGTTCGATATTATATTTAAGACTGTTTTAAGTACAATCTTAAGAAGCAAAGCCCCTCCCCGCCCACGCTTCGAGGTTTACCCACACCGACCATGGGGGGGGGGGGGGTGCAGGAGGGGGGCGAAGCCCCCCGCCCACGCATGTACTTTGATATATTATATAGGATATATTCATCATTGAAAGCTAGTTGTAAATGATATGCATTAGCACTGTGTCCGATTGCAACCACCGTGTGTCCGTTTCCTACGTGTCCGATTGGCACTGTGTCCGTTTCCTACTGTGTCCGATTATCACTGTGTCCGATTGGTAATGTGTCCGATTGTCACTGTGTCCGTTTCCTACTGTGTCCGATTGCAACCATCGTGTGTCCGTTTCCAATTGTGTCCGATTGGCACTATGTCCATTTCTTATTGTGTACGATTGTTACTGTATCCGTTTCCTGTTGTGTCCGATTAGCACTGTGTCCGATTGTAACCGCTGTGTGTCCGTTTCCTACTGTGTCCGATTAGCACTGCGTCCGATTGTAACCGTTGTGTGTCCGTTTCCTACTGTGTCCGATTGTCAATGTGTCCGATTGATTCAACCTGCTGTGTCCGATTTATTCTGTCCGCAACTGGGCTTCACTCCAAAATAATTAGTATGACCATTTGTATTTCTGGCGATATAATCGTTCAATTTTTCGTTACATATCTTTTCGTGTATTGTAGAAAAGAAAGATATGTAATGAAAAATTGGGTTAGGACGATTATATCGCTAGAAATACAAATGGTTAGGTTAGGTCACACTAATTTACAGACTATATAACTACCTTACCCGGGAAAAAACCTCTTATTTGTTTATATTAGTAGATATATAATTATACATGGTCATATAAGAAATGGAAATATAATCTTGAACAATATTATATGGCTATATATGAAAATATATTATTATATATTCCAAAAACCTCTAAGTATAACTTTATATAGTCATATATGGTCTTATATACTTGTATACTATCATGTCTGATCATGTAAAAGTATATTTATAAGGTTAAAGATAATCATATATGAATATATACTCGGATCTATCCATATAAGTTTGTATAACTGTTATAAATATTCTTCTAGTATATTATTTTATTTGACAATATCAAATTAATATAAGATATTATTTCTAGTTTCAGTTTACACGATTGCGTTTTAAGTCCGACAAAGTCCATATTGGGGGAGTAGAAGGCTGATAAAGGATACCGATAAAGGGGCTCTCCTATGCCGATGTGGGGAGCTCCATACAAAAGTCGGTTAATGCCCACTGTTCCTATCAATTAAGATAGAACTCGTAGAAACGAGTCAGCTCTACCAGCAAATCTGATTTCCAAACGTCCTAGAAGGCATGCGTGCCGCGTTACTCCCGGACAATGCTTGCAGCAGATTGGAAGAAGGTGAAGGGCGAATTTCCAGCGCCCTAAAACGGGAACATCTCTGCTAAGGGCAAGCTACCCCGATAGAAAAGCCTCCGGTCGGCTGGGAGGTTATGCGTGAGAGGCTAACTACCTCCCCGGGAAAAAAGATTATATATAATTATATATAAATATATATGATTATATGTAATTATATATGAAATTTGGTGCTTTATATAAAATTATATATGGGCATATATAATTCCAAATATAACTAGATATATGAACAATAGATCATATATGCACTCATGTATGGATACATATAAGATTCATATGGAAGTATATATAACCCTATATGCATGGGCGCCGGCAGAATTATTTATAGAGGGGTGCACCCAAAAGAGGATTCACTGAAAGAACAATTTCTCCCCAGTTCATAATCATATTTTTGTTAACATCGACTGTGCTATTTATTGAATTCTAATGAAGAATCATTAATAATTGAAAAATTCCAATTTTTATATTGCAGATCTGTTAAAGAATCTCAGTTTTACAATTTTAAATAGTTACAAGGTTACTATTAATAGTTTACAAGTATTTATATATAATATAATTATTAATAGTTAACAAGTATTTATTGAATGAATGTCGATGACTTCTTCTAATAAATAATTTGTTAACGCATGCACTATTTATCATTCAAATGAATACGATTTTTAAGATCACAGATATTTCATAAACATATCAAATTTAGCTTTCCTATGAAAGACGTTAAATTAAAAGAAAATTTAACTTAACGTCTTTCGCGCGCCAACTGACATAAGTTACAAAAGTAAGGCTGCGTTCGAAAATCACACTTGGTGTGACTCCGTGTGTCTTTTGTCACAAAAGACACACGGAGTCACACCAAGTGTGGTTTCCGAACGCAGCTTAGACGGTGGGGATTCCCACCTACGGTTGGCGGCGCCAATTTACAAGAATACCAAACGCATCCGCGCTGTTCTTTTGTTTTATTCATTTGTTATTTCGAGTCATATCAAAAGATCGCGTTGTACAGCCGATGCTGAGTGCTTAGTAACTTACGACTGTGTTCGATACATAGCTTAGCAAAATCATTAGTATACTAGATATTGAACAAATTAATTTACGTACTTTGAGTTGATAAGTTGGTTAAAAAATTGGTACATTAACGAAATACAGTAGACTCTGTATTAAGTAAATTTACATTCTCTCTAATCGAGTGTAATCGAGTAAGATGAGTGACATAAGACGTTTTTTGTGTAAAAAACGCAAGACTGATGATACGACAGCGACACCCAGTTCCAGTACAGATCATCAAAAAGAAGATGGTAGAGACGAAGAATCTCCGCTCAATTCTGATGCTAATTTATTGGATTTTGGGTTATATTTAAATTTGAATTCTCATATTAATGACGAACTTCGTCTGAAATTATTGAGAAAGCCCTGGGTTCCTAGTCAAACGTATAATTTTAAAAAGGATGTAAACGTTGGCGCTAAACGAGCATTTCGATCTGAATGGCTTACCTACCCATGGTTGACCTACTCAGCTATCGCGAAAGGACCTCTATGTCGAGTCTGTGTCCTGTTTCGGCCTCCGGCTCAGCGCGGTCTACAAGAGCAATTAATCATCTCTCCTTGCCTAAAGTATCACAAATTTCATGAAGTTGCACAGTCTCATGTAACAACCCAGTGGCATCGTGACGCGATTGTTTCTTCCAAAAATTTCGAGAAAATTATGGATAGGCAGCAACTGAGTGTTCATGAAGCTTTAGATTCGGCGCATCACAAAGAAGTTGAAGAAAACAGGGTGAAACTTCGATCAATTATATCAACAATTTTGTTTTGCGGACAGCATGATCTTCCAATTCGTGGGAAAAGTGATGAGGGTTCTGTTTTCACAGATCTGCTACATTTTCGAATTGAATCTGGGGACAAGGTTTTGAAGAATCATTTGGAATCCGGAGCAAAAAACTCTTTGTATATATCGCATCAAATCCAAAACGATTTAATTCAAACTTGTTCTGATGTACTCAAAGGCAAAATAATTGAGGAGGTGAAGCATGCATCTGTTTTTTCGGTGTTGGCTGATGAGACTGCTGATATTAGTGGTACAGTGCAATTATCAATTGGTGTTAGGTATCTGCGTTGTGATCAAAAAGACAAAAAGCCGATAATTTGTGAAGAATTTCTGGGATTTGTACCATTGCAAGAACTAAACTCTAAATCCATTTCAGAATTCATTATTCGATTTGCAAAAAATTGCGATTTGGATTTAAACCGGCTCGTTGGCCAAGGGTATGACGGCTGTGCTGCAATGGCTGGTCACATAAGTGGTGTTCAGAAACTAATTAATGACAAGTATCCTATGGCGCTGTTCTTCCACTGTGCTAGCCATATATTGAATCTTGTCATCAATGACCTGAACGATGTCAATGAAGTGAGAAATACTGCTGGGACGACAAAGGAAATTATAAATTTTTTTAGGGAGAGTACTTTACGGCGGAACATGATTCCCAATATCCCTTTGTTTTGTGAAACGCGCTGGTCGGTAAAGTACAAGAGTATCAGAATATTTTCTGAGAATTTTTCGACAATTGTACGAGCTTTAAAAAAACTTTCAGAGAACGCACCAAACTCGAAGACGAAGGTCAAAGCTCATCAACTCTACACGACTGTAACAACGCCAACCTACATTGTGACGCTCCTAGTCATTGCTATTTATTCCGCCAAACTTGAACCTGTGTGCAACCAACTCCAACAAGTAAACATGAACATAAAAACAATAAACTATCACGTGGCTAAATTAACAAATGTGCTTCAATCTCACCGCAATAATCCCTTAATACAGTTCACTACCATCTTTGAAAAAGCTCAACAAATTTGCGAAGAACTAGATATTAAATTCAAACGTCCTCGAGTGGCTGCAAGACAGACTCAAAGATCGAATCAACCTTCTGAAAATGTAGAAGATTTCTTTAGAAGATCTATCGTCATCCCTTACTTGGACTCTATTATTATTTCTTCTCTGAGAGATCGTTTCTCTTCTACGCACGAAAAAGCATTTTCGCTTATGCAGCTTCATCCAGATGCTATGAAAAAATTGGATAAAGTGTCATTTCTTGCTGTTGTAGAAGACATAAATAGTCTTTATGGAGATATTTTATCTAATTTTATCGCCGAGGCTACCACATGGTATGAGATGTGAAAAAATGAACCAACCCCAAATGAATCCCTCGAGTACGCAGATTTGATTTGTCAAGCAACACCGTTCTACCCAGCTGTAGCTGAGGCAATCAAAATTGGCCTGACTCTTCCAGCGACAACATGTAGCATTGAACGCTCATTCAGTACATTACGGCGCGTCAAGACTTGGAATCGGTCTACGATGGGAAACGAGAGGCTAAGTGGATTGTGCATGCTCAGCGTTCATAGAAAAAGAGTGCAAGAAGAAACAGAATTCATTGATAATGTGACAAATGAATTTGGAAAGCAACCAAGACGGCTCAAATTTTTGTTTTAATATTGATTTTTCTAAAATTGTTTCCCAAAGGCTTATTACAAATGATAATATTAAGTATTGAGTTTTTGTTCAAAAATGTTGTTGAAAATGTAATTGTTGAAAAAATTATAGTCGATATTATTCTATATTACATAAATTCTTTTTTCCAGTAAATTTTTTTCCCTGTCTCTTCTCCACTTATTTCATAGGCCAGGGGGGTGCAAGTGCACCGGCTTGCACCGCCTTCCCGGCGCCCATGCCTATATGATTATATATGATTATATATAATTATACAGGCGAATAAAATATATTTAAATATATATAAATGTTTCATATACAATTTGACATGATTATATATGAGTTCATATAATTTATATATAAATTATATATAAGAAGCATTTATCCATGTAGATTATATATGATTATATATAATCATATATAAACTTTAGGAAGGTAGGGGTCCGGCTGGGTTCGGTTCGGTTTGAGAAAGGGAAGACTGGAGTGTTTGGAAAAGGGTGATAGGAAGGAGATTGATGGAGGAGGAAGAATGGAAAGCGTAAAGAGGGTGGAAAGGAGATGGAGGAAATGGAGGTGAGAAAAGAGGTGGAGCAGGACGAGAGAAATCGGCTGGAGAAAAGGAGCCCGAAGAGAGAGGTTATGACTGATGGAAAACGAATGGCCTCAGGACGAGGGTGTCACGTCTAAATATCCCGGACATAATATCCCGCGACAAAATATCCCGGTCTTATTATCCCCGCGACAAAACATCCCGCGACAATATATCCCATGACAAAATATCCCCCGGCAAAATATCCCCGTGCAAAAAAAAACCCGTGTCAAAATATCCCATGACAAAATATCCCAGGGACGCAGAAATATATTCGAAATTAAACATATGTACAAAAACAAAAAAATAAGTGACGATTGGTTCTCACGAACTGTGCGTGGATTGTATTGTGCGCGCCGTACCTGAGGTAGAGCTCCGAACGTCTTGATATCCCTATCCCCACATTCGATTATAAACAATAATAAGGAACATGTACTGGTAATTATATGTTTGGATGTTACTACCGATACGGTCGTCAGTCAGTTACATCTGTTAGAAGCGGGCGGTCAGGTGCGATGCCGTTGAAATTTGTAAATAGTCAGAAGGGGAAGCGACAATTAGTGCTTCATGGTTTTATTTATGGGGTGCATCGGGAAAACACTGATGCTGTTGTCTGGCGATGCGTTAAGTACAAGGAGAGTTGTCGCAGTCGAGTTTACACATCTTCAATGAAACGGAATGGTAAGTGGTTGTGCTTCTCGTTACTGTTCCGTGTGTAATGGTGTTATTTTCAGGAACAGTTCTGAAAATGACTGATCACAATCATGGCCCAAACGTTGGATTTGTTGAGTCGCGACTGGCCATAGCAAAAATGAAGAAACGAGCCGGAAAGTCCTCAGAGAGCACAGGTGCGATTGTGTCCGCCGGAATTTCAAATATAACCGATGCGGCTGCTGCTGAATTACCAAGTGTTTCGTCCTTACATCGAACGGTACAACGGACGAGGACACGCGTAAATCCTCAATTAACGACCCCAAGCAATGTAGAGGATCTTGAAATACCAGAACATTTCAAAGTTACAAATAAAGGGGAAAGTTTTTTGATGTACGACAGCGGCGGGAAAAAACGAACGCTAATATTTTCTACTGCGAAAAATCTGGAATGCCTGTCATCATGTGTATTCCTATGATTTATATTTGTATTCCTATGATTAATGTGTATTTATATTTGTATTTCATTGATAAATTATGAGCTTTTGTGTTTAAATATGAATATATTTCTGCATCCTTGGGATATTTTGTCATGGGATATTTTGACACGGGTTTTTTTTGCACGGGGATATTTTGCCGGGGGATATTTTGTCATGGGATATATTGTCGCGGGATGTTTTGTCGCGGGGATAATAAGACCGGGATATTTTGTCGCGGGATATTATGTCCGGGATATTTAGACATGTAACCCAGGACGAGAAGGAAAGAAGGTGAATGGTGGTGAATGGACAGGAGAGGAAGGCGGAGAGAAGCAGGCAGCAGGCAGCCGTAGTGGAGGAGCGGAGGAGCGTGGATGAGGAGGATAAGAACGTAGACAGGTGTGTAGGAGAATCGGTAAGGTGGAAGATCGAGGTACCGACCGAGGAGAGGTCTTGCAAAGGGACAGGTTGGCAGGCCCTGGAGATGGAGGGGATGGCGCGAGAGGCGAGAGCGGCAGAAAGGAGTAAGGCGGATACGCAACACGCGCCTTGCAACGTGTATTGACGGACAAGCGGTGAGATCGAGAGATCGAAGGAAGGGATCGATAGAGCGAGGTGAACAGGAAAGAAACGCACGTGGTGGCAGTAAAGCGGGTGAGTAGTGAGTAAGAAGCGAACGGCAGTGGAAAGTAAGGGTGCTGTCCCATGGACATCGGAATTATCGGAAAACGGAATCGGAAAGGTGGGATGGTGGGGAGAATTATTTAAAGATGTATGTCGCTTATGTCAAAATAAAGGGATAAAGCTGAAATTTACAGAGATTGCAAATTTAACACAGATTTTTAGGATATAAGTGCACAATCTCTCTGTAAATTTCAGCTTTTTCCCTTTATTTTGACATAAGCGACATACATCTTTAAACAATTAAGAGGATATCTGTTATATCATATATTATATTATACTTAAAGTTTTACAAAAAATATTGTAGACATTATACAATTATGAATCTATAAATTAATTTTTAAAAATCATTATGTAATGCCTTCTCCCATTGCTGTCCTATGGCTCCAGCCACTCCATTATCATTTTCATAAGAAATAATTTTGCTGTTTTCGCTTTCATTTTTTTCATTTCGCTTTTATTTCTATAAAATAAAACATACTTATAAACAATATATAATGTACTATTTTTATTATATATACTGTCTTTAACAAATTGAAACTACTATAAGCATATTGTATATGTATGTTAGGCTTGTATATGTATGTAGGTTAGATGTGTATGCTAGACCATCAATACATTAACATTATAACCTAATATAACATAACTTTTAGCATACGTATCTCATAATTACAATACTTACAGCAGATGACATTATATTCCCCTTTTTCAATCAAAATAAATATATAAATACAACAGCAATTAACTTATCACAACACTCTTTAACCGCCAGTGACTGCCAGATATTTGAATTACGCACATGCATGAATTCCGTTCCGAAAAATGATCGCCATGGGGAACCCAGGGGACCTATTATGGACTTGTTCGGAATGGATTCCGATTGGAATTATTCCTGTTTTCCCTAGAAAAGACAATAGAAATCTAGGAAATAACTGAACAATTTCGATCGGAATCCATTCCGAACAAGTCCATAATAGGTCCCCTGGTGTGGAAACACGCAACGGAATCATTCTGATTGGTTAGCTTCCCACCATCCCACCTTTCCGATTCCGTTTTCCGATAATTCCGATGTCCATGGGACAGCACCCTAAGCGGAGATAATTGAAAGAATTGTTCCGGAAGGATTAGAGGTAAAGGTAGAAATGAAGGAGGTAAGCATGATAGGTCAGAGGGAGAGAGGGGGGCGCGAGAGGAAAGCAGAGTAAGGGTAGGACTGGAGAAAAGTTTGTTTGCAGGAGGTGGAAAGTGGGTTAGAAGCGGAGTAGCAGAAAAGCGGACAGAGGAGGAACGAAGAAAGGAGATAAGGAAAGTGGTTAGACGGTGAAGAATTGTGAGTGAACAAGAGGAGTAAATTCAAAAGGAGAAAGAGAGGAAGTACTGGAGAAAAATGGAATGCAGAGGGATGTTCACGATAGAGAAGGAGGTTATGGAGAAGATGGTGAAGGAGCAGCTACGGGAGATTATGAAAGAGGACAAGGAGGATAAGAGGAGAAGAGAGGAGGAGATGAAAGATCTGAGGGAGGAGGTGGAGAGCCTAAAGAGAAAAGTGCATAGATTGGAGCGAAGCGCGGGAAAAAGGAAGAGAGACGATAGCGAGGAGAGCAGGGGTAGGTCAGGGAGGGGGAAATGGTGGACAGAAGACTACGTGAAGAGCGAGGATGAGAAAGGGAAATGGTGGACAGATGATTTCGAGAGAAACGATGACGAGAGAAGGAAGAAGAACGTAATTATAAGGATCGAGAAAGAGAGATGGATTGGAAAGAGAACGAATTGGGAGAAGGTAAAGGAGCTGTTTGCGGAAGGTTTAAAGGTAAGGGTAGAAGTAAAAGAAGTGAGCGTAATAGGCCAGAGAGGGGAGTGGGTGACGGTAATAGTTAAGTTGGGAAGCGAGGAGGATAAACGGAGGGTACTAGAAGCGAGGAGAAAGGAAGGGAGCAGGTTTAAAGTAAAGATGGATGAAGATAAATCAGTAGAGACGAGGGTGAGAGAAAGAGTGGAGAAAGAAAGGAGAAAAGAAAGGAGAGAGGAGGAAGACGGTAGAACAAAAAGGACTACGGACGAGGAGACCGCGAAGAAAATGGAGGAGAAACTTTTAATGGATACGGACGAGGACGAGGACCACAGGAAGAAAGGAGAGTAAGAGGAATGTAGGATGGATAGGAGAGAGGAAGGGAGACAGAGAGAGAAGTAGCAGGGGAAAGGGAGGGGAAGAGGAGATGGAAATAAGATAGAGGTATAACGCAGTTTATTTTCAGAGCGAAGCTAGAACGAGAAGAAGAGAAGGTGGCGAGCAAGAGGAGGGAGTGAGACAAAAGGAAAGGGGAAGAGCAGTGACGGAAAGGAGGGAAGTGGAGAGATGGCTGAAGCAGGGGAGACGGAGGAAGAGGACCGGATGGAAGACGAAGGGAGGGGAAACGAGATGTACGGTCGCACATGGCCAGGACGTGAGGGGGTAGTAAAGAGTATATTTCTGTACAGGGTTGGGTACGTCTCTTAAAAAACGCCCTTTAAGGCCCTTTTGGGGCAAATAAAGTACTCTATTGAATTGAATTGAATCATATATAAATTTTAAATTCGGATTATCCAATAGATGGCATTCAATAGGATTCGTTTCTCGTATTTAAAATTTGACAAACAGTGGTATAAAAACGGTATCAAGAAACACGGCACTGTCTCACGTCAAGCAGTGCCAAGTTATAATATATAGGATAAATCATTTCACTTTTGATTCTACAGCTTTTAAAAAAATATACATCTTAATTTATCAATGTTTTATTATCGAAGTTAACAGTTCTTTTTTAATATATATTGACTATATATGGTCATATATGATTATATATATTTACATATATATAATATCATTATAAATGTTCATATATGATTATATATGATTATATATAGTTATATATAATTATATATGTAAATAAATTAAAGTAAAAAAAATAAACTACGCTCGTATAAATTTAAAAATTAAAAAGAAAACAGGCCAATGATCGAGCATTAAAGGATGTTTTAAAATCATATAATTAATTAGCATATATACATAGAACGGAACGTTTCGACTTCACTGAGTCTTCTTCAGCCGTGGTAACTAATTAACATGTATACAGATAAAATTCGTAGCGTTACAATAATATAAAATTCTTAAGCCTATCGAGCCACATCACCGTTCGATTGTCTAACGAATACATACTGAGTCTATGTCGATGCTATATGATTTTAAAACATCCTTTAATGCTCGATCATTGGCCTTTGTTTTCTTTTTAATTTTTAATTATATATGATTATGTATAGTTATATATGATCATATAGAGACAAAATTCATATATAATTGCATCATATATAATCATATATATTTATATATATTTATATGTAATTTTTTTTCCCGGGTCATCATGTAAAAAGTCTATGGTTCAGAAAGCGAAAAGAGAGAACGCCGGACAGACCTTACGAAGACGACGTTTGCTAGCGAAAAAGGACGAAAATTTAAGACTGTACACTTGGAACGTAAGATCATTATACAGACCCGGAGCGCTAAGATGTCTACTACATGTCCTGGACCAATACAGGGCTCACATAACAGCAGTACAAGAAATCCGCTAGACGGGTACCAAAATATTGTTGGTTAGTCACATTCCAATAAAGGTTTCGGATGATAATGATAATGAGAACGCAGCTTTAGTTATTTTGTGAACCGAGACATCCTTGTCTTGTAAGTACATAGTTCATGTTCCCTATGCCGTCAGTTGCGCTGTGTGTAAACGTAAAATAAACTGTTCTTTCTGCAAGTTAACGGTGTTATAAATCTCTACCTTTAACAAATATTAGAAAAGAGAGATCACATAATATATTATAGTTGCCATCCTAAAGAGCACAAATTAGGGACAGGGTTTATTATAAATAAAAGAATAAAGCAATCTGTAATTGACTTCCAAGGTTACACGCCCAGACTATGCAGAATAAGGATAAGAGAAAAATTCTTCAATTACAGTATCGTAAACGTCCATGCACCTACTGAAGATAAATTAGAAGCTGAAAAGGAGGAATTCTACGAAGCTTTGGAAACGGCAATGCAAAGTATACCAAAACTAAGGCTCTATAAATGTGAGTATTCTCGTCCGCCATTTTTGAACCAAACACATGTGAAACATAACCTTTTCAGGAACCTTTTCGTAAACGTCAATACGCATTTCGGTCTCGTATTTTCTGCTTCCAAAATGACTGGCTGCGTTGCAATTAATTGCAGTAATAGAAGCGAAAAAGGGTTTCGACATTTTCCAATTCCAACAAATGTGACGCGACGAAAAAAGTGGCTTTAAAATCTTTGCCGTAAACAGTGGATATCAACCAAGTCAGGTTGTGTCTGTAAAGTACGTCCAACGCTGTAAAAGCAAAGCATTATTTGTGCCTCATTAAATTGAAAATTAATTGTTTTCCTTATTACAGGTACACTTTGAGGATTCACAGTTCGAAAGTAGACGTGCCGACGGTTGGAGGAAATTGAAGCCAAATGCGGTTCCTACTTTATTTCATGTTCCTAATCCACCTCCCAGGATTGATTCACCTCCAAGGAAGTCGCTATACAAAGTAAATAAATTTCTTGCAAACTTTGCATAATTATAATTTATTTTACTGAATTTTTTTGTTGGAATTTTGTCAAATGTTCAGAATGTGGTAATCGTAGATCTCGAGCTATACCGACTTTGGAATCGAGTTTGTGCTTTTCATCAAACTTTCTTCTTTTCTCTTATATATTATAAATTCTTGAATATATGCAACATATTTGATAACATATCAATGGTTTTCAGAAGCTACGAGATGAAGTTCCTGCTACGTATGAACCCTTTGAAACTGCTTGTTACTCTGTAATAAATATTATAAATAGTCTATAAATATGTATTGTATGAAATAAAGAATTGTTTTCAAAAACCAATTCCTCTGGAGATATTGTGAGCATGAGTTTTTATTAATCAATGTACATTATTATGCAGTTACAGTGTTATTTTTGGAGTAACAATCTTTTGGAAAATGAAATTTATTTCATACAATTCAAAATTATTTTATTTGATACAGTTTGTACAATGCATGTTTCGCTGAATACCATTTGCCTAAAAAGCGTTCAGGCAAATGCTATTTGCCTAGGAAAATAGCATTTGACTAGGAAAATAGCAAAAATAAATAAGTGAAAACTATTTGACCAGGCAGATAGCATTTGCCTAGTCAGAAGCTATTTTCCTAAAATAACCATTTGCCTACGACATATATAATAACCAGTACGTTATAATGAGCTATGTTCTGTTCTAGCTATATTTTTGTCATCATATTGTGACAGCAGGCCATGCACCATTTCTGCTGTGTTTCTGCTGTTATTAGCTCACATGGTAAGCCATGCCCAATTCTTGCTACATTTTTACTATCACATCGTGACTGCACGATTTCTGCCGCGATTTCTACAATTACATTGTGGGCATCAGATCGTGCTGCTAGAAAATAAGCTTAATGAGGACGCAGGGGACAGGAATCTGCTCGATGGTCATGCTTGGATCTGCTGGCATACTGTCTGCATTCTGCTAACATTTGGCTATTAGGTTGGTACACATGGCAGCATCACTTGGAATGGTTATAGCTGGTACGTTTTTTGAATATAAAGACGTACATAAAAGTACGTGGAAATCGCCGGATGGAGACACAGTCAACACCATAGACCATGTACTGATAGACGCCAGACACTGCACAGACATACTGGATATCAGAAACGGACGAGGGGTGAACATCGACTCTGATCACTTTCTTGTGGAAACGAGGATCCGAGCAAAAATTGCTAACGCAAAAAAAACGCGAGGAAACAGAGGAGAACGCTATGACATCAGCAAACTAAAAGATCCAGCAATAGCAGACACCTATGAACGAACTTTAAAGAAAAACCTGGAAGATCAAATAAGAAATAAAATGGAATCCATAGCCCAGAATATAAACCTGTACTAGAACAAGGGCAGGGAAATTATTGAAAGAGTGGCTACGGAAACGATAGGTAAACAGCAGCCACGGAGATGCACACAAACCTGGTTCGATAACGAGTATGAGGAAATAACAAAAAAGAAAAACGCAGTATATGCGTATGCAACAAGTACGCAGAACAAGGTACGCCGAAGAGGAATATAGAAATTAGAGAAGACAGGAAAAAAGAACGCACAGAAAAAAAGAATATATGGAAAAAGAGATGCTGGAGTTGGAAGAGATAAACACTCAAGTTGAAATAAGAAAATTTTATCAAAGAATTAACAGAAGTAGGAATAAGGAATTCAAACCTAGGACAACGATGTGCAGAGACAAAGAGGGAAACATATTAAACGACAGGGACGACATACTGAATAGATGGGCGGAGGACTTTGAAGAAAGGTTAAACATAGGACAAGCAAGACAAGAAGAGGTGGGATACAATGAACTAGACGATAGAGAAATGGACATGCCTACAAGAGAGGAAATACAACGCGCTATAAAAAGACTAAAAAACAATAAATCGTCAGGATCAGATGGGATACCAGCCGAGTTGCTGAAAAAGGGAGGTGAAACACTGATTTGTTACGTACATAGAATGATACAAGAGATCTGGGAGAGAAAAGAAATGCCGAAGGAATGGAACAGAGGGATAATAGTTCCTTTACACAAAAAAGGTGATCAACTTCATCAGTGTGACAATAACGTTACTCAATGTCACGTACAAAATCTTAGCAAACATACTATTTGATCGATTACAACCTTACGCGGAGAAGGTTATAATATTGGAAAATACCAGAGTGGTTTCCGCAGGGGCAAAGCAACGGTAGACCAAATATTTCAGCTAAGGCAGATTCTCGAAGAAACCGATGAGTACAACATCGAAACCCATCACTTGTTCCTCGACTTCAAGAGCACATACGACTCGGTAAATAGAAGCGCATTGTATAAGGCAATGTTCGACTTTGATATCCCTACCATTTAATATCTCTGATAGAAATGACACTTGCAAACGTTGAATGCCAAGTACGGGTACAAAATGACCTATCCCGGCCTTTCAAAACCAGAGTAGGATTGCGTCAAGGGGGTGCTCTTTCATGTCTGCTATTTAACTCAGCCTTGGAGGGTGTCATCAAAAAGTCAAAAGTAAACACACGGAGCTACCATTAACAAAAGCGTGCAAATATTGGCGTACGCTAATGATGTAGATATAATAGCCAGATCCCACCAACATATGATTGAGGCACGCACAGCAATTATAGAAGCGGCTAAAGATTTCGGACTCCAGATCAATGCTGAAAAGACTAAAGACTAAATATATGCGTGCTGCTGGAAAAAATCGAAAAGAAAAAAGAACTCATCAAAACTATAACATAAATGGATATAACATTGAGGAAGTCGAAGATTTCATATACTTAGGCACACTGGTCACGAAAACAAATGACATATCAGCGGAAATAAAACGCAGAATATACCTGCCCAACAAGGCCTATCACGGGCTTCTCAGGTACCTAAAATCGAACGCAATAACCAAAAATGCAAAATATATAAAATGCTAATTAGACCAGTGATCATGTATGGATCAGAAACCTGGACGCTCAAGCAGAGTGACGAAAGACTTCTAGGTTCCTTTGAGAGAAGAGTACTGAGATGTATCTACAGAGGGATATGCGAAAACGGAGAGTGGCGGCGACGTTACAATTTTGAACTATACCAGGCATACAAGGAAATAGATTTAGTAAGGGCTATAAAGATTGGTCGGTTGAGATGGCTGGTACACGTGGAAAGGATGAAGGAGACAGAACCAGGCAAACAAATTATAAGGCAGACGCTTATGGGAAAAAGGAAGGTTGGGAGACCAAAGGCAAGGTATATGGACCAGGTGGAGAAGGATCTCAAGAGTTTGGAAGTCAGGAACTGGAGAGGGAGAGCAAGGAACAGGTCGGAATGGAGGGACCTCTTAGAGCAGGCCAAGACTCATAAAGCGTTGTGGAGCCAAAGCTGATGATGAAAATCCATATTGGCACGCAGTTTCAGTTTAAAAAACTGAAACATGTATTTAATAATAATTGATATTGTGAAATATTATTAAGGACCAAGATCCGTCGAATCGACGTCTAATTGAAGTCGAAAACATATATCAAAAAGTAATTGAAATATTCATCGATTTCGATTGATTCATGTCACAATTTTCGATGACTTTTCGACTCAGATTAATTCGATTTCGACTCGATATTGATTATTATTTCCTCACTGCAGCTATGGGCCGATTTCACCGTCTCTGATTAACATGATCCTCCGATTAAACTCACTCTTCGCCTCTTTCTAAAGGGGCAGTTAGAAAGAGATGAAGAGTGAGTTTAACCGAGGGTTACAGTTAACCGACGTTGGTAAAATTGGCTCTAAAGGAGACAGTTAGAATGATGATCAATATTGAATATTGAAAATTTGATAACATGAGTACCTAAACTTAGAAATATAATTTTATTTCGACATATAATGCAAAAAAAGATTCATATATTTAATTTTTTATTAAAATATATGAATAAAAATTTAATTAAAAGTTTTGTAACCAATAACTATTTATTTCTGTGTATATACTATGTAGATAAATGTAAATACAAATATCTTATTGTATTAATATTTATTATTAATATTTAATTAGTTGCTTAATTAGTTGCTTAATTTAACTTCTTGTTTAATAAATGAGCAAATGTAGTACTGAATGTACCTATTGTACAATATTTCAATTTTCAAAACAATCATCAAGTTACAAACAGGAATTTTGTTGTGACTTTTACAGTTATAAAGTAACTATATAATGGAAATGGAAGCAAAAAAAAAAATTAATGTTGTAACGCAATTATTATGCTCAAATCATAAAATCTTTACATTATCCATGTCTGCCAATACAATATAATTTTTTATTCATATTACATTCTATATAATGTTATTATATTTGACAGGAATCAAGATAGCTTCAAATCGATATTGAAATGATGAAATATCGATGTCTTAACAGAAAATACATAATTTGCCTGTTTAGAGTCTGGCCCGATGCGTTAAATAATCTCTTTTTTAAAAAAATGTCATAAAGCACAAACATCGAAATAAGCTTCAAATTTCGAGCATTATTTCGATATGATGTAATATCGATGATTTCGATGTCAATTAGACGTCGATTTGATGGGTCATTTCTCGCTGGGTCATTGCTTATGTTATTTTAAATTTTCTTTTTTTTCTAATTTTGTATAAGATACTTAATTTTTTTTAATTGACATTAATTTTTATTAAATATTTTCGTAAACAGTGAAATTACCTGTAATAATTCGTGAAAAAAACTGTTATATAATAAATATTATAGTTCTTATAAATAAATATATTAATCGTATTATTATGCAAACACCTTATAATTTGAACTGAAAATAATATAATCATATATGAACTT
Organism: Temnothorax rugatulus; assembly: GCA_035220575.1. NCBI lineage: Eukaryota > Metazoa > Arthropoda > Insecta > Hymenoptera > Formicidae > Temnothorax > Temnothorax rugatulus. Next base: position 230,966 of record JASTWL010000190.1, on the reverse strand, counting down.
ATATAGTCATATAAGATTATATATGATCAGATCAGAATATTGCATCTCAAAGTATCCGATAGATGGCATTCGATGGGATCTGTTTCTCGTATTTAAAATTTGACAAACAGTGTTATAAAAACGGTATCAAAAGACACGACACTGTCTCGCGCTATGGAGCGACACAATTTTTGTATCAGTTGTATCGTGCAGGAGTCTACTTTTATAATAAAGTAGCACGCTTAAAAAATAACATTTGAAAATATATAACAATTTTCTAAAACTTATTTAAACAAGTGGAAACTTGCACATTGCTTCCTCATAGTTTTTAAGTGTGCAAGTAGAAACCTGCACATTGCTTCCTCTATGAAGAAGCCTATTTTTTTTGCATAATTATTAGTAGATATTTATTAATTTGGCTTCCTCATAGAGGAAGCAATGTGCAGGTTTCTATTTGCACACTCAAAAACTATGAGGCAGCAATGTGCAAGTTTCCACTTGCACACTTTTTTTTATTGTGATAAAGCTTTATTGCAACTAATATCTGTTATACTAATATCTGTTATACTCTTACAAAAATCAATTAAATAATTGTTTTTACTAAAATAATCCCTACTTAATTGCGAATATATCTTATTTCCATTTTGTTCAATACCAACCTTCTTTTAATGATACTCTATATAAAATTACATGTATAACTTATACATGTAACTTTTTAAGCAGAGTTCAGGCTACATAGTCCAATATGGACTTCGCATATGGACCTTCAATCACGTATAAAGCTGGGTCTAATCAACCAAATCTTAAAGAATTATATATGAAACAGGGATAGAAAGGACTGAAGAATATAATAGAATTATAAATAGCCTGATATCTCAAAATTGGCGGAAGTTAGAACAAATACGGACATTTCTCAAAAAAAGACTGAAGAATATAATAAAATTAGAAGTAGTCCAAAAGAGGTGGCAGTGTGGTCTAGTGGTAGAGCGCCAGACTCATAATCTGAGGAACCAGGTTCGAATCCACTAGAGCCATGTAAACATGGAAAGTTTTTTCCGAAAGCTGCGCCCTCCGTGCAAGATAGGCTCTTGTGCGGAGCAAACTGGGCTCCGTCTTTCGGAAAGAGACGTTAAGCTGTTGGTCCAAAGGGTTAAGTGAGAGGAGAAGGGTAGTATTGGAATAAAGGGTTGGAATAAAGGCCAAATTCAATACCAACCTTCCTTAAATAATACTCTATTAATTAAAAAAAATTCAGCCCAATATCTCAATATTTGCGAAAGTTAGAGCAACCACGGACATTTCTAAAAAAATTGAAAAAATTAAAAAAAAACCCCTTTACCGATCATCGCCAAATTCAATACCAACTTTCCTTAAATGATACTCTATCGATTAAAAAAAAATTCAGCCCGATATGTCAATATTTGCGGAAGTTAGAGCAACCACGGACATTTCTAAAAAAATTGAAAAATTTTTTAAAAAAGAACCCCTTTACCGATCATCGCCAAATTCAATACCAACTTTCCTTAAATGATACTCTATCGATTAAAAAAAAATTCAGCCCGATATGTCAATATTTGCGGAAGTTAGAGCAACCACGAACATCAAATCCGCACGCACGCACGCACGCACGCACGCACGCACGCACGCACGCACGCACGCACGCACGCACAGATATGTTTTTTTAATGCAATATTTCGACGTTTTAGAATACTCTGAACATATTGGCATAAAAAACTTAAAAAACAATCTTTTCCTTGGTTTCTTCTACCCCTATTTCATATATAATTCTTTTAAATTTGGTTGATTAGACCCAACTTAAACGCAATCAAAGGTTCATAAACGAAATTCACGAAAACAAAGCTTCCTCTATGAGGAAGCAATATATATGTCCTTACCCGGGGAAAAAAAACCCTTATAATGTCTTATATGTTCATATAAGAAGCGGTCTTATATGCTCATATATGAATTTTGGCCGCATAAGCTCTTATATGGTCATATATGATTATATAAGATTATATAAGGACATATAAAAAATATCTCTTATAGTGTGTTATATGCTCATATAAGAAGCTATCTTATCATACATGAATTTTGGCCTGATAAGAGTTTATATGGTCATATATGATTATTATAAGATCATATATAAGGACATATATATTTAAATAAGTTTTAGAAAATTGTTTTATATTTTCAAATGTTATTTTTTAAGCGTGTCATTTTATTATAAGAGTGGACCTCACAATATAACTGATACAAAAATTGTGTCACTCCGAGACAGCGTCGCGCGAGAATAGCGCGAGACAGTGTCGTGTCTTTTTGATGCCGTTCTTATAACACTGTTTGTCAAATTTTAAATACGAGAAACAGATCACATCGAATGCCATCTATCGGATACTTTGAGATGCAATATTCTGATCTGATCATATATAATCTTATATGACTATATCATTTCATATACGATTATATTATTTTCAGTTTAAATTATAAGGTATGTTTGCAAAATAATACGATTAATATATTTGTTTATAAGAACTATAATATATATTATATAAACCATTTTTTTTCACGAATTATTACTGGTAATTTCACTGTTTACGAAAATATTTAATAAAAATTAATATGTCAATTAAAAAAATTAAGTATCTTATGCAAAATTAGAAAAAAAGAAAACTTAAAATAACATAAGCAATGAGAACTGGCGTTTTCGGTCGAAGCGGATCTTGATGCTTAATAATATTTCACAATCAATTATTATTAAATACATGTTTCAGTTTTTTAAATTGGCACTGCGTGCCAATATGGACTTTGTCGGACTTAAAACGCAATTGTGTAAACTGAAACTAGAAATAATATATTTCATATTAATTTGATATTGTCAAGTAAAATAATATACTAGAAAAATATTTATAACAGTTATACAAATTTATATGGATAGATCCATTATAGAGTATATATTCATATATGATTATCTTTAACCTTATAAATATACTTTTACATGATCACACATGATAATATACTAGTATATAAGACCATATATGACTATATAAAGTTATACTTAAAGAGGTTTAGCCACCTAATGTTGTTCAAGATTATATTTACATTTCTTATATGACCATATATAATAATAGATAGACTTATGATAATTCATTCCGTGTAAACGAGTGAATTATCGTAAGTTACTTCTGTAGTAACTTACGATAATTCGTTCGCGTAAACGGGATTTTGTAGTAACTAACGATAATTTACTCCGCGTAAACGAGTGAATTATCGTAAGTTACTACAGAAGTAACCCTCGCGTAAACGTAGTATCATTTATAATCTAGAAATGGAGTGTGTGACAGTCGTGACTGTCGCCGCGTCGTGACAAATAGTAAAATATATAAGTATTGACCGTAAAGAGCTGATGCCGAGGAGATCTTTAAGAACTTGTGTATGCAAAATCGCACACGTACGTATATTGCTGTCTTGTAAAAGTTGTCAAACTGTACGTTTTCGCGAGCGTTACCTCCGTTAGTAACTTCCCGGGAAAAAAAGATTACATATTGTATAATTATATATAAATATATATGATTATATATGAAAATTTTGTCTCTATATGATTATATATAATTATATATAATATACATGATTATATATAATTATATATGAACATATATAATGATATTATATAATCATATAGGGTTATATATACTTCCATATGAATCTTATATGGATCCATATATAATTTCATATATGAGCATATATGATCTATTGTTCATATCTAGTTATATTTGAAATTATATATGTCCATATATAATCATATATGGACCCATATATAATTTCATATATAGAGACAAAATTCATATATAATCATATATAATCATATATATTTATATATAATTATATATAATCTTTTTTCCCAGGTTACGATAATTTCTCCACGTAAATGCGGTATAAGTAATGTAAATTACCAATTTGCAAAAGAAATTAATTCATTTTCATCTAAATACTAACTTTCACGAACTAGACATTTTTCTCTGTCAAATTACCAATTTTTTAAGTAATCTGTAATTTACTTTTACCTAATATACTTTTACATGATCAGACATGATAATATATAAGCATATAAGACCATATATGGGTATATAAGGTTATACTTAGAGCTTTTATGGAATATATAATCATATATCTATATATATAAAGGAAGATGTCCTGACTGACTGACTGACTGACTCACTCATCAACGCCCAGTCCAAACCTCTGAACCTAGAGACTTGAAATTTGGAGGGTGTATTTCTCTCATGACGTAAGCACTCACTAAGAAGGAATTTTTAGAAATTCGACTCCTAACGGGGTGAAAAGGGTATCTATATATATATAAAGAAAATGTCCTGACTGACTGACTCATCAGGAGCAGACGGGAGAGGAGACGATAGAGGGAGAGGGAGAGAGAGAGTGGAGAGGGAGAGGGAGGGAGAGAGAGGGGAGGGGATAGCAGGGAAGGAGAGGGAGAGGGAGAGGAGAGAGAGAGGGAGAGGGGGAGGGAGAGGGGATCGGGGAGGATTGCGTGAGAGGTATGGGTGGAATCGAGTTGCTTCTTGTCGGGAAGTCAGCGGGGTCTCTAGTATCTGGTTTTCTCTGTTCTCCTTTCGTTTCGCTTTCTCTTCTTCTCCGGTACTGTTTTTTCTTATCCCCCTCTCCTCGCGCTCTCTCTCTCCGCGCCGTCTCGCTCTCTCTCTTGAGCGAGAGAGAGAGAGAGAGAGAGAGAGAGAGAGAGAGAGAGAGACTATTTGCGTGTCTTATTACACATGTCCTCCGGGGCGAAGCCCGGGTAACCAGCTAGTTTTCATATATAGCCATATAATATTGTTCGAGATTATATTTCCATTTCTTATATGACCATATATAATTATATATCTATTAATATGAACAAATAAGAAGTATTTTTTCTCGGGTATATAATCATATATGCTCATATATGGCCATATATAATTATATATTCTCATATATGGCCATATAATATTGTTTAAGACTATATTTTCCATTTCTTATATGATCATATAGGTATAATGATATATCTACTAATATAAACTAATATGAACTAATATGAACAAATAAGAGGTTTTTTCCCGGGATAATACCGGCTGGACTACAACCAAGATACGGTTGCTGAAGTAAAATTACTAAACATTTATTTCTTAAATTTAAAACAGATTAATTTTTAGTTAAGTTTCTTTTAATGTTTATCGAAAGAAAATTTGATACAAACTACTCTTTGTATATTTATGTTTGATGATGTACTGCCACAATCCATTTTTTTGCTTTTCTTTTCTTCCCATAGTTCAGGAAATCGATAAAATTGTAGCTCAAGATTTTTTCGTTCACTATTAAAACATCCAACTACACAGCACATACAATTTGCTCAATTTTTCTTTCACCACTGGTGGACCCAAAATCAACGTTTTGTATCAAAACTGATGAGAACGAATAATTTTGTATTTTACATGGAAACTTATCTATAAAGGTTTTTTGGGTCGCTGGTGACCACAGGGTTGACGACTCCAGGGTCAAAATTTCAAAATTCAAAGTGGCGGATCCAATATGGCGGCTTCTAGTAGCTAACTTTATGGAAATATATCACACTCGTTATGTTTTTTTGATCCCAAATAACGGATTGGTTCAAGACATTCAAACTTTGTTATTTCATTTTGAGTATGCACTCAAGACTGGTATAATATCTTTTGAATCGCGAGTTCGCACGTCGAACTGCATGACCTCATGATCGGCCTGCGTGATGACCGCAAGAAGTACTCGGAGCGAGTCGTACCTTACGACTGGCGAAAATGTCTCGGAGTAGTCCACACCTTCTCGCAGCTTGAACCTTCGGGCGCATAGACGCGCCTTGAACTTTGACACGTTTCCATCTCTGTCTCGTAGTATTTTGAAAACCCACCTTGAATCTATAGTCTTCTCTCTTGGAACGCGCGGAACAACTACCCACGTCCCGTTCGTTCTGTGTGCGTCGTCCTCGATTGCTTCCGCCCATTGACCTGCCTCTGGGCTAGCTATACTGGTACGTAGTTGGCACGTTGTACTCTGCACAATACAAAGCGTACCTGGCCGGAGGGCGCAACGAGTCTTGATTGCGCAGCGACCTGGGTGTCACTGCTTCCTGCTGCTGCTGCTGGACCTCGACGTTCTCGACCCCGTCTCCTCGAACTGCTTGGGCTTCTCTCGCGTTACCGGCGGCCACATCGTCGGCGCCTGCGTTGCCGACGACAGCTCCGTTACCGTGATCCGCGTTCTGCTCTTCCTCCTCACCATCGTCATCGCTCGACGACGGCAAGGTGAGTTCGACCTCATATTCTGACGCCTTTGGATCCCCTCCGTGCGCTCGTTCATTGAACACTACGTGCCTGGAAATGGACAATTTCGTGACAGGATCAAACAAACGATAATTCGACGACTCGCTATCATAGCCCACCAGGACCAGCTTCTTCTCTCGAGCATCAAATTTCGTAGTTTTCTGCTTCGGCACATACGCATAAGCGTCAGAGCCGAATACTCGCATGTGACGAAGATTTGGCTTCTTCCGCTTGTCACACTGGCTGGCGTAATGCCCCTTTTCCTGGCATTGGTAGCACTCGATGTTTTTCGTCGACCTTTTCTTCCTTTTGTCCTTGTCCTTCGGATTCGGGCCGTTCTTCGAAGCACCTTGCTTTGTCACCGCTAACACGCTCGCCGAACTTCCATCTTCGCAGAGATATTGATCCTCGCGTATGAGCCGCTCTAATAAATTTTCGATCGTTTGCCGTGCCGGATCCACACTGTCCCAAGCCGTCTTGAACACACCGAATCTCGTCGTCAAACTCGAGAGAATCTTCGCGATCACTGCCGCGTCTGAAATTGTCTCGCCGAGATCTTTTAATTGACGCGCCATATTCTGCACCGTGCTCACATGTTGTATGACCAAATCGGACGGACTCATTTTATACGAATAGAACCGCTGCGTTAACGTACCGACGTTCGCCGCAGACTTTTGCTCATGCATCGTAATCAATTTGTCCCACATTTCTTTTGCAGACCCACACACCAACACACTCATCACTTGATCGTCCTCCATCGCCGACGCGATGATTGTTGTAGTTTTTGCATTGCCTTTAATCCACGATTTCATACGTGCGGCGTTGGCCGCGTCCGGCGGCTTCGGTCTCGTGCCATCGACCACATCGAATATTTCACACGCCATCAGCGCCGCTGTGATTTGGAACTTCCACGATTGATAGTTTCTCCCGTCGAACCGTTTGACTGACCGCCCTAACCCGTCGTCCGGCATTCTCGATTCCGATCACTCTGTCCACGCGACGACCGGAACCCCACCGATGCACAGGACGCGACGCAAAACTCGATTAAATGCGTCTCACGAACTCGTTTCACACGATGTCCGCGATGTTCCCGGATTACTTCCGATCACCTGTCCGACACTATGCTTCGTACCGCGTGCCTTGCTCGCACACAGTAATGGCTGTGTTCCGCCTGTTCCGCACGCTTCTACTTTTTCGCGACTTCAGTCTCTCCACACCTCTCCTTTCCAGCAATACTGCCTTGCACCGGCTGCGGTATCTGGGCCCATAACCTGTTGAGGCACCCGTGGTATGATAGGAAAGGAGCAGGAGTTTCCTCGTGGGAATAGAGACTACTCGTCTTACAAAAAATTGAACTTTTATTCTGTATAGCGTGTTATCTTTTCGGCAGTTCGCTTGCGACTGGCCAGCATGGCCGCGCTCGGAGGCTTTCGGAGCCCGCTACCCGAAGTGCCGCGCTCGGCACACATCGTGCCCTCTCGGGATACGCATACGCGTGCGTCAAATGCGACGATCTGCCTTAACATAAGTACATACAGTAGGGACACTGGGCGTCGGCACTAGAGATAATGCCTTAATCAGAGATCAGACAAACCGTTAACGATCTCTGATTAGTTCCGTCGTTTGGGCCTAAACCGGAAGTGTGAGAGAGAAAGATGTATAAAGCCAACCAAGAATTCCTAGTCGACCTAGCCATAAGTGTTCGTCAAAACTAGAGCTCGGAATACCCGACTATCCGGGGATCCATCCGCTCGCCCGTTACCCGGTATACAGATCTGAACAGGTTCCGCGGGTACCTAGACATAATTCGAGTTAGGTTAGGTACCCGTACGATGCAGGTACCCATACGATACGGGTACCCGAATTATTCGGATATACCTGCGGAACCGGTCCAGATCCATGTACAACAGATAACGGGCAAGCGAGCGGGTACCCGGATACTCGGTTATCCGGTTCTTTTTCCGAGCACTAATATTTATTCAACAGTTAAAATAAACCGCCATCAAAAACGTCATATCCGGTTTGACCTCACGACTTGGCGCATTGTCCGATCTCTGGTTAAGGATCTCTAGTCGGCACCTTTGATGTAGTGGGTCCCCAGGTCACATGACCTCTCCGTAGGATAGGGGACTGTAAGAGAGAAAGAGAGAGAGAAGTATCTTTCTCTTTGTCATACATACAGGCCGCCATATTCTGTGTAGGATATACCGATCATGCGCACTGGAAATTGACGACCACTAAAAAAGTTCAGTGGTCCCTACTGTATGTACTTATACTGTGGCAGAGTTATTAATGGTGCTCATATATGAGTCATTAACAGTTGTGACACGGATTTGTTTCATCCATATATGAGTCATTACCAGTAAACTGGTTAATAAATTATTAGAAACACTTGGAACATTATGTTCATTTTTGGATTTTATTAATAATCCTACCGTTGCGGAAAGTGACCGCTAAGTGGCGCTGTCGGAGTTACTTGCATAGTTTGATTATTTTTAGAATTGACCAGTTAATACTAGTATATATTGACGAAAGGCTTTGATAAAACTAGTTTCGACTAGTTAAATCGGGTATTGACGGAATTCGGGTTCTAACGGTAACATATAATATTGTTACGCCTTGATCGCTTTGGCCCTGAATCGAGCTGCGATTAGCAGAAGACGTGCGGCGTCTTTAGCAATGGGGTTGCTTGGCAACGGGTTGAACGAGTTCTCTCCCGGTTTTTTGTGGACGTACAGACGTGTTTCTGAATTGTAAAGAGAGTTCGTAATAAATGTTATATTTATATATACAAACGAGAGTTGTTATTCTTCCGCGATCCCGGAAATACGCGTTCGCGAGTGCGCACAACTCTTAGAGCCATTCTACAATTTGTCGCAAAGTCCGGACACCGCCGCAACTGCGGTGCTCTTCGCGCTCCAATACAATAAAAAATCGGGTTTATTTAAAAAATTAAAACTGACCTTTAAATGATTTTGATACCTACACTCAAGGTCAAACAAATATTACTATGTCATATATCCCTTGCAACCCTTCAACTTTTGTCTAATTATAAGACATTTTTTGGTGTGATGCATATTTTCAGAGATAACAGCTTGTAACTTGTAATACTTTAAATGCCCCATCCTGTGTATGTTATATACATAAACATATACAGAGTAATTATTAATTATTGACATTGTGCTTTTGTGCAGGTAGAGCAGATTAAACTGACAATGAGTACTAAAGTCCTGTATCATTTTGCGACTTTCGCAATAATTAACAAGAAATTAATTAATAAAGATCGGCGAATGAGCGTGCGATTCACTGACGAATAAAAGCGCGCGATGAAGAAGAGATAGCCCAGCATCACGTGCTGATTGTGGCTGATTGCGACGAAAATCACAAACGGAAAATAGAAGATTTTTCTATTCAATTCAATCCGCTTTATCTGCCACAAAAAGTGGTACAATGTAAGTGGTAATTATTAGCCATCCTGTTTTAAAAAATTTGTAATACAATATGTTAAGAGGTTGCCGTTACCGTTTCTGGGATGCCTAGTAATAGTCGGAGCTGTGCCAAAAATGTGCCTACTATAGCAGTTTCTTCAGGAACAACAGTAACTGCTTCATCCTCTTGCGCGTTCTCACACACCTCTGATGGTGGATTAATCAAAACCACGCCGCCCCATCTATATTAATTGTACAAAATGTTGATAAAAATTAACTAAACTAATTTCGAAATAATGTATTTTTCAAAAAAGCGATTTTATAGAATATAAATATTGTATTACACAATATATGTAATAAACATAAGCAGTCTTGTCATTTATGCATTTAAAATAAAATTATAGAAATATTTATGACAATAAAAGAAAATAAAGCATGAATCAGGAGTGAAAAATACCTTGGAGAGAGGAAGGCTTCTACATTGCTATCCGTTCGCGATCTGTGCCCGCTGCGGGTGTAGATATGTAGAGGTGCGTTGTCACACGGTACCATATAAACGACTAAATTGATACACGGATGGAGACTAACCTGCGACGCTAAAATTTAATCAGATATGATTGGCGCGTGTACTTTTTGCATGCGTTACGAACCTAATTTTTTCTCCAACGGCGTCACGAGCTGCGGCAAGACGCTCTCGCGCAAAGCAAAGTGTCTGCGGCTTGGGCTACTGTCTGGTACACGTCTGGGATTCATATCTAACGGTAACAAGTACAGCCACTGTGATTTGACCGAAAAGTTACTCAGGATAGATAGCTCGTCCAGAAATGGTTGCATGTATTCTGCGACAGTAAATTAAATTTCAGTCACAAATGTAAGTTGTTATATTAATTTAATGACGGTTAAAACCGTCGGTATAATAATAACCTAGCTGCAATATTTAATAAAAAGAAGTCATTGTAGAATGTTTAACAAAAGAATTTTTGAATATTTTGTACAGCATGGGTAGATGGCGTAGGGGAGAGCTGAGAGGGCGCGGCGGACGGCACGGATGCGAGGCTTGGCGACCACGACGCGACAGACGTAGAGAGACACTGAGACACGAAGCTGGATATTATAATAAAGACTTTTCTTAGAGCACAGCGAGTCATATACATTATTTCTACATTTCAATTCTACAATTTAAAAATAATTTTTTCTGAAAATTTCACGATTTACCAGGCATTTCCATTCATATTTCTACAGGCAAAATGAAAATATTTTTTAAAAATAAATTAGTATTACTGTTTCAGTCATTGAGATTTTATATTTGCAATTAACAGTAACTTTTTGTGAATTTCGTACATTCTGTTTCAAGTAGGGAAAGTGGGGCAGGTTGAGACACGGGGCACGTTGAGACACTGCTGGTTAGAGGAGAAGGAGATTTTTTAGGTTGATTGCAATGTCATCACTGCATGCCTTGTTTATCCAGGAAGTAACATAATCTTAGTTTTTGCAGTTAGATTGCATTGTTTTGTTGTGAGCGAAAGGTGTTTTTGAGTATTAAAAGTAAATTTTTGTTTGTTAAGGTAAACTGAATTAATTAATTTATTATGATTGAGGTTTTAGATTTATTACTGAATGATAGCCTATAGAGTTGTGTTTAATTTCCACAGTTCGTATTTTTGCACAGTAATCAATTTAGTTCGGTTTAGCTTTGTTAGCTTTGAAAACTGCTGTTGGGGCATCTTGAGACAAATAACTGTGAGGCAGGCCTTGAGACATAAGACTTTTTAGGATAAAATGAAACATTTTTAAAAATAACTGTATTTTAAAAGGTTTTTTCTTGGATTAGATCTGTTGCTTATTGAAGATGACAACGGTTAGACAACGGAAAAAACCTTAAGTAAAAGGTATCAGTACAAAATTACCTTTTTCAAAAAAATGTAAAAAAAGGCGCCAAGTACACACGCAATGTATGTTGTAAATCCAAAATTCCTAAATGGTAGTAACTTCATTTCTTCCTAACAAAATAATTCACAAAATTGCGTTACCTAACTCAACCCAAGTGATATGTATTTCCAAAAAAGATGTGAAATCTTTAAATTGCGCCAATTGCAAAGAAAATATATAAATATATTGCTTTGAAAAATTGTTGCGCAACTACTTTTAAAAAATAAAACTCAAGTGATACGTATCTTTATATTCCTATTTAAGGGTCTTTCCATTCCAACCCAAGCTTCAATTCCTTTTAACAAAATTATAATATTACAAAGAATTATTTTAATCATAAAGAATTAAAGAGATAACAGTACTAAATAAAAATATTTACTTAAAATAAAAGAAATTTTTTTTGTAAAAAATTTGGCGCTACTTTTTTATTCCCGCCGCATACTTCTCTAAATTATGTTTATTGCTTTTTTATCCAATCAACATTTTAGTACTTTATTAAATTTCAAGGTTAGGTTAGGTTAAGGTTCGCCAGGTCTAGCAACGCCAAATTTTTTTACAAAAAAATGTATTTATTTTATTTTAATTAAATATTTTTATTTTGTACTGTAATCTCTTTAATTCTTTGTGATTAAAATGATCCTTTGTAATGTATGTATGTATGTAATCTTTATTGCCATTCCCCGTACGGGTTTACAATCTATTTATGTTTGGCGTTTTTAAAGGGACGTACCCAACCCTTTACAAAACCGGCACCCCTTCATAACCTAACCTGGCCATCAGCGACCTTACACTCGTCTTAATTCCCTTTCCTCCCTCTTCTTCCTTCGCCCCCCTGTTTATCTCCTTCCGCTTCCTCCGGTTCTGCTCGCTTCCGCCTCCCTCCTTCCTGTCTCTGTTCCTCCCCTCTGCCCTATTGTCTCTTCTTCCCGTCTTCCCCCTCCTCGTCCGAGTCCATCAGGAGCCTCTCCTCCATCCTTCTGGTGATCTCTTCCTCCTCCGTCATCCCTGCACACCTGCCTTCCTCCATTCTCCTTTCTAATCTCCTTTCTTTCTCCTCTCTTTCCTTTACCCTCCTCTCCACCGACTTATCTTCGTCCATTTTAACCCTTAACCTGTTCCCTGCCTTTCTCCTTGCTTCCAAAACCCTCCTCTTGTTCTCCTCCTTTCCTAACTTTACCAAGATCGTCAACCAATCCCCTCTCTGTCCTACCAACCTTACCTCTCTTACCTCCGCCTTCACCTTCAGTCCATCGGCAAAAAGCTCCTCTACTTTCTCCATATTTGACTCCTTACCTTCCCACCTCTCCTTCTCGATCCTTATAATTATGTTCTTCCTTCTTTTCTCGTCTTCGTCCTTTCCGTCTTCTGCCCACCATTTCCTCCTCCCAGCCTTACCCTTACTCTCTTCGCTATCATCCCTCTTCCTTTTTCCTGCGCTCTGCTTCAACCTGTACACCTTCCTTTTCAGGCTCGCCATCTCCTCCCTCAGCTCTTTCATCTCCTCCTCTCTTCTCCTACTATCCTCCTTGCCTTCTTTCATGATCTCTCGTATCTGCTCCTTCACTACCTTCTCCATTGCCTCCCTCTGCATTCCATCATTTTCCGTATCTCCTCTCTTTCTCCCTTTGTATTTTCTCCTCTCATTCGCGCCCTCCAATCCCTCACCGTCTAGTCGCTTTCCCTATCTCCTTTCTTCCTCTCTCCTCTGCACGCTTTTCTGCTACTCCGCTTTTCCACCTCCTGCAAACAAACTTTTCTCAAGTCCTACCTCTTGTCTCCCCCTCCTTCTCTCTCTCTTTCCTTCTAACCCCCTTATGTGTGCTTGCCTATGTGCAACTCCTGCCTTATTCCCTCTCCACCTTTACTTACTTAATTCTCTCACTTTTCCTTCGCTCACTCCTTCTCTCCCTTCCTTCTACTCTTTTTTCGCTTTCCTGTCTTCTTTTCCTCGGCTGCTGCTACTTTTCAATTGCTACTCAATTCTCTTTCATTCGCCTTGCTACCTTACTACCTACCATGTGCCTTTGCCGCACGTTCACCTCTCTCCATCGACTATCGATCTATCGATTTTCCTCTCTATCGATCCCATCACTCTTTTCCTCCTCACCGTCCTGTCGCGCTCACTGCGTACTCGCCCAAGACTTTCGTCTCCCTCCCCGGCACCCCCTCTCTCCTTCTTACCGCTCTGTTCCGCGTGCCGGCCCCGCATACTCCTTAGCGGCAAGTCCCGCCATCCCGCAGTAGTACCAACTGGTGCCAACCTCTCCACCTCTCTCCCCTCCGTCTCTGCCTCTTCGCCTTTCTTTTCCGTCTCCTAACCTCAAATGGATACCTCGCTTCCTGCCTTCACCATTCCCTACTCACGTCGCCCTCAATCTCTCCTCCATCTCCTCCACCCCTCCTCTACCGACTCCGTTATTTCTCTTCCGTTTTTCACGCCCTTGTCTCCTCTCGCCACCCCTCAATCTCTTCTCCTATCCTCCGGACCGTCCGTTCGCTCCCCCTCCCTCCCTCCAACCGAACTCTGATTCTTTGTAATATTATAATTTTGTTAAAAAGAATTAAAGCTTGGGTTGGAATGGGAAGACCCTTGAATGGGAATACAAAGATACGTAGTATCTAGTATCACTTGAGTTTCATACAAAAGATACTAATAAGCATAAATTTACAAGATTGCGAAAAAATTATCAGGCATAAAATTCTGCCCGATGACTAAAAATATCTATTCTGTATTATATGTAAACACATATTAATCAATATTTACTTATTAACTTTTTGAGGATGGCGACCATTGTATACATTGGTCCACCCTCTTTTATTTTATAAAATGCTCGATTTTCAAGAAACTAGGCTTATTAATTTGCTAATCTTTATTCGAACCTTTCAATCAAAAATACAAAATTCAAAATGGTGGATTCAATATGGCGGACAGAATTTTTTTAAATATTCTAATATCGTGAACATAAAAAAGTGAGTTGTAGTCACTAATGCTAGACAGTGGATTCACGCTCTAGAGATCCGGGTTCGATCCCAGGCAGGTATCACAAATCCTGCGGGGGTTTTTCTCGGGGACCTGGGGCGGGGGTCTGGTGGAAGGCGGCGGTGGCTATCGGGTGCACGTGTCCCCGAAATTTTCGGGACACGTCACCAAGTCGAACCTCCCTCCCAATGGGGAACTCACCCTCCACGACCACCGTTTTTCCAGGTGGATGTGTGGAGGAAGAGGGGGTATCGACGATACCGTGTGGGGTTGCTAGTCCCCCATCGGGTGCCTCCCCAGGTGGCAGAATGGGGAAAGCTTCCCAGATATGGGTGGTACCGAGGAAATAAAATACTCGGGGTAGACCAAAAACTAGCGCAGGGTAGTGGCAGCTGGCTATCCAGGACTGGCCACGGACGGAGTGCTGGCTGTGAACCAGATAGCAGAAAACGCTATGGTATCCAATAGAACGACTTCTGTACAGCGGTGTGGAAGGCAACGGGAAACCACCACACTATTTTCCCACGAGAGTTATGAATGATACATAGGAAGAATATGAGACCGCCTGGCGATCCGGGTAGCGACCGGCGCCCTGGTCTGTCCGGGAGTCAGGGTGTGAAATGGGCTACCGGCCAAGGGAGTGCAGGCGACCAGGCACCCCGTGGAAACTATGCTACTGGAAGGAACATACAACTACGCAAGAAGATCCGCGTAGGCACATGGAACGTGCGGGGACTCCACCAGGATGGTAAACTCGACATACTGGAGCGAGAGCTTGAGCAATGTAACACTACAATTACGGGCATAAGCGAGACCCACTGGAAGGGGAACGGCCATTTTGACACGGAGAAATACACCTTCTACTTCTCGGGAAATGAAACCAACAGATTTGCTGGAGTGGCTATAGGTATACCAAAACAATGGAACAAATCTGTCTTAGGCTATAATCCTATTAATAAAAGATTAATATCCATCAAACTCAGTGCATCTCCGACTCCGCTCAACATTATACAAGCCTACTCTCCTACAAGCACCGCAGAAGACGAAGTTGTGGAACGTTTCTACAATCAACTAGAAACATGCATAAACAAGATCCCAAAGAAAGAACTTCTAATCGTACTCGGTGACTTTAATGCGAAAATAGGGGATACCAGCATGGATATGAGTTTGCGCAACGTAGTTGGAAATTATGGTTTAGGCACTAGGAACGATAGAGGTGACCGTCTTCTACAGTTTACTACCGATAACGGTATGAACGGACCATTATGAATACAGTATTCAAACAACACCCCAGAAGACTATACACTATACATCCCCAGATGGAAAACATCGAAACCAAATCGATTACATTATGATAAAGGAGAGATGGAGGAGTTCAATATCCAATACACACTACCAGGTGCCGACTGTCTCTCTGACCATGAACTCTTAGTATGCAATCTTAAACTAAAGCTACGTAAACCCATAAGTAAGAAGACAAACAAGCGAATGAAAATAACAGACAAAGATTCATTCACCGAGATACTGCATAAAGAAACACCAAGATGGTTAAATGAGACCCAAGATGAAAATCCAGACTACATATGGCAATCGGACAAAAAGTTTATAAAAGATTCCGTGTCGAAATCTCAGCCCAAGATAACTGCAACCAAGCATAAACACTGGATGTCCGACAGCACCTGGGAATTGGTGGAACAACGCCGCAAGTTGAAAATGAATGGTGCTGATGCGCGAGAACTCAATTCTCTTAGCTCCAAAATACAGGCTGCTTGTCGTAAAGATAAGAACTTAGCCTTGCAAAACATCTGCGAAGAGTTAGAGTACAACGCTCAAAGGTTTGAAACCAAGGACCTATATATGAAGATTAGAACCATCACTCGACAATTCAAGCCCAAGAACTGGGCCATAGAGAACTCTGCAGGTAACTGCGTTACAGAGATTAAGGAAATTGTGGAGGTCTGGCGGAAGTACTGCGTGACTCTATTTGCTGATACTTACGATGCATCCGACCACATCTCAATTACTGCAGACTCTGAACACCTAAAGCAAGACAAGGCAGTAGGAACGGATGAAATACTCATCGAGGTAATTAGGGATATGGGAGAGATTGGAGTGAATATTCTGCACATCATCTGTTCTCAGATATGGGATACCGGTGAATGGCCTAAAAACTGGTCTCACTCCTTGTTCATTCCACTACATAAAAAAGGCTCAACCACGAAATGTAACAACTACAGATTGATTGCCCTCATATCTCATGCCAGCAAAGTACTACTGCACATCCTGAATACTAGGCTGCAAGCGTACTTGAATCGAGAAATCGCACCCGAACAAGCTGGCTTTGTAAAGGGAAGAGGAACGCGAGAGCAAATGCATATACTGAGACAAATTATAGAGAAGGCCAGAGAATTCAACAACCAACTATACATATGCTTCGTTGACTTTCGGAAAGCTTTCGACACTGTAAAATGGAACAAATTGTGGGAAGTTCTCACAGAAATGGGCGTGCCATATCACCTGGTATACCTCATAAAGAAATTGTACGTAGGGAGTACAGCGGCAGTCCGGGTGGATGGAATTGATTCCGGAGACTTCGGAGTTCGTGCTGGGGTTCGGCAGGGATGTATCCTCTCACCTTTACTATTCAATATTTATACGGAATATATAATGCGAATTGCCCTAGATGAATGGGATAAGGGTGTATCCGTGGGTGGACGGCTGATATCTAACTTGCAATATACTGACGATACCACTCTTCTTGCATCAACTGAGAAAGACATACTAAACCTCCTTCAACTCCTGGAAAGAATAAACCTCAACTTTGGTCTCGCGATCAACAGAGACAAAACCAAGATGATGATCGTAGATCGGATGGCTGATAACAGACCTGATGTTAGAAGTATAGCCAATTGCGAAGTTGTACACAGCTATATCTACCTTGGCTCCACGATCACTAACAAAGGAGGATGCGAGGAAGAGATTAAGAGATGCTGTGCCATGACCAGGTCGGCAGTTGACAAACTTACAAAAATCTGGAAAGACCAAAAGATAACCAAAAACATAAAGGTCCGCCTAATGAAGTGTCTTGTCTTCCCCATCTTCCTTTACGGAGCTGAAACATGGACGATTCGACGACAAGACCACAGAAAAATAGACGCCTTAGAAATGTGGTGCTGGCGACGCCTCCTGAGGATAAGATGGACCGAACGACGTACCAACGCCTCCATATTAAAAAAAACTTAACATACAACATAGGCTCTCGTCGACCGTTCGGCTACGGGTCTTGAAATACTTTGGACACATCACACGTAATGAGGACTTCATGGAGCACCTAGTAGTACCCTGCCGAGTGGAAGGCAAACGCTCACGCGGCCGATCCCCGACTAGATGGACTGATCTCATAAAATCTACAACAAAATGCTCTATTACAGAATGTTCCCGCAGTGCCACAAATAGAGACAGATGGAGGCAAATTGCAAGAACTTCGGCGGAATCGATGTAAAGTTCATAACCACGACCACTCTGTCAAGAGTGTACGACTAAGAAGAGATGCAAAATTATAAATTTTATTTTATAAAAAAAACATATTTATAGTAAAAACAAATTTGTAGTACATATACATATATTTATGTAAATAATAACATAATTACATAATATACAATATCATGTTATACTATATATGATATTATATGTACATGAAAATAATAATAAATTTAAGTAGTTAACAAAATTTTTTCATCTTTACAGAACTATTTTTATTTCTTTTCATTGTAATATTTCGTCTCATTATACGTGCTTCCCAATGACATCTTATTCTTACAAACATACACAAAAAGGAATCTGAAGATTCTGGACAGCATAATAGAACAATTAGACAGTTATCTTTTAAAATATCTGTTATCAACTTTCCTAAATTCTTTTCATGAATAATATTTCGAATGACGCATTTAAACTTTTTTTCCCAAGCCATAATAATTTGAAACACATTTTCTGTAACATAAACTAAACTACTGTCTACATATGTTTTCATTAGCGCAAATAATTTGTGATCGTGATATTCTGTATTATTGTTAAAAACTAATAATGGTAAATATACATAAAAGGTCGAACCTCACCGATGACCTTGACCTTGACATATGTTGTCAAGGTCACCCTCCTGAGTGACCTTCAGAAGGTTTTAGTCGGCGGTCATTGTTCATTAAAAAGTTATAAACAAAAAAAGGTTGAAAAATATAGCAGTTATTTTGAGTACTAATACACATAAATAATTGATATTTGTCCAAGGGGGGGGGGGGGGGAGGAGGGCATTAATCAAGCATTTTAATTCAAGCAGTTAGGTATCACGCTGGGAGTTTGTTTAGTTTTATTATGCGGGGGAAAGTATTTAAGTGTTTAAAGCGCGTCAACTAACCTAATGTAGGTTAGTGACGCGCTTTAAAAGTATTTAAGTGTTTAAAGCGCGTCAACTAACCTATGTAGGTTAGTTGACGCGCTTTAAACACTTTTTTAAAACGCGTCACTAACCTACATAGGTTAGTTGACGCGCTTTAAACACTTAAATACTTTTAAAGCGCGTCACTAATCTATACGCCGAAGGCGTGTCCTAAAATCAGTGAGGAGGCCCTCCCCCGCCTATTTGTGTACTGTTTATACACATGTGTATAATACATGTGTATATATAATACATGTGTATAGTACATGTGTATAAACAGTACACAAATAGGCGGGGGAGAGGCTCCGCCTGCGGCGGAGCCCCTTCCCCCGCATAATAAAACTAAACAAACTCCTAGCGTGATACCTAACTGCTTGAATCATCTGTGTGAATATTTGTGGCGATATACAATAAACGAGCTTGTAAAGCGCGCCACGAACCCATGTGACAACTCGTCTCGCGTGAAAAGTGTATGTGTGAACTATTTCGACGTATATATTAATCATTTATGTCTTCCAATACTTAAAATAGCTGCTATATTTTTCAACCTTTTTTTGTTTATAACTTTTTAATAAACAATGACCGCCGGCTAAAACCTTCTGAAGGTCACTCAGGAGGGTGACCTTGACAACATATGTCAAGGTCAAGGTCATCGGTGAGGTTCGACCTTTTATGCATATTTACCCTAATAATTTTTCACATGCAGTGCATACATGATAGGCAAGAAAGTTTTTAGCCAGATATATAATAAATAACATTCGATATATCCAGATATATCCAGATATATAATAAATAGCATTCGATTCTGTGAACTGTTTGGTTTCAGAATCTATACAAAGAGATTCATTTAATTCTTCAAGATTTATTTTTGTTAATGTTAAAATCGACGAGGTCTGTTCATTTGTTCTTTGTTTCTGTTTATTAGATTGCATAGTGTGTTTAAGTTGACTCAGTTTTGTAAAAATATAATTTTTATCTGTCTCACAGTTAGTATGACTTGATACTTTTGACAAACATGTAATTAAAATATGTCGTAAGCCAGCTTGAAATTATTTTGGGGACAGATTTACAGAACATCCATGCTGTTGTCTTATAACAGAAAATAAATTTTCTAATGGATCTTGATTTAATTTTCTAGTGGAAAGTTCATGAATATCATAATTCTCGTTTAAATCTTTAAATAACTGCAGAACTGAATTTATTGTTAATAATAAACCTTTTCTACAAGCTGGTTGTGGCCCAATTTCAAATCTACTGTTTTCTAAAGCTTCCAAATATTTTGTAAAAATTCTCTGTGTTCTGTGTCTTTTGTAATAGCGTAATTTAATTTGTTAGGTACTGTTTTTCTCTTTAAAGAAGAATTTAGTGTATCAAATAGCTTATCCATGTCTATGATAAATTGTAAGGTTGTGTCATTGTCTTTACGAAAATAGTCTGGGAACATAGTTTTATATATATTAAGTATGCAGTATACATAGATTCTGAAAAAATTTGTGTTGCTAAGCTAACTTTCATTTTCGAAAAATGTGTTAAATTAAAATGTATCAGAAATCTTTGGTATTAAATTTAAAGGATTTTCTTGACTAAGTTTATATACTTTCTCAATTTCTTGCCAATCAACTACACCATTTTTATATAATAACTTTTTTGTTCTGACATTATTTCTCATTGGCTGCGTTCAGCAGAACGCAACAGTATTGCAACTGTTTTATGATTCTCTGCTGAACAATTCTAAACGCACCTAAAGTCTCAACATGTTCACTCAGCGGCCGCCATAATTTTCAGCGAATTAAAAGTACGTTAAACGTCAAGCTGTCAAGCAAAACGTCATCGACATATAGTATGGACTACGCGATGTATAAATGTATGGACTACGTGGTATGTACAAATATTGATATAAGAAAATAAAGAAATATATAATTATAATTTAGATAAATTCTAGTTAGCACGCATATAACATAGAATGATAGGTTAGCACGCATATAACATAGAATAATAGGTTAAATCGTTAAATGTATACAAAATATGTAATACTTTGATGCATTATACTTATTAATTAAATGTAATGTACTAACTCAAATTATAATATTACTATAATAAAATGTACATACCTTCTAATGATGTTTGTGGCACATCTTGTAATATTATCATGTATTCCTACTATCCCTTGTTAATTTTCTTCAAAATAATTATTGAAAAAGTTTACATAAGTGCATAAGTACATGACAATTAATTAATAAGTATAATATATGCATCAAAGTATTACATATTTTATATACATTTAGGGGGTCTATACACGTGCGAGTTTGGCTCGCAAGTCCGGCTCGGTTCAGCTTCTACTCGTTCGTGGATGGGATGTTACGAGCCGGGCTCGGCGTCAAATGAGCCAAATTCGCACATTTTCGTGTGTGGTGAAAAAACGTTCGAGTCCAGCTCGCGAATCAAGCTCGCCGAGCCAGACTTGTGAGCCAAACTCGTACGTGTATAGACCCCCTAAATGTATATAAAATATGTAATACTTTGATGTATATATTATACTTATTAATTAATTGTCATGTACTTATGCACTTATGTAAACTTTTTCAATAATTATTTTGAAGAAAATTAACAAGGGATAGTAGGAATACATGATAGTATTACAAGATTTGCCACAAACATCATTAGAAGGTATGTACATTTTATTATAGTAATATTATAATTTGAGTTAGTACATTACATTTAATTAATAAGTATAATGCATCAAAGTATTACATATTTTGTATACATTTAACGATTTAACCTATTATTCTATGTTATATGCGTGCTAACCCGAGTTTATCTAAATTATAATTATAATATATTTCTTTATTTTCTTATATTAATATTTATATATACATACCATTTTGTAACTTTCTGTGCGTTTCCACTGTATCTATTGCGTTATAAATAATATTTTTATATGTATATTTATATTTATTATTCTCAGCGATGTTACTCAGCGATGGAGGCAGTTTTTATTGATAACGTTTTGCTTGAGATACAGCGTACTTTTAGTTCGCTGAAAATCATGGCGACTGCTGAGTGAACGTGTTGAGACTTTGAGTGCGCTTAGAATCGTTCAGCAGAGAATCATGAAACGGTTGAAAACTGTTGCGTTCTGCTGAACGCAGCCATATTCAGCGTACTTTTAATTAGCTGAAAATTATGGCAACCGCTGAGTGAACGTGTTGAGACTTTTAGTGCATTTAGAATCGTTCAGCAGAGAATCATAAAACAGTTGAAAACTGTTGCGTTCTGCTGAACGCAGCCATTGATTTAATTAAATGAGGCGGATCGCAAATAATATATATTTTATGTCCATTTCTTTCAAAATATAGTTTTACGGGAGTAATCAATAGCTTTTTTAATAAACCTTGATTTCTGGGTCCTTGATCTGAGATAATACATTTTACTATTAACCCTAGTTCTATGACGGCTTCTACAGTTGTTAACATAATATCATGGGTTTTATTTGCATTGTCTTTACTGCCCAGAAACTAATATCCTAATACTTGTCTCACATTTAAATGAATCCATGTAACCATACATACTAATAGTAGGGGAGCCCAGAGGGCTAAATGGGGATTTACTCGAGCGTCGTAGAAACCTATTGGATTTTGAAGATTAGATGGTAGAAAGAAAAAAAGGTTATATAATGTACACCCTTTCACCGGTGGGGAAAGCGTCTACAGGTTTTCAAAAATGTAAAAAAAAATAGTCACATGAAAATACTCGAGCGCGTCAGATATTGATAGTGTATATGCCCCACGTGTCTCTGATATTGGAGGTATGTTAATCTGCCGGTTTGCATGGTGGGAGTGGCTGTACGGAAGGGTTGAAAACGGGAAAAAAAATTTATTCGAGCGCGTCAGATATTCAGAGGGGATGTTAAGTGAACCCGAAAGAAGCTCCCATTCAAAAGACTGACGATTCGGACATGACGCAAGCTCATGGCGGCTTCTTGATAATGCAAAAAAAAATCGCCATTTTGAAATACTCGAGCGCGTCAGATTATTATACAGGTGATTCAGCTTGATATCCTAGTCGTGCTGACCCATAATCTGACGATTATTTGGAGGGATTTTCTTAATCTGACGAATTGAAAAAAAAAATTTTTAATAAAAAAAAAATTTTTTTTTTTTAATTACTAAATGTGACAAATAAACAAGCTAGAGCGTTGTACATATAATTTATAATGCCACGAACGCGTGTGATCAGCTGTGATGGCGTCATGGCGACGGAAAGTAGTGTGGGGACGGTGCGAGAGAGTAAGAGATCGAGAAAAAGTGAAAGGGAAATAGAGGCGCGGAGTGGGGAACTGGGGAATACATGCTTCACTGCAGCTGCACGCACTAAACTTTTCTGACGATTTGTGCTACTTCGGCTTGTGGAAATCGGCAGATTATATTTTTTCCATTATTCTTGAATTATTTCCTTCAAAATAAAAAAAAATTCGACTGCGCTCGAGAATGTCAAGGTGACGTTTTTTTTTTGCAAGTTTGTGACCCTCACACTCCCTTACGTCACGCTCAAATCGTCAGATTATTGAAATGCACACTTTTCAGCATGTTATTAACCCACCTTACCTTAATCTGACGCGCTCGAGTATTTCTAACGATCGATTTTTTTTTACTATTCTGATCGGCTGCCCTAGACGCGCGATCCTATATTAAGGGCTTATATATAGTGGAGGTACTCAACAGGGTGTAAGGTATCCCCCTATATGTTAATCTGTCGCGCTCGAGTAAATCCCAAAATCCCCTATTGGGCTCCCCTACTATAAAGCACTTTTTGCTTCTATTGGTTCACGTATGTTACCATCATCAGCTAAGCCAATCATTTCATCAGTATGTGGATCATAATGTACTTCTGCCACAAGATTAATTTCATCAAATAGAAGTGATACAACTTTTTGTTTTTTATTGCAACATTTTCAAACTTATGCTTCAATTCTGATAATATTATTTCATTTAGTCCAATACGGATAGGAAATCGTTTTTGATACTCCCGAAGTGTTCGTTCTGATGGTAAAGTTATAATTTTTTTTTTAAACCGATATGTTTTTGGGGCGTGATATAAAACAGATAATGCAATATCTTTGAAATTATTATCAAATCTCCTACCGTACTTATTACACATCGATAAAGAAAGCTGCATTTTCAATAAAATATGTGCTTCTTTAGGAAGAAATGTCGCACTCTCTTCTATTATTTTTTGAATTTTTACTTTATGCTTTTCATATATTGACTTTTATTATTTTTTACTTTACTTAATCTATTAATTTTACTCCTCAACGATGCTATGATCTTTTTTTGTTTCCTTAATCTCAATGTCTTAGGAGTTAATATTAATTGCGAATTATACTTATGATCCACATATTGATCACTATTTGTATGACATACAAACAGACAACAGACTCTTATAAAAAAACTCTAACTCAACCCAATGATAAGTAATAATTAATACAAAAAAAAAACATTTATTTAAAAGAAACAATAATTAAAAATACAAAATTTAAAAAATTTTAAGTTTTAGTTTAAAAAATTTGGCCTTGCTAGATTATTAAATATCAGAAAGCAATAAATAATTAATTTAAAATATATATATTAATAATTACAATGTAATTATATTAATAATTACAATATAATTATATTATTAATTACAATATGTAAATATAGAAATACTCTTTCACACATTACTTTAAAGTACTTTTTCCATTAATAGAAATTACTTTATTAATATACTAATTTGTTTAGAAGCGCCAAGTTGACTAAAACTTAAAATTTTTAAAATTTTTTATTTTTAATTCTTATTTCTTTAAATAAATGCTTAATTTTTTATTAATTTTGCTTCCTTACAGAGGAAGTTTTGTTTTCGTAAAAAATTTTTTTAGTTTTTAATGTCAATGTTCTATTCAGAATGTTCTAAAACGTCAAAAAATCACATTTTCAAAAAAATCGTTTAAATACCAGTGAAAGAGCCATCGCTATATGTGAGACATTAAATGGATATGCTGTGCAAAAAGTGCAAGAGTTCATCCACAAAATAACTTCTAAATGATAAAGATATCTGTCCGTTATTGAAAGACTTCTTGACATCACATTTTATGATCCAGGATAGTTTTGGGCCGGGTAAGTATATTTTACTATGTCGAAAATTTATTACAAAACTTTGAACACGTTTTTCTCGAAACTACATTTTTATACAGTTTTATAATAGATATCAGAATGTTTCTTTTTTAACCTTCTTGTAATTAAATTCTTTACAAACTGAATCTAATTGTAAGTATCGTTAAAAAGAATTTTAATTCCCTTAAAAAAATTTTAAAAAGCGATTCAAAGAATATTTGATTCAATTAATAATAAAAAATTTTAAGGAAAAAAATGCTGTTTTCTACACTTCACAATTTTATGATAAGATCACTAAATCGTGGCTAAACCAAAAGAAATCTTTTCTTTATTAGCTTGTATTTTTTTAATAATGTTTTTGCAATATTCAACATTACATTTTCTTTTTAAATATATAAATTATTACTATTATTAAAAAGTAAGGTTGGTTATATTTATCAAGTAATTTACGGCAAATAATTTGCAACATTTTTTCCAGCGTTTAAAAATCTCACCTCCTCTTTAAAAAAGGCTAAAACACTATTATATATGTTTGGGTCAGAACGCAATTATTTAATTCTTATTTAATTTTACCAATGTGATATAAATAATATTGATTCTTTAAAATTTCCAAAGATTTTTGCAAAAGATTCATATTCTGTTATAATGTAATTGTAATGGTTACGTATGATGTTCAATTACCTTCAGTTACTGTCCTGAGGTCCCAAACGATCTTTAGCTTTTCAGGGTCAGGATTAACTAAGGTGACTAGAACGTCGTATGCCAGACTGGTTGGAAATCGTCTCCTGTTTTCCTCATCTAAGCTATATACGGTAGGCTCCGCGAGCGCGTTTTTCGTCAGTGCCAATGACTTATCATGCAGAATCCACTCTGATAATACTTGTATCAATTTAGCAATGCCTGGAGACATATATTGATATAACACCGTAAAAAAACTTCAGTTTTTTTAATAGATTTATCAAATTCTGTTGCAAAATATATTTGTTAAAATTTAACTTAATTAGCGAGCTCAAAAGCTTGTTGCTCAAAAGTTTGTAGCTTTTTCATGTTAAGTTTGATTTTGACCTTAAAAATTCTCTATAACATTATAGTTTTGAAAAATTTAAGATTAAAGTGCGAATTGAATTTAAAAAATTATTTTAATTCAATTGTAATTGCAACTCTTAAATTACATACATTAAAATTTTATGCAATGTGCTAAGGGTACAGATAGAGAAGTAATCTTATTCTGTTTCTATATTCCGCTCTATATCTGTCTTTAAGTTTGCTTTAAATCAAAGAACATACATATGTCAAATAGTTTCTTTTCAAAGCTGGAAATACTTACAGTAAAAAAAAAATAAGAAAAAATGTAATGTAATGTAACAGAACATTTAAAGAACCCATAATATCTTTGGTAGCATCTAAAAAATTGTGGGGAATGATTAGTAAAGAATGATTAATTAATTATTCTCCCCATTATGGAACACTTTTGCAGAGGTTATAGTTTATTGGTTGATTAACATTATTATAAGAGTTTATATATAAATACTTTGAGTTTTGATCGATAGGCTGGTGTTCAAGGATGAAATTAAACTTTGGAAAATTAAAATTCATTAAAAATTCGAATTATTATAAATAAAAAACTAAAGCAAGAACCTGTACGTCTGTTGGAACACTATTTTTATAGCTTGTCCCCCCGTTCCATAATCGATGTCCCCTTTTTGGAACGCTTAAATATTTCTTGTTATAAATGATTAACTCGCACAAAAACATCACAAAATAACTTTTTAGTATGCGAAATAATTTTTAATAGTTTAATAGTAATAATAATAGTAATAATAATTTTTTAAAGTTAAATAAATAGATATAATAAATTAGCGTTTTTAGTTTTTATTTTAAAATTTTAAAATATATTATAGTTTACAACTCACAATAAAATATTTCTCACAACATACTTAACAAATGAGCATATTTATCATAAATAATCTAAGTAATAATACTTTTAATAATACTTTAATAATACTTGTAATACTTTTAATAATACTTGTGATCAAATTATTAAACATTCTTTGTCAGATTTCATTTTTAATCTTGTTTTGAATCGCTTTCATTTCCTCTTGTAACTTTCGCTTCTCTTCTGCTAATTTTTTCTTTTGCTCTTGTAGTAACTTTTTTTTTTCACTCTTTTCCTGCTTAATTTTTTTCTGCTGTTCCTTCTCCATCTGAACTTTCCACCATTCTTCGGAGGTTCCAACTGAAGGTAATTTACGTTTGCCAGTAGCTTCTAATTTAACTCTCTTTTTCTTGGGCAAGTATTCAGTAGGTAATGTAAAAGCTTTAGCAAAGCTTTTGTTCTGATCATTGTTATTATCTGAAAAATGTGTAAATATAAATATAAATTTATATTTACACTTTACTTAAAATCAAACTAAATAACCAACCTGAATTTGAAAGAGATTCATTGTTTTCTTTACTGATTTCACAATGTCCTGATTCTTTGCTTAAGATTTAGAATGATATTGAACATTTTCTTGCAAGGCTTCTTTGGACCTGTCACCTGTAGGCCAGGTGGTTATTTCCTCGTCGACCAGCTTTTCACAATGTTCTGATCCTTCACTTAATATGTTAGAAAGACAATCAATATCTTTTTGCAAGGATTCTTTGGAATTGCTACTCGCAGACCTGGTGGCTACTTCCTCAACAACCATCTTTTCACAATGATCTGATTCTTCGCTCAACATTTTAGGAAGACATTCAACATTTTTTTGCAAGGCTTCTTTGGGCATGTCACCTGTAGGCCTGGTAGTTACTTTCTCATTGACCATCTTTTCACAGTGATTTGATCCTTCGCTGATCACTTCATGACATTTTGTATGGTTTCTAGCAAACTTTCTGAAATATAATAAATTTATGAATAGAAAAGTAAGATAAAGACATAATAGGTTCAAATTTAATTGTACAAACCTTGTTCAGATTTTTCATTGTTTAAGTTTTCATGTGTCAAATTTTCTAAGTTTGCGAGTGAGAATACATCTGATACGCTATTATCTGTATCAATACTATCATGTAACAATGAATCGCTTGAAGTATTATTAATATGCTCATTTGTACAGTTTACGTCTACAACCATATGATCTAACTTGCTATCTTTCACAAAAGCATGAAGTTCATCATCTTGAATGCTACTCTCTAATTCTATAACTATCACATCATTGTTTACATTGAAAACACTGTCATTCACAGGATTATCAGTCACATTATCACTCACAGGATGAGGTACTAAAATTATTTTATGATTTGACAGGTTCTCAATATTCTTAATTGTAGGACGCACTTTCACAACATTATCTATACGTATAAAAAGAAATAAATTGATTAGTTATAATAAATCAGAATAATAAAAATTATAAAATAATTAAATTGATTATGGCAAAAAATTATTATAAAAAATCGATCTAATTGTAAATAGTTAAACTTCTAAAAAGTTCAGTTAAAAACTACAGTCACTTTATATAAAATAAGAAAAAGAAAATTAGAAAAATGATTTTTATGTACCACCCGCGCGCGCAGCCTTCTTTATGTCAAGCCAATACTCAAATAAAGCGAGCTTCTCAATATCTTGATCCCATTTGCCGCTAGCCTCTGCCTCTTTGAAAGTTTGGAGTACATCATCAGATAGATTTTTCTCAAAGGTAAGTAGATGTTGTTTCATAGATTCAGTTTCTTGGCAATCACTTTCCTGGTTTTGTAATTGTTGATCTACTTGATCCTTTTTCTTGGTTTTTTTCTTTTTGTGTAAAACGTTATACTCAATGGCATCAGGATTAAAAGGCATTAAGCCAGTTGCTTTAAATCCGTTTTGAATGATTTGTTTCTCATTATCGAATGAATTTAAAGCTTCTTCCAATACTACAGGAATATGTTCCTTCTTCAGCTTTGAAATTCTGTTTTTAGCCTTCCATTTCATGATGGTTTTGCGCCACAAATCTTTAAAAGGATGAAAAAAAGCGATGTCCAGAGGCTGCATAATATGGGTTGCGTTAGGAAATAGAGCGATAAGCTCTATTTGTCTTTCTCTACAAAATGATACTAAAGGTGACATGCGACGAATGACCATCAAGATAAACAATAATGGGGAACTCAATATTCTCCTTTACTAACCAAGGATAAAAGACATTAGTTATGTATTCATAAAATGTTTCGGTAGTCATCCATCCATTTTCTGAATTTCCTATACCCCAACCTACTGGGCAATTTTTTAAAATATTTGATGGTACAACTTCTTTGTACTTGAACATGATCATTGGAGGAGCTCGTGTACCATCAGCGCTGTACATAAACAAAGCAGTAAGGCTTTCTTTTTCACAGCCATCAAATATTTTATATGAATTCCTTGCTCCTGTTTCTGTTAAGACCTTATCAGATTTTGGTACAAATTGTATGTTTGTTTCGTCACAGTTGAAGACTCTTGATGCATGAATGCTTAATAGATTTTTGTTCTTCAAGTGCGATCCAATTTCTTTAAACCAGCCTCTTATATCCTCTTCAGTAACAGAAGCCCGAATCATACTCAAATGCTGAGGTGTCCTGAGAGTTATTTCAGGATGTCGTTTCCTGAATTTCTCGTACCAGTGTCGTCCTGGCCTATCATTAATAAAGGGAGTTTTTGTCCCTTCTAGTTGTATATAACTTTGCACAGAATCTAACAACTCAGTTTTCGTAGCTGGGTTTCCTCTTTCTGCTCGATACAAGATCCAGTTAATAATATCCTGTTCTAAATTTGCAGGTAGAACTGTAGAGGGACCACTTTTCGATTTTAATTTGTGAGGATTTTTCACAGTCCTATGAAGAGAAGTTGGCGGTACGCCAAACTTTTCTGCAGCTTTCCTATATGACATGCCCTTGTTAACTGCTTGCAGAGCCTTCTCTAATGATTCATGAGAGTACTGTTTTCTTTCTCCTTCTTCTTCCATCCTTTTCCTTCTTCTTGCTTTTTTCTACTTTCTTAGCTTTAGCTGGCATTCTAAAACTCTACTTAAGTAATTCTCTGTAACATAAAATTAAGAAAATATTTTTATTAAAGTAATCTTGCCTATGATTACTAAAATGTGTAGGTTAGTTTTGCATTTTGACTTCAAAGTAAAGATCTATATATATGTATGCATACTTACTTGTGTTCGTGATGAAAATGCCACTTAATTATCTTCTTGAAAGCCTTTATGTAACAATTACACTAATAAAAACTTCTTTAAAACATATTGTAATGCGACTTCATTATCATGCAATATGCGTTTCATAAAACGGTACATGCCTTAGAGGCTAGGTACGTAGACTTGGAACACCTCTCCGGATCGTTCCATAAATACGGACTACAGCCAATTTCATGTACCTCTTATGAAACAGTAGTTTATTTTATAAAAACTGTTTCATGTAAAAAAACACATGAAATAATTCGATTCTATGAACCAAGAGCTACAAGTTAAGCTATTTCCGAATATTCAAAACCATTTAAATGTATAAAAATAGTTGAAACTCTTAATGAGTACTTACAAATCAGTTCCGATTGGAATAATCACCGATTCGCATGATTTTCGAGACAGACACAATCAAGTATTTTTTGTTAATTCTAATTATTACAAAACAATATTGTTGTACATTTTTTTAAAGCAATAATACTTGTAAATATTGATAAAATTTTTATATTCATCAAAGCTCATCATAATTATTTTTTATTTTGATTTATTTAATACTGTTCCATGTGAGGGACACGATTACCCAGGTGTTCCATAATGGGGACTTTTACCTTATTCTTTCTTTTTTGATTTTGAAAAAGAATTATTTGATTATTCTATTATGATTCAAATATTAAATTTATTATTTTATTAGAACTCTATTAATATAAAATTACCCAAGAAGCGCCAATAATGAATGCGCGTATAATGTGCTTTTAATGCGCATACAAATGCATTTTGGCTTCAAAACCACATTATTATATATTAATTGTGTGTTCAAAATACGCGCATTCAAATGCGTAATTAATACAAATTGAGCATTTTATATTAAATATTGCAATAAATATTTTATAAAATATTTAAATGAGTAGCTTCTGACTCATCATGAAACATTTTATTTAAGTTTTTAAATTTTATATAAATTGAATTTTAAATAAATGGTTCCACTAACTATCTTTGTTCTTATTTCTGCGTTTAAAGCATCAACGTGTAGATGCACATGTAGACTCTTAGATCCCCTATAGGGTAAACAAGCTGGTGGAGCTTTGATCGTCCATAGTGAACTCTACACACAGATAAAAGAACATTCTTATTTAACCCATTAATGACGAAGATCGTTGATTTTTCAACATGTTTTTGAACCTCATTTTCATGCCTGTAACGGAGGAATAAATGGATCAACGTTAGTGTTCCTTATATTTTCGGGTATGTTCTAACAGAATTTGGGCTCAGAATAGAGAATTTCTAAGTACAAAATTAAATATGGCGGCCTCTGTACAAAGAAATGAGAAAAAATTGTTTATTTCTAATGTTTATGATTTTTTTTGGACTGAAATCGCGCAGAAATCTGGAATATCGCTCAATCATCGATGCAAAATTGTTGAAGTTCAACAGGAAATTTTTTGATATTCATGTTGATGACTTTTCCTTCCAAAATGGCGGCTAGAACGTAAAAATGTTTCCAAAATTAGAGTTTTTCGTTAATATCTCTCATTTATCATATTATTTGAAGCTTATTATAAGTTCAGATGATAATTATTGAGTCTCCTAACGACGGTTGACGCAATGATCAATTTTCAAAATGGCGGGTCCGATATAGCGGCCCTGAAGTGGCTAAGACTCAGTTATTTCTTGTGTTTTTTGACGAATTTTTTATTTCTATGAACATTTTATAGGTAGAAATCATATTACTCATACTCTTAAATGATATTTGATTAAATAAGTGATATTCAAAATGGCGGATCCAATATGGCGATCTTAAAGCAGCAAAACATGCACATTCTCTCATCTATTTAATGATTCTCGGATTTTTATGAACGTGTTATAAATAAAACGCGTGACATTTATGTTATTCAAGCACCCCAAATAGTGAGAGGCAAGGGGACTCACTATAATCAAGCACCCCGAATAGTGAAAGGTAAGGGGACTCACTAAAATCAAGCACCCCGAAGGAGACATAATTTTACCATGTCCACGCCGTTGTCTCTGGGTTACGCGAAGAGTAGAAGTACAATTTAAACTTTAAGGTAGACATATTGGATCCGCCATTTTGAATCTCATTCATTTGACTAGATAACACAATAACATAAATGTCACGCGTTTTATTTATAACACGTTCATAAAAATCCGAGAATCATTAAATAGATGAGAGAATGTGCATGTTTTGCTGCTTTAAGATCGCCATATTGGATCCGCCATTTTGAATATCACTTATTTAATCAAATATCATTTAAGAGTATGAGTAATATGATTTCTACCTATAAAATGTTCATAGAAATAAAAAATTCGTCAAAAAACACAAGAAATAACTGAGTCTTAGCCACTTCAGGGCCGCTATATCGGACCCGCCATTTTGAAAATTGATCATTGCGTCAACCATCGTTAGGAAACTCGATAATTATCATCTGAACTCATAATAAGCTTCGAATAATGTAATAAATAAGATATATTAGCGAAAAACTCTAATTTTGGGGACATTTTTACGTTTTAGCCGCCATTTTGGAAGGAAAAGTCATCAACATGAATATCAAAAAATTTCCTGTTGAACTTCAACAATTTTGTGCACCGATGGTTGAGCGATATTCCAGATTTCTGCGCGATTTCAGTCCGAGAAGAAATTATAAACATTAAAAATGACCAATTTTTTCTCATTTCTTTATACAGAAGCCGCCATATTTAATTTTGTAGTTGGAAATTCTCGATTCTAAGCCCAAATTCTGTTAGAGCACACCCAAAAATATAAGGAACACTAACGTTGATCCATTTATTCCTCTGTTACAGGCATGAAAATGAGGTTCAAAAACATGTTGAAAAATCAACGATCTTTGTCGTTAATGGGTTAAAGAATATCTTTATCTTTGACATGTAAATCTTAAAATGAGATTATATAAAGCGTTAAACAAAGATAAATTACTTGCATCAAAGCATTATATATAATTCAATAAAGAAAAATATATTTTTATTATTCAAAAATAATTTTTATTAATGGAAAGCAAAAAATATTGGATAGAGAATAACAGTTTTTCAAACCAAAAATTCATATTATAACGATAAAGACAGTTTAATCTTATTTTAAAATTCAATACTTTCTACGTGAACACAAATAATGTTGATTTAATTTTATTATGTTACAATGAAAAAGAAGAAATACCTTACTGAAAAAGCTCGATCAAAACCATTAGAAAATCAGCCATATTCGGTTTAATAAGATTGAATTGTGTTTTTGAACCCGCGTTTTCCATTAAAACATAATTACTCTCAAATCGGTTGTACTTTGTTGAACTGGAACTTATGCCGATAGTATAAATAAGTTTCTATGGTTTTTGAATCAGATTCGATAGAAATATTCACATTCCGTCCTATATGTTTTAATATGCCTATATTGATTCTGATTACGCTCAGTAAAATAGCAATCAAAATCTTAACAGTTTTTATTGTTTTTATTAGCGTTTTTGAACTATGTTGAACCGGAATTTAAAATGTATAACTGGGAATTATCACTGTGGAACGAATATAATTCTAACCGTTTGCATCGGGTTTAATGCAAATATCTCTATTTAATCCTATAGCTTTCATTAAAGTCAATTGGTTCAGTTATCCCTGTGGTAACTTTTCTGACACCTCTTGCTGAAAACTCTTCAAGCCAAAAGGATCGATAGGTCGTGCTTTCGCAGTCTCTATGCGTACTGAATATCGAGATCAAGCCAGCTTTTGCTCTTTTGCTCTACACGAGGTTCCTGTCCTCGCTGAGCTGGCCTTAGGACACTTGCGTTATTCTTTGACAGATGTACCGCCCCAGTCTACGCGACGGTACTTCTCTCTGGCTCTGCACGGATCCCTCCGTTGGGCCATTCTAGCTGAGTTTAATCATAAAATGCCATTAAAAAGCATCTTGTTCTTAATAATTTTTATAGCGTTTTCGAATTATGTTAAATCAGATTTTATTATATTTGACTGAAAATTATCCCGGTCACCCATCCGAGTAGTAACTGCGCTCAACATTGCTTGACATTGACGATCGAATGGACTAGTGGGAACCCTCTGACTCTAATACTTCCTTTTTGCTTATACTCGTATATAACACATGTTTATAGTGTTCAAAAATCTTGTAATAATATTAGTCCAGGCGATGGGTAGAGAGCAGATTCATAATCCGGAGAACCGGGTTCGAATCCCGCTAAGCCACTGAGAAATTTCTCAGCAAAAATGTCGCCCCCCCCCCCCCATCTAGCGGAGAGTGGTAACCCTAGATGAAAAAACTGGGCTCCGTCTTTCGGAAAGAGTGCGGAAGATCAGCACGAAGATGATTTTAGACGGAATTAAGTCAGGAAGTGTTAAAAATTGGTGAAGCTGTAGATTTTTGTGACCCTAAAAACATATTAAATTTGCAACCTCGACATTTTTCCGTCGGTGCCGTCATCTTGAAATAATGACACAGAAAACCGGTTTTTTGCGAATATTCCGTTTCCACTTAAATTTAGACCAAACGTATCTCATACAAAGTTGTAAAACACAAAATTTTCTACAACACTTTTTTCTCAGATAAATAGTTTACGAGTTATAGCAGAGGAAAGCAGAGAGCTTTTTTGCAATTTGTGAAAATAATGGATTTTCCCTGGATTTGAAAGATTAATTATTATCGTTATATTATATTATTATTATATCATTATCATGTAAGTACGTATAATATATCATTAGTATATTATATTATGTATACATATACACACACATACACACACATATACATAGTACTTTAGGTCCATTTTAAATTAGCGCCATTTGTAGTAAAATCTTCCCAGAGGAACGAACCTGGAAGCAATCGAAAGCTGAGAGTTTAAGCTTTAAAATACTTTTTTAAACATCGCTCTGCGATTATTTTTCACGAAGATACGTAATTAAATAACGTAAAATCACTTAAATTGGTTTTACGCCATTTAATTACGTATCTTCGTGAAAAATTGTTGTGCCGTGTCGCGTATCTGGATATCGGGGCCGGCACAGGGTATTGTGGAATCTCCGGGACGGTGAAAAGACAACGACACTTCGTAGAGTTGATTTTGTAGTAGCGTTTAATAAAGATATTTCCCTTACAATCTTGGTTGGCTTAATTCAATCGCCTCGACTAAAGGGCGGAGTGATACACTTCTCGATAATTCGGTTAAGGACGCGGTCGACACGTAACCCGCGCGTTGGTCGTAGACTGCCTGCCGCTTCTCGGAAGAGCGGGCTTTTATCGCGCTTAGACTCGTTTCCGCGTTGCCGACTCAGCTGTCAGCGCTTTTGCTTCCGGGCTCGAGTCAGTAGCCTAGCCCGGAATGCCACCAGGCATTCAGGTATATTGGGCAATGATCGGGACTCGCGCTGACAGCTCGATGTGGCAATTAGGCACCGTCGACTTCCGCCTCACAACAAAATGATCGCAGAGCGATGTTTAAAAAAACATTTTAAAGCTTAGATTCTCCGCTTTCGATTGCTTCCAGGCTCGTTCCTGTGCGAAGATTTTATTACAAATGGCGCTAATTTAAAATAGACCTTGCAAAATTGCAAAAAAAACTTCAACTTTGATGGCCTGTACGGGGAAAACAAAATTTTTTCTCGCAAATTTGATTGACTGTATCATAAAGGTGAACATTTCCTCCTTAAAATACTTTTTTAAACATTGCTCTGCGATCATTTTTCACAAAGATACGTAATTAAAGACGTAAAACCACTTAAATTGGTTACGTCATCTGAGCTCAATTATAGAATAATTTTATCTGAAAGTAAACGAATATCGGCAAGCATAAGCCAGGTAAAATATTCTTTAGAATACCATCCTATTCAAGCCAACATTCAGGTATACGAAGAGTCTGCCCTTCTCTCCTCTCTCCTCTCTCCTCGTGTACGTGTGTGTGTGCGTGCGTGTGCGTATGCGTGTGCGCGTATGTATGTGTGTGTGTGTATATAATATAATATAGTAATGATATATTATACGTATATATATATATGATGATATAATAGTAATATAATAACAATAATAATCAATAATCTTTCCAGGGAAAATCTAGCATTTTTACAAATTGCGAAAAAGCTCTCCGCTTTCCTCTGCTACAACTTGTAGTTACTATTTATCTGAGAAAAAAGTGTTTGAAACAAAAGTTGTAGGAAATTTTGTGCTTTACAACTTTGTATCATATACTTTTGTTCTTTTCAGTGGAAACAAGATATTCGCAAAAAACCGGTTTTTGGCGTCATTATTTCAAGATAACGGCGCCGGCAGAAAAATGTCAAGGTTGCTAATTTAATATGTTTTTAGGGTCACAAAAATCTATAGCTTCACCAATTTTTAACACTTCCTGATTTAATTCCGTGTAGACTCTTTTTTTCACCCTGTCGCCTGGACTATACATTAACTAGTAAATATTAAAAACAGTGTAACAAAAATTTTGATATATGTACATTGTTGGAAAATTTTTATAGTTTTGTTAAAAAAGGTCCTTGTTAAAATTTTTGTGTAAAATAATCAACACATACATGTGTAGATTTAACATATGCCTGCTATGTTAATTAAACTTAACAAATTTGAAATGTAAAATTATTAAAAATAATTTTAAAAATATGTTAAAGTAACACAATTTGAACGTATTTATTAAATGCGTTAAAATTTACAGAAAAAGAGTATTGATTTTATCTTACAATCTTAACTTTAACATAAAAGTTATGTTAATTGTACACATAATTAACCTCAAATTACGATCAAAATTACATTTCCTTTCTGTTGAAATATTTTAACATATACTCCGTTCAACGAGAGATTGAGAGTAGATCGGACAAAAACTCGTCCGTCTCGCGCAGATCTCCCCCCACGGAAGACCAAGAAAGTCCCCCTCCACACTGCTGCGCCGTGCCGTATACGCGCGCTCTCCCCACTTTGTCTACACATACAGCACAAAATGTTTCCAAAAAATATTTTTGGATATTTCTGTAAAAATATTGCGAGAAACATTTAAAAATTTTTTTAGAAATATTTTTAAATGATTTAACAACCTTCTGTGGTAACATTTTTAAGAATATTTTAAGAATCTTTTAAAAATATTTATAAAAATGTTCTTCTTTATTACCCAGACAATATTTTCTTAAATATTTCAAATATATTTTTGAAATATTAATTTAAATCTACATATTTATTGTTTTATAATCTCGTTCCAAAGTATTAAAAAAATATTTTAAATTTTGTTTTATTAAAATATTTTAAATTTCGAATAATTGTTTCCTGACTCGCTTGTGAACAAACACATACAAAAAAGAATTGTTGAAATTAATAAACGGTCGAATAATGATGATGTTGTTAGCAACGAAGATCGGGAACACAACATCTTAGATCTAAAAAGTTATGTGCCCATCCCTTATGTAAAAACTTTTAGTGAGGACTTACGGCAAATTTTTAGTAATTATGGCTTAAGCACCTTATATACGGTTCCTAAGAAGTTGGACGTGCTAATTAAAAAAGGGAAGGATAGATTAGATAGTAAGGAATGCACGGGTGTCGTTTACAAACTTGGTTGTTCCGATTGTAATGCTTGCTATATTGGTCAAACTAAGAGGCATATGGAAACACGTATAAAAGAACATTGTGCTGACATTAATAAGCACCCCAATCAGCACTCGGTTGTTAGCAGACATAGAACTGACTTTAACCATAACTTTAAATGGCAAGATGCTAAAATTTTACGGAACAAAATCTTAAAAAACGCGAAATCTCTGAAATGTTATTTATTAAAAAGCATAAAGATGCCATTAATTCTCAGAAAGACACTGAAAATTTACCATTGGTCTACGATCGTATAATATTTTCACTTTAAACATTGCCTTCTATGTTATTTACTGTGTTCGGTGATTGTTTATGACGCATGTATCATTCGTCGCTCGGGTTCTACACGAGACGGTCATGGTTCGCTTCATCCATTCACCGTCCGTTTACGCAATAACTATGACTCAAATATTGTAATATTGACGCACAAAGATCCATGTAAGTTTAATATTTATTGTATTTCGTATCACAGTTTATTAATGCACATTAGCATTGTGTTGATCACCGGTAATTTGTATTGTTCCAGCATTAACTTGATAAGGACCCCAGCAGGGGTCGAAACGTAGTTGATATCTAATAAAGTTTTGCCAGTCAGGCCGATTAAATTTCTCGTTTTATTATTTCATCACTGGCGATTAATTACCTATTGTATTTTAAATTTATTTATTATTGGCTTTATAATCTTTTTTCAAATATTTTAGAAATATTATAAAATATTCTTAATTAAGAAAGATGTATGGTAGCGCATCTTTCCGTGATAGTTTGCAACGACGCCACTAAGCAGCGCATAATGGTAAGACTAACTCGTCAGTAAATTTCAGTTAAGGGCTAATTTATGTTAGGAATAATTTCTAGCAGTCGATAATAATCGATAATGTTGGTAAGAGCGATATCGATATGGTTGATCGAGATACACATTCATCGCCACTAGGCGCACGTCTAGAAAAGTACTAGAAGAGAGTTTTTTGTTATTCTGTCCTATTCAGTTCTCGCACGATCTCGACATTTTTATTTCTCTCCGTTATTTAGTCCTCGAGGTTTATTGTAAAGACCCAAGTCAGGACAAGGTATATATTTATTTCTCTGAATAAATCTTATGTTCAAGATACAACGATTGTCCGTTCCTTTATACGTAATACCATTGCAAAAGCCTACAATTTAAGCAGGATTCCTGTGAAGCAAAATCATGACATCCGCGAGACATATCTTTGTCAGCAATACAATGCAAGACTCATCCAACACTGCTGCAATGATATAGATATGCAAAATAATATTTTCCAAAGTAAGGTGTAAAGATGTATATTTTTCAAATATTAAAAAAATCTTTCAAACTAATAATTATTGCTGATTGGGTTAAACATATTTTATTTTTCGAAGCAATATTTCTGAAAGATTTTACAAATATTATTGAATATATTTATTTGCAATCTTTTAAAAATATTTTCGAAAATATTTTTCTGACATAATCTGGCGGACATAGAAACACTTAAAAAATATTTTTGTGAATTATTTTAATTTTCCTAAAAAATATTTAAAAACTATTTTAAAAATATTTTATGCTGTATGGGTACCTATGCGCAGAACCACTCTCAATCTCTCGTTGAACGAAGTATAGTATCAGTGTTACCATTTAACACATCCATGTTATGTTAAATTAACACAAAAATTTGAGTGGATCGTTTGGGACATGTGATTTATATTTAACACAAATTTTCCAACAGTTTATAATGAATATTAATGTGATTTTAGTATTTTTGGCTATCTGGGCAGGTGTGCAATGGGATTTACTGGAAATTCGCAGTAACATGGTCTATAGATTCCTGGATGTTTTAACGGTATCATTGTTTAGGGAGTTTTACAGGGATTTCCCAATAGACTGTTCTATACATTTCTATAGTTTTTAAAAGAAACTGACGTTTTGTGGTTTTTAACGAGAATTCCTAATAAACTATTCTATATGTTTCTTTAGGTTTTAATGGGAACTAGTCTGTATTGATGTTAAATGGATATTCTGAATAAATGTTCTATTCTGAATAAATGTATTTCGAATAATATTAAGGGGATGCTGGAGTGACGGCCGAACTTCCTCGATGTCGATAAATGTCAACATTTCTAATTTTGTTTTTCCTATATCTGTCTTTGTCTAACGAAATGACATCTGTCCTTGTTCGATTGCTGCGCCATCTCTGCTTACTAGCTTGCGTGTATATTTTCGTGGAAAATATACACGATTTCTTCGAAGCCCACATTTTTTTTCCAGGCTTTCAATCCCAATTTAAACGGTACGTTATTGTTTGTGCACGTATTCTGAAGAGTGGGAACATTTCATTTCGTACATATAACCTATACAACTGTTTATATTAGAAAATATAGTTATGAGGTGACAGCATTTTTACATTTTTTTTCAATTATCACTAATTTTTTATATTCCCACTCTTCATTAGTACCTATACTTTACTCCTGTAAAAGGATTTTGCGATCTATAAAGCCGTTTCAAAGAACGAGCTCTGACTGTTTTTGTTGGTAATTGTCCCCTGTCCAGGTTCCCCTCAAGGGGATCCTATAGTGGCAGTAATTACCGACATTTGGTTAAAAGCAAACCACTTTTAATTGGCTTTACAGAATTGCAAAAATTTGGTGTAGAATTAAAGTACACACAAAAATGTAGAGGGCTAGATCGGTTTTAACTTCCAAAACAAAAAAAAATTAAAAATTTGGGCACATAGAGCTGTCACTAACGACAATATTTGGTTATACAAAAATACTGCAGTTTATATATACAAAATGAGAATCTAGCCCTCTAGGGAAAACATTGAAGAACAATATCGTGCAATTACAACTACAATAGAAGTCTAGAAAAAAAGTGTCATTGTTTTAACTTTTATACATGCAAAAGCACATGCAGGTTGATAGGATAAGCAGCATTGCGTGTAGCGAGAGATGGCGCAGCAATCGAACAAGGACAGATGCCTCTCGTTAAACAAGGGCATAAGCCGGTAATATAGAAAATGATA
This sequence comes from Temnothorax rugatulus, assembly GCA_035220575.1. Taxonomy (NCBI): domain Eukaryota; kingdom Metazoa; phylum Arthropoda; class Insecta; order Hymenoptera; family Formicidae; genus Temnothorax; species Temnothorax rugatulus. The sequence goes on along the minus strand of JASTWL010000190.1, from coordinate 189,931 downwards.
GAAAACGAATTAGAACGGAATTAAAAATGTTCGACATTATCGACATCGAGGAAGTTCGGCCTTCACTATAGGATCCCCTTAACAGGAACATACATATATCTATTAGTATTTATTGGACACTTAAAGTAGGGTATTCTATAGATTTCTATAGGTATTAATAGATACTTATAGGTATTAATAGGTAATACTTCTATAAGTACAAATAGGTGTCCAATGGGATTTACTGGGAATTCGCAATAACTCAGGTCTATAGATTCGTCAATGTTTTAACGGGAACCATAGTTTTTAAGGAGTTTTACAGGGATTTCTTAATAGACTGTTCTATACATTTTTATAGGTTTTAAAAAGAATTGATGTCTTGTGGTTTTCAGTGTGAATTACTAATAAACTATTCTATATGTTTTTTAAGGTTTTAATGGAAACTTGTCTCTGTTGGGATTAAATGGATATTTTCAATAAATGTTCTATATATTTTGAATAGTATTAACAGGAATATATGTGTATTAATATTTATCAGGAATTTACAATAGGGTGTGTTCTATAGATTTCTGTAGGTATTAATAGGTACTAGTAGGTTAGTCGATCATCTGTGTGAATATTCGTGGCGATATACAACAAATTTTGCAAAGCGAAAACTTTAATGCTTCGTAACTTTTGGACGGATCGGGACCGCCACTTTTTTCAAGGTCAAGGTTACTTAGGGTCATGACCTTGACAACATATGTCAAGGTCAAGGTCATTGGTGAGTGGGGTCTTAATATACATAATTACCGAATTATGTATAATGCTTTGATGCGAGTAATTTATCTTTGTCTTATCCTATATAATCTTATTTCAAGATTTACATGTCAAAAATAAAGATATTCTCTAAATAAGAATGTTTTTTCTTCTGTGATAGCTGTACTGGAATATTCTCACAGCAATGCTTAGAATGCCGGGCACGAAGAAAAAAAGAGATAGGTTGCTCAACGTCTGTTTCTTTCTCTGTCTAGACACTGAGCAACTTATCCTCTTTTTCTTTGTGCCCGGCCTTTAAACATTGCATTCCAATATAGTAGGGGAGACCGGGGCTAAACCGCCAACGGGGTTGAACCGCCAAATCAAATATCTCGGAACCTGTATATTGTGCGAACTCGCTATTAACATTGTAAACGCTGCTTATGGTACCCATGTGACCAACGGAGTTTCGGCAGGTTACCTGCCGTGTTATGATTTTTACGAGGGCAAACGTGTTTTCGGAAGGTGAAAGTGAAATTTTCTGCGCGTGGAAATTTTGTAATATCTTGAATATTATTGTATCACCGAATCTCAAAGTAAGTGATTATAAAGAGTAATGCATGCTGAACACGAATCCAGTGTAGTTTTTTCATTATCGTTGATGTCTAATATTTCGTGGGCGATCAAACCTGAAACTTATGTTTGGGGCTTATCCGCCAGTAAGCACCCGGGGCTGGTCCGCCAGTCTCGTCACTGTGGCGTGCCGGGCGCACGACTTCAGCTCACGGCGATTTCAGGTTAGGTTTCCCTCGAGCGTGATTCTGTCTTCCCTTGCACGTGCGTCAGTTTGTACAGGAGGGAAATGGTACGCACGTTTCGTCGCAAAACGACTCCCGTCGACAAGGAGCAACTCAAGAAGGCAGTTCTTGCGGTGAGAAAAGATAAAATGAGCGTTTCCGCAGCCGCAAAACAATTCGATGTCCGGAGAAGCACGTTGAACGACTTAAAAAAAAATGCCACACAAACAGAACCGCAGCCTTCGATGAGCAGTGGGCGTAAATCGAAATCAAGGAAGCAGCAGCGGTCGGATTCTGACGAAGACTTGGATAATACGTGCTGCGTGTGCTCAGAGAAGTTGAAAATAAACAGAGCATATGGGAAACAGTGCATTGCGTGCGAGCGTAGGGCACACAACACATGCGTGCGTTTGTCAGGATCTGTATTCACGTGCCTAAATTGTTTTATGGAATAAGTAAAAAAAATGTTTCGCATAAAAATTTTTAATAAATTTTTATATTTTTCTCTTAAAAAACAATTATTAAAATGTATCCTATTATTTTTCAGGATTAGATGTACGTATATGTATTGAAAATGCAGTGTGGCGGATTAGCCCCGGGGGGGTGGCGGTTCAACCCCGGCATTTTTGAGATTTCAATTTTTCCACCGTTGTCGTTTTTTCTCTATACCGGTTAAACAAAGCAACATAGATAAAAATTTCCTATATAAATTTTGTAGCTAAAGGTTCACTCTTTACAGTGGTATACCACATTTAACTAAAATTATTTATTTTGTTGTTAAAAATCGGCACCGAAAAAAAACTGGCGGTTTAGCCCCGGTCTCCCCTACAGAGTTTACTGGTTGTCCAATTGGGCTCCTCGATCAATGAGCGTAGGTGCACTTTTTGATATGCGCTGCTATAATAACATGCATTAAATGCAATTATAATGCGGGACAAATACGCGCATTAAATGTGTATTTACGACCCACATTTAATGCAGTTTAATGTACAAGCGCATTATACGCGCATTGGCGCTCCCTGGGTTTATACATACGTGTAGTTTTAATAGCTATAGTTCTATTATACAAAGTGGGGCATTTAAACTGAGACGCCTAAATATCTAAAAAATAAAGAAATATAGAAAAAACAACTGTGCCGCAAACAACAACATAGAACTACGTCAACTGTCACTATTTCATGTTAAAGTATTCAACGAAGGAAAGTAGACGTAGGACTACGTCAACTGTCACTATTTCATGTTATAATATTCATCGAAAGACAGTTGACGTAGCCCTACGTCTACATTCTTTCGTTGAATACTTTAATATGAAATAGTGACAGTTGACGTAGTTCTACGTTGTTGTTTGCCTGTTGTTACTGTGCCCTCTTTTTTCAAATATATGTATAATTTTTTACTAATTTTACCTTAAGCTTTCTTTCCTTAGGCTTTCTCATATAGGAAGCTTTTTAAGTGAAACAGCAACTTATAGATATAATTATTTATGAAATGGAAATAAAGAGCGATACGTTTGAATACATACACATATACACATACATGTACATATATACACATATACGTACATATGCATAAACATATATGGTAATTTTACATAGATTTTTGCGGCATTTCTAAATTTTTATCTAAAACTTGCTTCCTGATCTTTTTTTTTCGCTCATAAAGTTTTATCTCTGAGAAATTTACCAAATTATTAGCATATAATAGATTGGCTTCCTCATTGAAGAAACTTTATAAGCGAAGTAAAATGATGGAAGCATTCTGCAAATTTCTAAATTGAACACTTTCTTATTATATTTGTAAATTTATAATAAAAAGCATTATATATGAAATAGAGGTAGAAAACTTCATACAGTTTTAAAGCAGAAATCGGTAACCTCTTCCCACAGAACATCAAAAAATTTGTTGGAGAATCAAAAAGCTCCCGCATGGAAAACTGGCCGTGCATGCATTGCAAGCGTGCCCTAAGGACGCAGCGCTCTGTCGCGCGAGGGAACTACTTGCATAACACTACGCCGTTTACCCCCCTCCTTTTATTCGCATACATATATATATATATATATATATATATATATATATATATATCTATATATATAATTACCGTCCGTCTGTCTGTCTGTACGCGAACTACTTCCACATTTATGGACCGATTCTCTCGAAATTGGTACCAAAATGTTGCAAATTTTACGGGGATGAAAATGTCGCGGCTTTTTTTTTGTTTTACGCCCCCCCCCCAAACCGATTTTTTTAATTTTTCTAATTTTTTGGGAAATAATCGACCGAATTCGGGAAATAATCGACCAAATTTCAAAGAATTGTATATGAAACAGGGGTAGAATTTCCCGGGGAATGCCATAAAGTGTATAGTTTTTTGTTATTGATTTTCTGGAAACCGATTTTTTTAATTTTTTTAATTTTTCGGGAAATAATCGACCGAATCTCAAAGAATTTTTTAGGAAAAAATTGAGTGAATCTCAAAGAGTTATATATGAAACAGGGGTAGAATTTTCCGGGGAATGCTGTAAAGTGTATAATTTTTCGTTACCGATCTTTTTGGAAGCCGGTACCAAAATTTGTCCAAATTTTTCGGAAATAATTGACCGAATTTAAAAGAATTGTACATGAAGTAGAGGTAGAATTTCCCGGGTGTTGCTATAAAGTGTATAATTTTTCGTTACCGATCTTTTAGGAAACCGGTATCAGAAATTTTTCTAATTTTTTCTGGAAATAATTGACCGAATCTCAAAGAATTGTATATGAAATAGGGGTAGAATTTTCCGGGGAGTACTATAAAGTGTATAATTTTCCGTTACCGATCTTTTTGGAAGCCGGTTATGAAATTTTTCCAATTTTTCGGGAAATAATTGACCGAATCTTAAAGAATTGTATATGAAGTAGGGGTAGAAAAAACTAAAGAATATAATAGAATTAGAAAAATTGCTAAAAATAAAAAGGTTTCCGATTTTTGTTTAAAAAAATGTGATTGCTCTAATTTTGAGATATCAAGCTGAATTTTTTAAATAATTTTTATTTTTATTTTTACTTTTTCGTTAACGATTTTTTGGAAACCGGTTTCAAAAAAATCGGTTATGAAACTTTGCAATGGCACAAGATTTATTGTTACTGATTTGAAACATAATCTTATTTATGCGGAGGTTCTGACTGGTCCTGCCCGAGGCTAGATTGTCTTCATTCCAAAAATCGATTTCATTACAAATGACTCGGAAGTTCCATTCAAGCTTAAACGGAGACAGTTTCCTATTTGAGTATCATTTGCTATGACAATAAATAAATCCCAAGGACAAACTTTACAAAAAGTTGGGATTTATCTGCCACATCCTGTATTTGCTCATGGTCAACTCTATGTGGCATTTTCTAGAACCAAAAAGGAAAATGTCAAAATTAAGATTGATGAAACAAGCAATCAAGGACATCTCATTGAAGAAAATCCAAAATCTTATACAAAAAATATCGTATACAGAGAGGTTTTATAAATTAAAGAATTAAAAAAATGTATGAGAGCTAATAATATAGCGGGTAAGCGGTGGGTACTTTAGGAGTAAAAAAAATTTTATAAGTAAATAAGAAATCTATTATATGCCAAGTAAAATATTTATAACGTTTGTATGTATATATACGTTGTTATGTATATATTGCGACGCTTTTTCCTCCGGTCTCGCTATCCGGAGGAGGGCTATCGTGGATTAACTTACCGATATCACGACTCTCACTTAATCTGGGCGCCAGGCGTGACTATGCACGCCACTGAACACGACACTGCTATTACTTTACTCACGAATTTGCCCGAAGACTCAGGGCTGGGCTTTTGGCCGGCGGGAATTTGGAGCGGGGCGATACGCAATTAGAGCACAGCAATAAAATAAAATATAATATATTTGAAAAGAAAACAAGAATATAAAAATAGAAGAGTGAACATAGATAGACGAGATAAATCAATCGGATTTACGGCAGCGCGAGACTTAATAAATAAGACGAGGTAACGAACGCGAATACTTAGAAACTATCGCAAGACGGCGAACGCGAACATGTCGCTGAACGACGAACACAAATATCTGAATAGCGCAATATCAACGCGAATATTCCACGAACGCGACTGCTTAGAAAGCGCAAGATTTTAACGCGAATACTTAGTTAACGCAACTCATCCGCAGTAACATAAATCAAAGAAGCCGGAGCGAAGATTATCGCGATAGAACATACCTCAAGGGTACCGGCGCAATTAACGAATTTTCCTCGCGAGTTCAACTCGACGATTCCGCACGAACGAGTACTCTATAACGCGACACAACCAAGTCCGCTATAACACGACATACACGACACGGCCGTATGCCACGTACACAAAACCTCTGTGACTTTCGCTGGTGGCACTCGGGCGCTTACGATCCCGTACGCAACACGAAACACGAAATTAAGCACGTATCGCGGACGATCCCGCGGTCAGCCACGCAAATCCCGTCTCGCACGAATCCGGCGATTCCGCGGTGCCACGTCGATCCCGACGATCGCTGCCAACGCCAATTAACGGTCTCCGCAGCCCGAATGCGTAGCGTCACAAGAACGGGGTCGAGTGCCCTTCAAAGTACATGGCCACTCGGCGCCCGCTCAACACAATTATTATCGCGATCTTCCCGGCGCGACTCCCGTCGTCACTCGCCGTCCGATCGCGCACAACACACGAAACGACACTCACGAAACGCACGCGGGTGACTGTCGGCCGCGGCGGAATTCCCGGGGAGGGTCCCCTACGGTCTCTACCTACTTGGAGTCTGCTGTCGGCGAGGCCCCGGCGAGGATTCAGATACGATCCTCCCTCTTTACTCTCTCGCGACGGTAACAGCACGGCAGGTACACTCCGGGGCCGGCGCCTCGAGCAGAACGTCCGTTTCACCGCGAAGACGCCAGGGTGGTGACCTTACAAGGAATCGCTGCTCGATGCGTCCGGGAGGTCCACCTCGAGGCTGGAGATGCGTCTCTCGTCACGGCTGGCACGACAGTGCCGGGGTAATGGCGCGTCGGGCTCGCGTCGGCTCCCCGCGCCTGCGCACTCGGCGCGTTCCGCGCGCGCTCTCCAATCCGAGCGCCGTCCCTGACTGTTCGCGCTGGCGTTACTCCATGGCGCCTCCACTGCTGCGACGCTGTTACTCGCGCCTCCACCTCGGCGCGGCCTTTTGTAACGAGTCCGGCTGTCCTGGCCGCGACTCGTAGCTCGGCGTAACGTGTGCCTGGCTGGCCGGGCCATGGCCACGTCGCCGGCAACCCTTGGGGCGACGGTCACGAGGACGGGCCCTTCCTCGTGCCGTTCCGACCTCCCTGGCCTCTCTGGTACTACCTCAGGGCGTCCCCCGGGCGTCTGCGGTTGTCACTGGCCGATGGTGCCGAGCGCGGGGTCGAATCTCCAATCTCCATGGGCGCCCGCCGTGGCGAACGGGGAGGCGCGGACGCGGCCCGACCTACAGCCACGTTTCCCAGCCGTCTCCTAGTCCTCTTAATTTCCCTCGTTGCGGCTCATGGCCGTTACAAATAGGCTCCTCCGGTCATCCCTGGCAATCTTTCCTACGAACTTAAATACTAATTACTCTAACGTTAGGACCCCTCCCCGCTCCGCGCGAGGGAGCATCCCCAAATTCCCCTCGGCCGAGCCCGTCCGGAAAGTGGACGCGACTTGTCACGTCACAATATATAAACGAGTTCGTGAAGCACGCCACGAACCATGTGACAACTGGTACAATAATTTCGCAGCAAACACGTGGACTCGTGAATGGAGGAGCCGAAAACAACGATTTGCTGCTTTAAATAATTTTTCTTTGTTCATGCATGTACTACTTCGACATATATATTAGTCATTTATGCCTTTTAATACAAAATAACTGATACATTTCTCACACTTTTTTTGTTAATAACTTCTGAATAAACAACAAGCGCGGGCTGAAACCTTCTGAAGGTCACTCAGGAGGGTGACCTTGACAACATACTAAAATATCAAGGTCATCCAAGGTGACCCCCTCCATGTACACAATTACCCATGTTGCTATTATTACATTTAAAAATCGATATCTCGAAAACTATGCATCGTGGCGCATTGTGGTTTGCGGCATTCTTTTTCTCAGCGAAAGATCTATCAAATATACCTATCAAATTGAGGAGCCCCGGAAATAACATTCTTCCCATACCAACCTTTTCCTTTAATGACACTCTATCCATAAAAACAAATTTCAGCTAATTGATATCAAAAAAATGTTTCAGACAAAAGTTATAAGATAAGAGAAGACAGGGCTATCAGGGTCGAACGCAGATATTGGTGCGTGATGTCAATCATTAGATTTATTCTTCTAAATACAATAGTCCGTACGTTTCGGCTCCATTCGAGCCATCCTCAGCAATAACAATAATGTGTCACACGTTCTAAATGCCAAATGGCAAGTTTACCGATTAGAATTGTCGGAAACATCAACCAAATGATCGATATCTGAAAATTATCTTTGTTAGAGTCATGTAATAAAACAGAAACTTCAGCAACTCACCAAAAGCCCGAACAACGTGGGACATAAAACGGTGTAGAAACAGAATAATTCGCGAGGAGACTTAACGGTCTCATCGACACGCCAAACAGCGATGAAATGACAATTTTTCAGAGAAGAAGCGTGTCACAAGTCTAAACAACAGCGCGGAAACTACATAGTGTGTAAAGTCGATGAGATAAATAATAGATTAAATATAACCAATAGCAGGGCAGGATCTGGCCGCGTCACCAAGTTTTATACAAATGGTAAAATGTTCATAGGTGTGGATTATAATTTATTTAAGACCTCTATATATGCGTGATGTAAAAATTCTGTATCATTTTGTGAATTAATCCCATTTTTTTGTAGCTTAATGTGAGTCATTTCAGAAACAAGTCTTCTGGAGAGATATCTTTCATTGTCTAAAATTTCGACATTCTCCCAATCAAAATCATGATCAAAATTCAATTTGTGTTCTGTAATAACCGATTGAGTCGTGGTGTTTCTGTGAATGTGGTTACGGTGTTCTGAGATTCTCGTTCTCAATTGTCTCTTCGTCTGGCCTACATACGACGCGTCACAGTTATTACAAGATATTTTGTAAACCACATTCTTATTAGATTGAATTGGAGAATGTCTTTTTATACTTTGATAAATTTCTGAAGTTTATTTAGACTGTAGAAAGACAAGTTGACATTTTGGTCCTTAACAACCCTTTTAAATTCTTCAGAAATACCCGGAACATATGGGACAGTAAACCAATTACGACGTTCCTCTTCACTCGTGGATGGAGGTTCATTTTGTTTACGAGTACATTTGTAAAGTAATGATTTTATTCGAGTGTTAATGGTATCAAAGATAAATGCCAACGGGTAGTCATTCTCCAGAAGAACGTCTATTATGAATTTAATGTTCTTAACGTGGTATTTTGGATGAGAAAGTAAAAATAGCCCTGTCTTCTCTTATTTTTGAATTTCGAGAGTCTACTATTAATTGATTTAATTCACGCTGGCTGCAAGGTAATGCGTCGACATATGGGCTTTTTCAATTTTATTTCTGCGACCTTTGGAGTGTATATCGTCATACTCATGAAACAATGGATTAAGGCGAGGAAGACTCACGTTAAAGGCAGAATCCGGATCAGATATTTAAAATTTTGTTTACATAATGACATTTTTCCACGACATCTACAACGTTTCTGTAATTACACTCCGGTTTTTTCACACTATTACGCTAAAAAGAAATTCAATGCTCTGACGTCTAATTTCATTACTCGACTGATCAAAATTGAACTTAATGATGCGTATAGATCGGTTAACCAATCGCAGGGACAAATTTTCCATCTCGCGAGGCGTATTTCTCAGAATATACCTCTGTATATATGTAATAAGTTTTTTAGATTGCAAGACATAGGATTAAATTGTTTTACTCAACGAGAAAATAATAATCTCGATAAAAAACTTGAGTGGTTGTTCCGTAAACATAATCTAGCGAAAATCAACAATATTAAACCGATTCATTATGTTACTAAAATAGAAACTGATGTTGCTCGCGCTGATCCAACAATTGACTACAATAATTGTCTGAATACTTTTGAGGTTCACATTGATCCTTCTGTTTGTTCTAACACTTCTAAATCCTCTCTCACCCATATCAAAGACAAATGGTTCATCAATTTAACTTCCACAGCAATTCCTGAGAAAGTTCAATGCCTCTTACAGTTAGGCGAGAACTTCTCTTTACCCATTAACAATATAAAAAAGACTGTTATCGATTTTATAAAATGCACAGAAGGGAACACGAGAGGCTTACAAATAGACAGGATTTTGAGCATCAGGAACTGCTCTATTCCTGTTATCAATAACCTTCTTTCTTTTTCTCCGAAATTCCCTCTCCATTCCGTACTGTCTAACCTCGTTAAAGCTACAAAATTATTTATGATTAACAATCCTAATATCATTTTTACTCGTGCCGATAAAGGCAACAGCACGTAGCATTGGACAGAGAACATTACAGACAAAGATTTGTTATCGGACACAACCATATATTCTGTAATCAATAAAGATCCTACTCAAATACTCACAAGAAAAATTAGGAAGACTATCGTGAGATGGAAAAATCAGAAATATATCTCTGATCAGAAATACAAACAATTACTGTGTACCGATGGGGTTCTCCCGAGAGCTTATGGATTACCAAAAATTCATAAAATAGGTAATCCCTTCAGAATCATAGTTTCTTCTATTGATAGTCCTACATACGAATTAGCATTTTTTCTACATAAGATCATTTCCGAAAGTATTCCGAAACCTGATAGCCACATTGATAACAGTTTTGAACTTGCCAAGAAACTAAATGGACCTCAATTGAATAACGATTACGTATTGATTTCTTTAGACGTGATCTCCCTTTTCACGAACATCCCGACAGATTTAGTTTTGGAAAGTATTTCAAATAGATGGTCACATATCTCAAAAAACTGCAAGATACCTAAGGATGATTTTATTAAAGCAGTCGAACTAATACTAAATTCTACTTATTTTTGTTTTGACAAGATTATTTACAAACAAAAATTTGGTTCTCCCATGGGCTCTCCGTTTTCTCCCATCGCAGCGGATATGGTAATGTAGGATCTGGAAGACGGTGTGTTGCGACAACTCACCTTTATTTTACCGTTTTATTTTAGATATGTAGATGACATAGCCATGGCTGTACCTTTTTACGCTCTTGACACTATTTTGAAACTTTTTAATTCTTATCACCCTAGACTTCAGTTCACAATTGAAGTCGGGGGCGATAGGTTGAATTTTTTAGATTTGACAATCATTAAAAATGAAAACATACTTGAATTTGACTGGTTTCACAAACCTACGTTTTCAGGTCGTTATCTTAACTTCTTGTCGCAGCACCCTGTCTCTCAAAAAAGAGGCACGATTATGGGCATGGTGGATAGGGCCTTTTTACTTTCTCATCCAAAATACCACGTTAAGAACATTAAATTCATAATAGACGTTCTTCTGGAGAATGACTACCCGTTGGCATTTATCTTTGATACCATTAACACTCGAATAAAATCATTACTTTACAAATGTACTCGTAAACAAAATGAACCTCCATCCACGAGTGAAGAGGAACGTCGTAATTGGTTTACTGTCCCATATGTTCCGGATATTTCTGAAGAATTTAAAAGGGTTGTTAAGGACCAAAATGTCAACTTGTCTTTCTACAGTCTAAATAAACTTCAGAAATTTATCAAAGTATAAAAAGACATTCTCCAATTCAATCTAATAAGAATGTGGTTTACAAAATATCTTGTAATAACTGTGACGCGTCGTATGTAGGCCAGACGAAGAGACAATTGAGAACGAGAATCTCAGAACACCGTAACCACATTCACAGAAACACCACGACTCAATCGGTTATTACAGAACACAAATTGAATTTTGATCATGATTTTGATTGGGAGAATGTCGAAATTTTAGACAATGAAAGATATCTCTCCAGAAGACTTGTTTCTGAAATGACTCACATTAAGCTACAAAAAAATGGGATTAATTCACAAAATGATACAGAATTTTTACATCACGCATATATAGAGGTCTTAAATAAATTATAATCCACACCTATGAACATTTTACCATTTGTATAAAACTTGGTGACGCGGCCAGATCCTGCCCTGCTATTGGTTATATTTAATCTATTATTTATCTCATCGACTTTACACACTATGTAGTTTCCGCGCTGTTGTTTAGACTTGTGACACGCTTCTTCTCTGAAAAATTGTCATTTCATCGCTGTTTGGCGTGTCGATGAGACCGTTAAGTCTCCTCGCGAATTATTCTGTTTCTACACCGTTTTATGTCCCACGTTGTTCGAGCTTTTGGTGAGTTGCTGAAGTTTCTATTTTATTACATGACTCTAACAAAGATAATTTTCAGATATCGATCATTTGGTTGATGTTTCCGACAATTCTAATCGGTAAACTTGCCATTTGGCATTTAGAACGTGTGACACATTATTGTTATTGCTGAGGATGGCTCGAATGGAGCCGAAACGTACGGACTATTGTATTTAGAAGAATAAATCTAATGATTGACATCACGCACCAATATCTGCATTCGACCCTGATAGCCCTGTCTTCTCTTATTTTTGAATTTTGAGGGTCTACTATTAATTGATCTAAAAGTTATAAGATTTAAGAAGGCATTCAATAGCAGTATTAATTTGACTATAAGCGGTGTTGTCAAAGTCAAGTTTAGGTCATTGTTCGCGATCGAACCTAAAACCGGCGTCAGCTAATTAATGCAGCGAATTAAAATTATCTAAATAAGTTCTAGCAATTCTGCCTTTCAATTTAAGTTGTCTAAATCCAAAGTTATAACACTAAGAATAGATCCGTTCGCAGAAATAATCATATATTTCCCGGAATCTAAGAAGGGCAGAAAAACAAGACTAAGTTGGACTTCCGTTTCCGGTGCTAGCAAGAGTGACAGATGTGTATGTGAGCGAGATTAAAAGCGTATAGAAAGGTGGCATAGAGGAGGTTGGAGAGGGCGAGGGCGAGCGAGTGAGAGAGAGTGGAGGTGCGAGAGCGAGGAGGTGAAAGAGCAGAGACGGGAGGAATAGGTAAAAAGGGATAAAGGGAGGGAAAGTGGTAAGGGGCAGATGTCGGGTACGGCATAGACTTTGTGGAGAGAGGCGACAGGGCAGAGCTGGGAAGATACGGCGGCGCGCGCGCGCGAGCGGGCATAGAGAAGAGGGATTATAGAGGGAGAAGTAAGCAGAGAAACAGGTAGAGATGAGCAAAGAGAATGAAAGCGTGATGAGGGGAAAGAAAGGGATGTTTAGTAGAGTAAAGGAAAGGGGAAGAAGTGAAAGCTTAGACAATATATGGAAAAGAAAGAGAGAGAAATTAGATAAGAGCGGGGGGGGGGGGGAGATATTTTTAAGAGAAGCAAGAAGACGGCAAGGTCTCCTAAGTCAGAATCTGAAATAGGTGAGAAGGAGCTGGGGGAGGTAATCAGGGAATTGAGAAAAGAAATGAATGAGATGAGAGGGGATTTCAAGAACATGATGGGAGAGCTAAGGGAGGGTTTCAAGGAGCAGGGAAGGAAGAGAAGAGAAGAGATAGAGGAACTGAGAAAGGATTTTAGGGAGCAGGGGAAGAGATGGAGAGAGGAGAGGGAAGAACTAAAAAAGGAAAAGAAAAAAGTGGAGGAAAGATTAAAAAGGTTGGAGGAGAAAGTAGAAGGGAGAAAGGAGGAGAAAAAGGGGGAGATACGAAACGGAAGGGAGGAGGTGGAGGAGGGAATGAGAGTGGTGGAGAGAAGACTGGAAAGGAAGGAGAAGGAGTAAAGAAGAGGAATACTGTCATAAGAGGGTTGGAGGTGGGAGAGGGGGAAAGGAGGGAGGAGGCAGAAAAGTTATTGGAGGGAATAAGGGTTAAAGCGAAGGCTATAGAGATAAAGAGAATAGGAGGGGATGCGGAAAAAGGAAGGGAAATGGTGCTACTGAAATTTGAAAACGAGGAGCAAAAGTGGGAGGTGATGGAGAAAAAGAAGAGTCTGAAGGGTAGAAAGGAGAGAATTACGGAGGATCTGACGTGGGAGGAAAGAAAGGTGAATTGGAAGTTAAGAGAGATAGCGAGAAAGAAGGAAAAAGAGGGAAGGAGGGTGTGGATTAAAACAGGGAAGATAAGGATTGAAAACATATGGTGGAGATGAGACGATAAAGAGGGAGTATTAAAGGACGATAAGGGAAATATAAGAAGTGAGAATGGGGGAGAGAAGGAAGAGGAGAAGGGCAACGCAGGAGGGAGGGGAAAGAGAGGAAATGCGGGGGAAGAAGGGGAGATGAGGACATAGGGGAGGACACAAAGAAGAGCAAGACGGAAGGCAGAGGGGATGTGGACGGGGGGAGTAGGACGGACTGGAGGATAGTATTTTGGAATGTAGCAGGATTGGAAAATAAGGATAAGGAATTCTGGGAGGGGTTGAAGAAGGAAGATGTAATAGTCTTGACGGAGACGTGGATAGGAGAAAAGGGTTAGGAAAGAGTGAGAGGAAGGCTGCCAAAAGGATATGAATGGGGAGTGCAATGTGTGAAGAGGAAGAATAAAAAAGGGAGAACGATGGGAGGGATGTTAATGGGAATGAGAAAAGGGATAAAGGAAAAGGGAATAGAAATAGAAATAGGTAGGGAGGGGCTGATAGCAGGAAAGGTAAGGATAGGGGGGAGAACTGGAGAATAGTAGGTGTGTATGCAAAGAAGGAGGAAATGGAGGAGACCATGCAGAAGTTGGGACAAATAATGGAAAGAAAAGAGGAAGGAAGGCATACGTTAATTGGGGGAGATTTTAATGCGAGGACAGGAAGGAGGGAGTGTAGAAGAAGAGGAGGGGGGCATTGGATAGGAGATGGTGGGGGGAAGAAAATCGAAGGATAAGAAGATGGATAGAGAGGGGAGGCTGCTGGTAAAGCTTAGAGGAGAGGGGATGGGAAATATCCAATGGGAACATGAGAGGAGACGAGAAGGGGGAATACACTTTCACAGGAGGAAGAGGAGCTACGGTGATTGACTATATAATAGAGGAAGGAGAAGTAAGAGAGAGGATGGTGAGCATAACGGTGGGGGATAGAGTAGACTCTGACCATCATCCCCTGGAAGTGATATTAAGAAGGGGGAGTGTAGAGAAAGGCAGAGGGAGAGGGTGGAAGAAAAGAAGCAGGGGGTGTGGAATGAGAAAGGAGTAAAGGTGTTCACAGAAAAAATAGGGGAAGTTGAAGTTGAGGAAAGTGTGGAAGAGTTAAATAAGGAATGGGAAGAAATGAAAACAAGAATAGTAGAGGCGATAAAAGGGGTAAAAGGGGAGTTGAAGGGAAGCAAGAAGGAGAAGGTGGGGTGGTAGGATGAGGACTGCGGAGAAGCGAAGAAAGACAGTTAAGCCGGAGCCCCTTCCCCCGCATAATAAAACTAAACAAACTTCCAGCGTGATACCTAACTGCTTAAATTAAGACGCTTGAGGCGGAGCCCCTCCCCCGCATAATAAAACTAAACAAACTCCCAGCGTGATATCTAACTGCTTGAATCAAGACGTTGGTTATTCCGCACGATTGACCAGATTTAAAATTGGCGCACTTTTGCATGCGCGTGCAGCCACTGAGCATGCGTGTGCGGCCACTGAGCATGCGCATGTGGCCGCAGGGCATGTTCTGTGTTGCTTCATCTCGTCGGTATGACAGGAATCATAACCTGATTCCTGTCAACTTTAACGATTAATATCTCGCTTCGCGGGGCAGAGCGACACTTTTTTCTGCCAGATTCTTTCGTTTCGTGCAAAAACGCGTCGAATAAGACTAATTTCATCGATTTCTGTGCTGGGGTAGCTAAACTGAAGAATTACCCATAGTTGTACATAATTCATAGTTTGTAATTCTCGTAGTCTCGTAATTCTCGCGCGAAACGTCGGCGGATCGCGAGCAGAAAAATGCGACTCACCTGTCGGTGCTGCCATCGCCCATCCGCCGACGGCACCCACTGCCCCCCCCCCCCCCCCAAGGGAGCAACTACTCGCCCGCGGCACATTTTTAGGACCGCGGGCACTCATCGTTAAGACACCTTACGGACTTCATCGTCACGGAGCCGAGCAACACGGATCGTTCCAGGAGTCTTACTTCCTGCCTACTCTCTTGCTTGCTCGCTGCCGCCTTGCTACCTGCCTGCTCTCTTGCTTGCTCGCTGCCGTCTTGCTACCTGCCTGCTCTATTGCTTGCTTGCACGTGCTTGCCTGCACGGAAAAAATTTTGGGGCAGTTGCTGACGCAAACCGCAGATGAGTTTCGCGTTCACGATTAGAAACAAATGCAGCTGTCCCAAAAAAAGAGAGCATTTGTTTCTAATCGTGAACGCGAAACTCATCTGCGGTTTGCGCTGCAACAATCGCAAAATTTTTTCCGTGTGCCGCGCCGAACGAGACGAGATTCACGGAGCGGCCACGAGGACCGAAGACAGGACGAGGCCCGGTGGACACCCGGGGACGACGGCCGACACGGTGAGTCGCTTCGCTTTATAGTTTCACTGCATGCGCATTTTGCCGTCGCGTTCACGAATCGTGAGGGTACCAAATGACCCTCTGGTCCTTCGAACAATTTGCACCTCTCGCATCCGGGGCCTGACACCCCCCCGAGCATACCCATCCCATTTATAAGTAAAAAAAGATGATAAAAAATAGGTTTTCTTTTTAAAAAATAAAGTTGACCTTAACCTGACTTTAGCAACGCCACTTATGGTCAAACTAAAATACTGCTATTAAAAAATGCATCTTTTTAAACTTTATAACTTTTGTCTGAAACATTTCTTTCTATTTTGCTTTATTTTTTAGATATTTAAGCGTCTCAATTTAAATGCCCCTGTATGTATATAAAATGATGATACTATATATTTTATGCATTTCTTAAGATAATTATGAAACTTCTATGTACCCTTTTAGTTTTTTGTTTTACGATTATTTTATAATATTAAGTATTATTTAATAAATATAGGTAAAGAGAGAATACAAGCAGCCATCTTTCTAATTGCCATAAATGTATTATGTTTTCTACACTATTAAAAATTATTCTATTTTCTACATCAGCGCTGTAAATCTGTATTCAATAAATCGTGGCATGCAATTTTTAAACCACTTTAAAGAAGATACCGATTCTAGTAGTTTGAAAGATATGGATTCTATCAGTTTCAAAACGCAATTGATTCAAGCGAGCTACTTCGATAGCGATTAACTTACTGGTTTCAGTAGAAAAATACAGCGTTCTCTTGGAACCAACCAAAACAGCGTCTTTCAAATTTGTTGCTTCCAGCAATAGCAAACCACCTACGTCTAAGTCAAAAGTCGAGGCCACTTTTTCGAGCTCGTGATACGTGAAAGCGGACGCCAACAGATTATTGGAAATTACCTGATAATCCACTTCCAGTTGATATATTTCTGAAAACACCGAATTAAAATCAGCAGAAAGTAAGCTCGATCTAAAAATTTAAAAAAATTAATTTCTATGTGAATTAATTTGTAAAATACGAAAGAAACGAGAAAGAAAAATGACACAAAATTTACGCAAAAATGAATGTGCGTAAAATTAAAGTTACGTTAAAAAAATATGAAATGTATTAATTACATTAATAATAATTTAAAAAAACTTAAATTTAAATTTTTGGTAAATCTGAAGGAGAGCTCATTCCTCTCCGATTTCGATGAAATTAGGCTCAATCGACGCGTTTTTGCACAAAACGACCGAATCTGGCAGAAAAAAGTGTCGCTCTGCCCCGCAAAGCGAGATATTAACAGTTAAAGTTGACGACTATCAGGTTATGAGAGCTGTCATACCGACGAGCTGTAGCGACTACGAACATGCCCTGCAGCCATATGTGCATGCTCAGTGGCTGCACGCGCATGCTCCGTACATATGTAGTGTACTTTTCGACGCGTCTTACTTAAATAAATATCTTGTCATTTACAACCTGCACATCTTAATGTTACAATGGCATACTCAGTCCAGCAATTAAACAATAATCCGTGGCTTGCGATTCAGGACATCATTGGCAATGCAAATACGTGGCCGAAATTTATACGGCAAATGTTCTGGGATAAAAATTTTACGGATCATAACCGAATGATTATTGTCAATTTTGCATTTATAAATGGGGTATCGGAAGAATTTTTGCATGATGTATTAGCTTTTACGCTAAAAAATGCATACACAGCTGAGAGAAAGCGCAATATTGAATATAGATATCGATATTTAAATCATGAGGTAATTCTTTCAATATTAATTGATAACTATAGCAAACAAGTATATTGTTTTTTATTCTTTGTAGCAATTGGGACAAATGCGACGCAGCCGTGTACAGTTACAGCCTTTTAGATAGAGAAATGTTAGATCTTAATGGCAATCCAATAAATAAATAAAATTGAATGTATTATTTTGAAGTCGTGATTTTCATTAAAGCAGATATTTTGTATTTAACTATTTAAAGCGCGTCACTAACCTACATAGGTTAGTTGACGCGCTTTAAAAGTATTTAAGTGTTTAAAGTGCGTCAACTAACCTATGTAGGTTAGTGACGTGCTTTAAAAGTATTTAACTGTTTAAAGCGCGTCACTAATCTATACGCCGAAGGCGTGTTCTAAAATCAGTGAGGAGGCCAAGCCTCCTTAATTGCACGAGTTTCTAGCCGTGACCCATAACAGGGACAAATTAATAGAGTATTTGATTGAGCATCATTTAATAAATAAAGAAATACAGTGTCCAAAGTGTGATAATAAGTTAACAATTGATAAAAGTACTCTTATATTTCGATGCCGAAAATCACGTTATGAGAAAAATTGCCATAAAAAATATGTTAAAAAATAATGTATGTTTCAAACAAATGCAAAATGTAATACGTGGTTTTACAAATCAAAATTAAGTTATGTAGCACTTGTAGTAGCCTCCGAGACATCTGCTTCATCATGGATCTTCGGTGGATACAGTTCCGCAATCGTACGGAAAAAACTGCTCAAACGATCTTCATAATTATGAACGCGTTTGAAGAGATATTCTGCTAAATATCCCACTAAGTGTGAAGTACGTGTCCCGTACCGTGGGATATTAGCTCTTACCTCTCTCCAAACGCGTTCTATGTGTTGAGTGTGTGCTGCTAAAAAATTAAAAAATTGTTAATACATTTAAATAACATTTCTTTATTTTTTTATCTTAAATATATTATAGTTAAACACAACAATTTGTAACACTACATATTTAAAATGTTTATATTTACCGGTATCTGGGTCGACAAAATTCATAGAATAATTAACTGTCAGACGTTGGGAGCCTTCATTGTTTAAACAATTGTAAGACTTCCAACAATCTGACATTATCGTCGTCTCAGGTAGGATCCATCTCTTTGATAATTTCGAGCAAAGTTTTTTCTGTACGATCAGGAACTGGCACAAGAAATATTTTTCTTGATTCGCGTTCATATCCACCGAAGATCCATTTTCCTTCGATAATTCGGCTACGGTTGTATTTTCTTTTGCCGATTTTGGCCTCGTCAATTTCAACAAATTTATCAGGCCCTCCAAGTTTTGTTGAATTTTTCTCGGCCCAGCAAATGCAAACCTACATCATTTTTACATAATTTTAGTAAATATATATGTATGTAATTGCTTATTGTCTTTCCCCGTAGGGTTTACAATCTTGTGCGCTGTGGCGTTTTTTTAGGGACGTACCCAACCCTTTACAAAGCACAGTCTCATCCCCCTACAACCCTGGCCATTGGCGACCTTACAATTCACTTTTTCCCTTCCCTTAATCCTCCCCTCCTTTATCCCTCCCCCCCTCTTTCTTCGCCTATCCGCTCGTCTCCTTCCGCATCCACCGCATCTGCTCCCTTCCGCTTCCTTCCTTCCTGTCTCGACTCTTCCCTCCTGTCTACTGCATTGCCTCGTCCGCCCCCATGAGGAGTTTCTCCTCCATCTCTCTTGTGATCTCCTCCTCCGCCGATATTACCTCCCTCCTGCTCTCTTCCAACCTCCCTCCTAACCTCCTGTCTCTTCCACTCTCTCTCTTATCCTCTCCTCCACCGTTTTGTCTTCGTCTATTTTTACCTTTAACCTATTCCCTGCTTTCCTTCTTGCCTCCAGAACCCTCCGCTTCTCCTCCTCATTCCCCAGCCTAACCAGCAACGTTAACCAATCCCCCCTCAGACCTACCACCCTCACCTCTCTTACCTCCGCCTTCACCTTCAAGCCTTCCACACAGAGCTCCTTCACCTTTTCTCCACATTCCTCTCCCACCCACCTCTCCTTCTCGATCCTTATTATGATGCTCCTTCTTCTCAATTCATCTTCGCTTCTCTCCTCCTCTTCTGCCCACCATTTCTTCTTCCCCGTCTTACACCTTTACTCTCCTCGCCCTCCTCCCTCTTCCTTTCTCCCCCGCCTTGCTCCATTCTTTCTACCTTTTCCTTCAACCTCTTCACCTCCTCCTTCAGTTCCTCTATCACCTCCTCTTTCCTTTTCTCGTCCTCTTTCACCTCCTTTAGCAACTTCATCACTTTCTCCTCCACCACCTTTTCCACCACCTCCTTCTTGATTATGCATCTCCCTTCCATCCTGGCTTATCTATAACACAAGGTTAACTGTAACAAGCACACTTAATTCCTCTCCTCTCCCTTCCTCTACCTCTCTCTCACACCCTCCTCTCTCCCTCTGATCAATCGTGCTTACCTCTTTCGCTTCCATCTTTTCTTTTTACCCTTCCGCAAACCTTCTGATCCTTCTATGCTCTCCGCTTGCTTTTCTCTGCTGTTCACTTCTTCCTGCGACCTACCTGCTCTACTACCACCACGTGCGTTTCCTTCCTTTTCACTTCGATCCATCGATCCATCGCCCCCTCCCCTTCGACCTCTCGATCTCCGTGCCTGTCCGTCGATACCGTTGCGAATCCGCCTTCTCTTTCCTGCGGCTCTCTCCACTCAGGCCTACCAACATTTCTGTTCTCTTCGACCCTAACCTCTCTCCTTGGTCCTCCTTTCTCCATCCGAATTCTCCGATCCTGCTCCACCTCCTACCTCACCTCCATTTCCTCCACTTCCTTTCACACTCTTCTTGCCCTCCGTTCCTCTTCCTCGATCCTTCCTCTTCCTATCACCCTTTTCCCGACCCTTTACTCCTCCTCTTACCCGATAGCACTGCTCCCCCTCCTCAAGCCCGTCGCCAACCTCTAGTAAATATATATTTAACATATTTATATTTAAAGTATTAAATATATAAATTTATACTTACTTCTCGGTAAAAAGAAACCCAATCAATAACCGAATGATCGAAAATTTGTGGCTCAGTGCACAAAAATTGATGTCGTGGAGGCCGTAACATAATAAAATATGCTGTTAGTCGGCATACTGTTTTCAAACTTAATTTTGATTTGTAAAACCACGTATCACATTTTGCACTTGTTTGAAACATACATTGTTTTTTAACATATTTTTTATGGCAATTTTTCTCATAACGTGATTTTCGGCATCGAAATATGAGTACTTTTATCAATTGTTAACTTATTATCACACATTGGACACTATATTTCTTTATTTATTAAACAATGCTCAATCAAATACTCTATTAATTTGTCCCTGTTATGGGTCACGGCGAGAAACTCGTGCAATTGCATGTTGCTAACGCTGTTATTGTTTGTGAGATTAACAAAAGAGAATCAACATTTAAAATTGTATTACTTACCAGCAGAGTTGTCACGTGACCTTCTTCATCACTTCTATTTCACTGCGCGTGCGGCCACGGAGCATGCGCATGTGGCCGCGGGGCACATTCAGTGTTGCTCAGTGTTGCTACATGTTGTCGGTATGATAGGAATCATAACCTGATTTCTGTCAACTTTAACGTCTAATATCTCGCGTCGCGGGGCAGAGCGACGCTTTTTTCTGCCAGATTCGGTCGTTTTAAGCAAAAACGCGTCGATTGAGCCTAATTTCATCGAAATCGGAGAGGAGTGAGCTCTTCTTCAGATTTACCAAATTTTTTAATTAAGGTGATGCTGGATAATCGACAAAATTACCATTTTCTATCAACCTACATCTGTCTCTTATAGACAAGGATATAGACGAGGATAGCACCTACATTACACGCACACATACGCACGAATCGTCATACACACTGTACTCTTATATTAGGCTTCTAATTTCGATTTGGAGGGTTCATCGATGTTTTTCTTGTTGTGCAATTCAGGGAAACTCGTTTTCACATTCGTATCAATGGTATATCTTTTATATGAAGCACATCTTGTGAAGAGTTGACAGGGCTGCGTTCCAAAATTCAGTTTAGGTAACTAAAAGTTTACGTCACGTACACTGTAGTATTTTAGTTAACTAGAGTAAATTTTGGAACACAGCCCAGCAATCGCTGTAACTCGAGACGCCATATTAGGATAAAAGTAGGTAAGGAAATCTGTAATTCCGTAATTTTTTCTCGTTTTCTATATAAAATTGGAGTTTCCCTGAAACATTGATGTATATACTGCAATTATGGAGAAGCATTTTTAATTCTGTCAAATTAATACGACGTTACATGAGTAAAAAGAAAATGGTAATTTTATCGGTAAAACAGACGATTCCAGCATCCCCTTAAAAAAATATTTAAGAATTTGAATATAATAATAATAATTATTATTTTTCTGATTAATACTCATGTTTTTAAGCAATATGATTGTGGGCTACTTAGAGTATATATGCGGTTATTTACTTTATTTATTACGGCGTGAATAGGAGTTGGCCCACGGATGTAATCGCAAAGGGGTAGAAAGAAAGAAGACACTTTTTCATTATAACAATGAATATATTTGCATATGTATATGTGTTAGTTGTGTGTAGTTAATTGCATTTTTCCGACGTTGATTTATCTTGACTTCGGTGAGGATGAACGTCGGTGATGAAGAGGCGTTATGTCCGGTGTTGGCATTTAGGTCCGGAGTGCCAAGCTTCGGTGAGTTGATGGGCGTCCATGCGCCATTGTCGGAGGCAACCAAGCGCCGAGGAGTTGATGGACGTCTACGCACCACTGCTAGGAGTCGGCAAGCGTCCACGCGCTACTACCGAGGGCATCCTTGCGCCCAGGAGTCGGTAAGCGTCCACGCGCTACTGCCGGAGGCGACCTTGCGCCTAGGTATCGACGGGCGTCCATGCGCCACTGTCGAGAGGCATCCTAGTATCCAGGAGTCGGCAAGCATCCGCGCGTTACTGCCAGAGGCGACTAAGCGCCGAGGAGTCGGCGGGTGTCTACACGCCACTGCCGAGGGCGTCCGTGCGCCGAGGAAGTCGGCGGGCGACTATGCGCCACTGCCGAGGGCGTCTGAGCGCCTAGGAAGTCGGCGGGCGACTGTGTGCCACTGCCGAGGGCGTCCAAGCGCCTAGGAAGTCGGCGGGCGACTGTGCGCCACTGCCGACGGGCGGCCAAGCGCCCAAGAGGAAGACCTCTTCAAAAGAATACACCCATCTATCTAGGTATCGTAGGCGGCTAGCGCCCGATGAGAAGTGGTTTGGCCTCGTAGGGGGTCTCCTTATATTCAGGTCGATGTTGAATTCGAAGTACGCGAAACGGTACAGGCAATACGGCGCCTAGCGGCGTCGATGCAAAAAAGTAGTCGCCGGTAATACAGATGCCGTACAGTAACCGCGCGGGCGTGTACCATAAGTGGCGTATGGGCATAAGTGGCACGCGCCGTGCCACTCTTAGCCGCTAGGGGCGCTAGCAAAATTGGAGACGCACTGAGCTGTCACCAGGGGGTCCAAGTTAACGTACATGAACTGGATCCTATGATTCGCTAAAACCTTTGCCCCGGATTTGTAGATGGCGTTAGGTAGGCTACTACCACATACATATACATCACATCGATGAGCTCTACACAGATACATCTGAGGCCGTATTCTGTTCCGCTTACCGGAGTCGACGCAGCTTTTACACGTTTTAAAAAACCTGCGCAACGACCCTGGATACATCAAAGTATAAAGCCCTTTGCACAATGCCAGGCAACAGGCAATAGGAACAGGGAATAGAAATAAGAAATCATGTATAAATGCAGAATAAACAGTGACACAGGCAATGGACACAGAGTTTCCGTCACGTTGGAAATTCTGTGCCTATTGCCTGTTGCCAACCAATCATAGCATTCGAATTTTTTAGGTTGTAATTAACGATTTTTTGGTTATTTCCTGTTCCTATTGCCTGTTGCCTGGTATTGTGCAAGGGGCTTTATTGTGACTTTGAATGTGACTTTGAATATTCGACAAGTACCTGTTTTATATTACAGTATGCATGTTTATTAATTTAATTGCAACGTTAGTTCATAATTTCAGTTAGTTTTTAGTTTTTAGTTTATAATAATGTCTTATATGAGATGTTCATGTATTTAAACATATCATTTATTAAAAACACTGATTTTTTTTTTAGGAAGCATGTCACATAAAAAGTGCGAGGTAAAAGGGTGCATCTTTAATTCGGAAAAAAAGCGGTAGTTAATTAACGTGTCGCTTTTCCGTAAGAACCAAAAGTTTATTGGCGTCGCTTCTTGACGCGCGGCAAGCGTTTCCGCATCCTGTGGGCAGAAGCCATAAGATCCGGCTACGAGTTTCCCCCCGCTTTTGTAGATGGCGTTAAAACTAGGCATCCGTGTTTAGTACGGTAGCTTGGAGCCCCTGCACTTCACCTCGAGAGAGCTCTCCGACCCACTGGTTCCGAGAGAAGAAACTTTCCGATTCCTAGAGCGGCAGAGAAAGTGGGATCCAGTGATCTGGTCCTCGTTCCAAGAGATCTTGGGCGCTGCTCGAATTCCGTCACACTGCCAATTCTCGGTTGCAACGGCAAAACAGCGGGGTCAAGGCAACTTGGGCTCGGACAAGCCGTCTTGTCGTCGAAGCACCGAGAATTCCAGAACCGACCGGCCGGCCAGCTTCAACCTGACCGGCCGTTCCATGCCAACGGATTTTCCCGACCGCGTCTCCCGGGAGATCCGCGTACATAGATTTCGCCGCGTCAGACCGTTATACATAGTCCGCGTATCGTAATTCTCTGCGTACCGCCGCGTAATCGGCATACACCGCGTGTCATAATTCGATTCCCGTATACCTCCGCGTAAAACGTATAAAATAACTCCGTATGCGTCCGCATATATCGCTTGTAAATTTCGCGTTCCGTTTCTTGTATTTCGCCTGTGTTAAACCCTGTCCGTAGGAAAGCCGCGTAATTCACACTTGTAATTCCGGCGACCGCGCCTGCGTAAATATCTGTATAAAGTCCGCGCAACCATTATATGTTATAGCGAGCGCAGCGGTGCCTGACCGCTGGATTAATCTGCGTTATTAAGCCATCCGCTGCATTAATTTGATTACTTAATAAATCTTGATTGTGTAAATTAAAATCTGGTTACTGCCTCTGGGTCTTCCGATCGAACCCCTGGTCTGGCGAGCTAGTCCGCTTTCGATAATTATTAAAAACGGTAGGTCGTTATACTTTAATAATTTAATAATTTAATTGCCTCATCTTATATTAATATCTTTTTTTTCTACTTTAATCGCGTATTGATTTTATTAAACGTCTTCTTATTCACAAAAGCTGATCGGGCTACGACAAAGCATATATCTCGGTCCTTTAGATCTTACCTACAAATCATCAATGGCAATGTTCAGTCTATTATATACGTCTATGATTGCAGGACTTTTAGGTTGCAATAAGACATACATATATTATTGTCACTAGACGTTGTTTCTCAAATGTTATTGAACTAGCAATAAACTTATTGAACTAGCAATAAATAGGTTAAAAAAATTGATGATCTTATATTAAGAAACACATAAAAATGTCAATAAACAAGTTTTTAATAACAGTCAGATTCATTTTTTCGTCAACTTTTTTCACCTTTAACGACACAACTTATCAAATGTTTGACATTTCTATGCTCACCCCTATCATCAATCATAACTGATATAATTTTATAAGATATAGAAAATAAAGCGCTATATAAGATCGGCTTATATCTACTTTTTTATTACAAATACATATGTAGATGATCTTGTACTTGTAACCCCAAAAAATAAGAAAGAAATAATTGACATTTCATATCATATAACAGACTGCAATTCACATTTGAAATGGAACAAAATTACCGTATAAATTTTATGGATTTTACCATCATCGGAGAAAGAAAAAGTCGCAACAACATTGATTTTTACAATGATTTGAAGTTTAGCATTTAAAATATTTTGAAAACCATTCTTATCAATCATTAAAGTTATTAAAATCTTTTCAGGCAATGTACAATATCATAGCAATAAATTGTCACTTATAAATTCTTCACATTTCGTTCTCTCTTACCAGCGTTTGCAAACGTTCGCCTGATTTCACGTGCGAACAACTCGGCACGATTGTGTGAGAGCGCCGCGACAGTAATCTTTGTGGTAATTCTAATGTCCAGTTGCGATAATTCATCAATTCCGGCATAAGGAAGTGTAACACGAGGCACCGTTGTAGTGTGCCACCAGAGAGGCACGCCAATCCCCAATAATAATACTGCGAACGATACGCTCGCATACACTCTGTATTTTTCTGTAACATAAAATGACATAATATTTCAAAATTATGCGTACAATTACATTATATTAAATATTAAAGTTGTTGTGCCGTAACTTGAATCTCAGGGTCGGCACTGGATCCTTTGGATCCGTCGGAAGGAAGGAAGGAACACTCGCGAGATTCTTATTTCAATGACGTTTAATAAAGATATTATTTAAAGGAATACAAGATATGTTCTTAACTTCACTGCCCTGACTTGCGGGCCTAATTACAAGTATGATACATAATTAAGTACGGACTAACGTAACGCGGTTCGTGCTCTCTATTTCTTGACTGCCCGCCGCTTCTCGGAAGGGCGGGCTTGTATCGCTCGTATCTGCTTCCGCGTTGCTGACTTAGCTGTCAGCGCTTTTTTGCTTCCCGGGCGAGTGACCGGCCAACGCAACGCCCGGAATGCCAGCTCAGGTGAGTTTGGCAATATTCGGGAGTCGCGCTGACAGCTAGGTGTCGCAATTTGGGCACGGCGACTTCCGCCTCACAACAAAGTATAAAAATGTTTTTATGAATAAATTATGTATGTACATTATACATATAATAATAATTTATATGTGTATGTGTATACTATATTTATACAGAATGAGTTAAAAGGATAGGGGTGTAACTTTCTAAAAGAAAGTCAGTGTCTAATTGTTTTTTAGGAACGTTGCGTTTCTGAAACGTTCATGTTTCGCGCCTGGTGTTTGTGTGTTACATTCTATAGAAGGCGTGCGCGTGTCGCCGGGGAATTAGTGTTGTGGTGTGTTCTCGTTGTTCACGTTGAGAGTATCTGCTCGCGTACCGCATAGCGTCTTGCATTTTGCGTGGGCGTCCGTATCCCGTATCCATCGTTCGCGTTAAATATTTGTGAGTGTAATTGCGTTAAACATTGTTGCACTTATTTTATGTTAAGTGTTGTCGCAGATTCATGTGATCGCGTAGTGATAAGTGTACGATACCTGCTTTCGTCTCGCCGTACCGCCCGGTACTACTTCCTGCACAATGCATCGTCGCGAACCAGCATAGAGCTCGCTCTTTATGCTCACTAAGGGCACAGTATAAGTAAGAACAGTAGGTTCACTCCGTGAAAAATGGTGCTAACGGTTGTCTCTCGTGCATGACCGAACTGTATAATCAAGAATACAGCGGCTGTTAAACAGCTGTTCACTGCTGCGGTCCGATTCACGTTTACAGCGTTGTAAGCATCATTCTGTCTTCATTGCACATCGAATACCAAACGAAGATAGAGCGGGGCTTTCAGCGCTGTGAGCGTGAATTGGACCGCAGCCCAACAGTTGTAAGCTGTACGTATTGTAGTAATCACGGATGTCTCTTTTAAAATTCTGTACATATAAAAAAAAAATAATAAATTTTTAAATATATGTAACATATTGTAAAAATAATAATTTAATTCTCATCATATTTTCTTATATAATTCTTTCTTGCTTTTTCATATTCATATGTGTATTATCTTTCTTGCTTTTTCATATATTCATATGTTTATTATTTTACATTTCCATTACGTATATTTCTTTTAAATTTGCTAACTATTAATAACCGTCCAGATTAATTCATAAACAATTATATTTAAATTAAATTGTATTTGAATAGCATTAAATGTTTCATTAATTCTTCTCGTGACAGCTTGAAATCATATTTCACAATTAGACATATTAAATATGTCATAATAACATATTAAATATGTTAGACATATTAAACATCAATTTTAGCCAGCATCTGTTGTCAATCAAATTATGGCCCGCGCACAATTAACAACATGGCGAGTGTGTAGCCTCCAGATCAAAGGTGCCGCCTCAAAGTGAACCTACTGTTCTTACTACTTATGTGAACCTGGCACCCGACATTAAGAAACAAATTTTTTCAAATATGCATTAAATTAAGCTCGGTTTGTACCACCTTTCTTTTCGTTTGTACCTTAAAGGGTTGAAAATAATAAAATAAAGGTTGAAAAAATTGTAGCACCCCACTTTAAGATATTAACCCACACAGCACTTTTCATTACAAATATATATTAAGAGACCTGGGCTCTTTCCCGACATCTCGTGAGATGTGACGTCAGAAGCGAAAAACGTTGAGATTTGACACGTTGAGAATTCTTGCATGGCATTTCTAAATAAAAAGGTATTTGCATAAAACAACACTTCAGATCACTTCAGCACACTCCAAAAATACTCCGAGTTCAGGTTAGGTCTTGCCCTACCCCTTTCCCTTGACAGTTAATAAATAGCCGTAAAATGAATGTAATAATACACAACCTAGTCATGTGCCTGCGCATAAGCCTGCATCGTTTCACATTCGTTTTACGGATGTTTAATAATAGTCAAAAAGGGATGCAACTCGGAGTATTTTTGAAATGTGCTGAAGTGATCTGTAGTGTTATTTTAAGCAAATATCTTTTTATTTGGAAATACCATGCAAAAATTTTCAACGTGTCATTTCTCGCTTCTGACGTCACATTCCAACATGGCTGCGACGAGTACCCAGGAGCCTTAAATATGTAACAATATTGCATTTTTATTTTATTTTATATCAAATATAACGTGTTAAATACGTAATTAACGCAATAGGTATGAAATATTCAAATTGAAATACATAGCAAGTATACTGCGCATTTTATATAATGTATAAATGTATCAAACACATAGTTGATACATATTTAATAAAATGTAATAAGATGGCATACCATAGTAGCGCCACTATCGGTCACGTAATCGCAGTATTATCTGAGTGTAGGACAATAAACACATTTAAATTATATAGCAAAAAATAATTTAAATTAAATAATAAGTCAAAAGAAAGTTCTTATTTTGCAATAGATTTAAATTTCCATACGACTGTATGTAACTGCTGTACAATTAATGCATATCTTATTGTGTTATTTTTATATATAGGTACATAATAGTAAATAATTTTTGTAATATTATGGAAAAAGGAAGTAACCGTGATATTTCTTCGAGGCATAAGAGACGAATTAGCACAAGAAAAAACGGAAAAAGATTATTTGTTGCTAGAATTGTCAAGTGGTGTGACTGATTTTGGATCATCGGCCGAACGTATAAAAGAATGCCGAATTGAAAATAAAAATGATTAATCATTAGTTTCAACATCACCTTCTCTTAGTAATGATCAGACTTATATCAATTAGTATTTGCGAAACTTTAGTGGCAATAATAATGAAGAATTTTTGTCGGATGAAGTACATAACTCATTAGAAGTGGTCACAGATGACAAAGATTTTGTTGATATTGAAGAGCAAAAAGAAATGCAACCGTTATCGTATGACTCTGACGATTCGAGTGACGATGCGGACGATGTGAATGTTGAATATATTGAGAATGAAGATGAAAGTATGGATAACGAATTGTTACGCAATCTTCGAAATTGGTCTTTTAAATTTAAAATTAGGCATAATGCTTTTATGGAAATTTTGAGACATGCTCCAAAAGTATTATACAAATTGTATATCAATTAAGGTGTTTTTTTTAAACGTAATTTGTTCTTAATAATCCTTTATAGTATTTATTATTTTTTCCTATTCAAAGTAAATATAATTCAAATAAATATTAAGAGATTTGACATTTTTTGTAATTATATATATTTTTTCTAGAAACCTTCCCAGGTCTGAATCTGAATGCCAAATATTCGTATGAAGCAAAAACCAGCAGCATTACCATCTTAGCAGCACGCAACGCAGCCTACAGAACAGCGCGTAACGAATATATCAGCAAGATTAACAGCAAAACGCGTACCAATGTGCCGTAGGCTTAATAAGTTTATGTTTTCGTAGTGATTTGATTGCCGGCTTAATTAATTTTAGGTTAGATTTTAATATCGAAATGTCATTTGAGACAAAATGATCCCTCACCTATTTATTATTTTATAATTTTATACTTCTATAACTTTTTATTTTATTTTATTTATTTCATTTTTTTATAATTTTATAATTTTCATTTACTCGACATTCATAGTTTTATCTAATGTTCAAAATTTTTAATTTAATATTATGTTCAAATTTTAATTACGTTAATTATAATATATTTTTTTATGATAATAAATAATGTACTGACATATTTTTATGTTCTTTATTCCATCTTTAAGGGGAATGGTAAGGTTTAAACGGCCGAAAATTGGGTAAAATTCAAATGTCGTTTATGGACAAACAAATAAACACATATAAATTTTCTTTTGAAGCATGTTATTAGTGCTTTCTTAACGAACTAAACGAGACGTAAAAGTTCCCAAAATATAAATAATTAAGGATAATATTGATGATTGAAGGCGACCGCGTGATTTGAGCACTGCTCTATTCTTGCCACGATTTTTGGTGAACGAGCTGAAATTGTTCAACTTTTTTGGTGCCATTTTGTTGGCGAGATCCCCCTCTATAGACTGAACCTAAAGTCTGAAAAAGTCCCACATAACACGAAATATTACAGAAATACATGCTATGTGCGGTACGTCAAGATTACAACAATGGCAGTCAAAAAAGAAAAAATTTCGAAAAATTCAAGTTATTTGTTGCTAAAACAGTTATAAAAAATTAATTTTTGTGCGCTAAAATAGGTTCAGTTTACGGAAAAATTCGTTATCTTTATTTAAAAAAAAAAAAAGAAAAAAAAATCAAGTCGATATCTGCAGCCGTTTGTGACAAAACTAGCAAAACATGCCATTTTGAGAAAAACACGGTTAAAGTTTAGAATATCTACTAGTTTTAGCTAGAAAATTGATAGTACGAAGCTCAAAAGTTATCCGCGCTATAAAATGACGTCTCCAGGTCAGCTTCCTTTGCAACAGTAATCACAGAACATCACAGATTTTTTTCGGCTTTGGCCTCTTTCAGACACGAGGGAAAAGTGTAGCACAAGGCGAACCTGCACGCGGACACTTTGCCAGCCAGCACTCACATTTTTAACTTTCCTGAGCTCAATTTTGCGAATTTCTCAAAAAACCAAACTAAGAAATATTCTTAAAGGATCACACTACCAGAATATGTAAAAAACTAAAAATCTAATTTTTCGAAATTTCAAACCTTATTATCCCTCTTAATATACTGGAGGTAAAATAATCCCCAGTGATATTCTGTATATTTTGAAAGCACATAAATTGAAGAACATTTTAAGACTAAAACCAATTCACTATCTGTATTTTAACTGGTTCTTTTTACTCTTGTACGTATGGGGTGCTCACATTCGGGTCGGCCGAAGGGGATGAGCACGGAAATCTCATTGTGCATATTTTGAAAGCACAAATTGAGGAACATTTTAAGACTAAAACCATTTCGCTATCTGTATTTTAACTGGTACTTTACTCTTGTACGTATGGGGTGCTCACGTTTGGGTTGGTCGAAGGGGATGAGCCCGAAAATTTCATTGTGCATATTTCGAGAACACATTAATCGAGAAACATTTCAAGACAAGAATTATTTCGCTTTCTGTATTTTAACTGATTCTTTACTCTTATATCAGTAGTATATAGATCTTTTTTTGCGTATATCTTTTAAACTATTACAGATAGACTAATTTTGTTTGAGGCATTTGAAAACACATAATTCTAGCATATTGAGTTTTTTATTTTATATGTAATTTTAATAAGGGGGGGGGGGGGTGCTAGCTTACGTTAAGCCAGCACTCCCACTTTCAATTGCGATTTCCCGCGAAACCGCTCGAGCACAAAAATCGTGAATAAAGCACATAATTAGCACATAAAGAGCACTTAATTTCTGTATATGTGTTATTCTGGTTTTTTGTGGGGAGGGGTGTTAACTTAACAGACATCCATACCCCAGCGATCGTTCTGTATACCTCTGGTACCAAATATTTACCAAAATTCTGTAAAGGGATCATTTGGTACATGTTTCCCCTACATTTTCAATGTCTTCCTCATCCTAATATCCTATATGTTAACATTCTCTGTCTAATGTCTAATGCATATATATATATACATATATACATATATACATATATATATATATATATATATATATATATATATATATGTATATATATATATATATGTATATATGTATATATAAATATATTTTAATATATTTTAATCGCCTGTATAATTATATATAATCATATATAATCATATAGGATTATATATACTTCCATATGAATCTTATATGTATCCATACGTGAGTGCATATATGATCTATTGTTCATATCTAGTTATATCTGGAATTATATATGCCTATATATAATGACATATGGACCCATACAATTTTATATAAAGTATCAAATTTCATATATAATCACATATAATCATATATACTTATATATAATTATATATAATTATATATAATCTTTTTTTCCCAGGTAACTCCTAGATATGTAAAACTCTTTAAATCCATTATACTCCTTAAATAATGACGTAAAAATTGAATTTTTAAATCTAAATTTTTGAGATATATTTTAAAATAGTTCACTGATTCTCATCTTGTTCTCATCTGCGAAGGCAACAAACGCTTTTCCCACTCTCTTAACCTTCGAGATAAAATTGAACCAGATCCAATTTGGTCGTCAGTATTCTGCTGTACGGGTATGACGAAACATCAGTTCAATGTTAAGTTTGCGGCCATGCGACAACGTGATTGTAAGATTATCCGAATACGAGTCATTTTTGACAATCACTAATTCCATAACGAGATCCGGTAACTGTGTGCCAATCGCGAAATATTCAAGAACAATGTAATTATGATGATGCTAGATGACGATATCAAGTTATATAACAATTAATAAGTATGTTGAATACTAATAATGGGTTTAAAAAACGAGACTTTTTCGCCATTAAAAAGAGTTTTCGAGAAAATATGAATAATATTAAAAAATTGAGTTCTTTTAGAGAAAAATACGTACAAAAATGGGTAGTAAAAATAAAAAAAAATATCCATAATAATAAATTTAATCTAAATTTATATTTAATTAAATGCAAAATTTCGTAAAATTGAAAACAAATGTTTGATTATATGTTACCGTACTATGTCGTAGCACATATCAAACGCAAATTATCAAATTCGAAACAATTAAATCTTGCCACATTCGTTCTGGAGGTAAACGGATATTTATCGTTGTGAATGTGAGCTGGCAAGATCGTAAGTATGATTTAAAAATTATGGCAAGCATCTAGTATTGTAAAATTCTCATTCGTTATTCAACAAATTATCAATTTTAAGAAGATTATTTATATTATATAATATAAATTAATTAAACTAGCACGCTCGTATAAATATAACAATAATAAGGGAAAGGCCAATAATCGAGCAATAATGGATGTTAATTATATAATTATTAATCACATGTATGTAAACAACGGAACGTTTCGACTTCACCGAGTCTTCTTCAGCCGTAGAATAATCGCAATGTAATACCTAACTAACTATAAATAATTCTTAGCCTACTGAGCCACATCACCGTTCGAAGGCTGGACAAATACATACAAGGTTCTTGTCGTTGCATCTATGAAGTCAAAGTTAAAACTGGAGGTCGTCATGGGCAAATAACGTAATTGATTCCTCGTTCGGTAGCGAGAATAAATCGGGTCCGGTCCATAAAAATTGTTGTTTCATTGTTTAGTCAAGATTGTGTGGTCAAGGTGTAAAAAAGTTGTCTGAAAAAAGTTATATGTGACTAAAATGTCGCTAATCTAAGATCTATTCGGACTTACGTATTTGTCAAATATCTTTCAAAGTGCGATGTAATGCTCTGGTTCGTGTTACTGATGTTAAATGACTGCGCAAATTGTTAGGACGGACAAAGTATAAAAACAAATAATAGTGTATAGGGAATATATTGATTTATGTTAGGTAAACCGAAATTCGCTAAGTTTTGTGATTGGCTAGCTCGTCAAGTATGCTAAAATATGAATCATCTAGAAATTCTGTGTCTTTATTGGAATTGATCCCTTTTTTTTGCTCCTTAATGTGTAACATCTCCGATATGAGTCTCTTATAATAATTCGGTTCTGAATCGAGTATTACTGTATTGTCCCAATCAAAAGTATGGTTATATGTCATAATGTGTTCGGAAATCACAGAATGTCTGGATGGATCTGTTCTGATATTGTTTTTGTGTTCGTTCAATCTAGTTTTTAGTTGTCGTTTGGTCTGCCCAACGTATGAAGCACTGCAGTCTTTGCATGATATTTTGTAGACTACGTTATTATTTGACATTCCCGGATTATGGTCCTTCTGTGCCTTGACGAACTTGCCAAGATTATTCAACACTCTATATCCCACCATATGTTCATCACTGTTAAATAAATGGGCAGCTTTGTCCGATATGTTTTTTATGAACGGGATGACTATAAATTTTGTATTCTGTACTGTGTCCTCACTGTGTTGACTCGCTGTTTCAGTTATATAAAATTTAGCAGCATTCGATGATCTTTGAAAAAATTTTTTTTGAAGCGTAGAAATCAATATATCCTTTATCTTACCTTATGTATTATTTATCGGTACAAAATTACCTTTTTTAAAAAAGGTAAAAAAAGACGCCAAGTACACGCGCAATGTATTTTGTAAATTCAAAAATTAAACTTAAGTGGTAGCTTTATTTCTCCTTAACAAAATTATATCACAAATTACGTTACTTAACTCAACTTAAGTGATATGTATAAATCCAAAAATCCAACCTAAGTGGTAGTAGTTTCAATTTCTCCTTAACAAAATTATTATATCATAAATTTGTGTTACTTAACTCAACCCAAGTGACATGTATTTCAAAAAAAGATGTAAAATTTTTAAATTGCGCCAATTACAAAGAGAATATATATATTGCTTTGAAAAATAATTGTTGTGCAACTACTTTTAAAAAATAAAACCCAAGTGGTACATATCATCTTTGTGTTCCCATTCAAGGGTCTTCCTATTCCAACCCAAGTGGTAGTAGGTTTAATTCTCCTTAACAAAATTATAATATTACAAAGAACCATTTTAATCACAAAGAATTAAAAAGGTAACGGTACAAAATAAAAATATTTAATAAAAATAAAATAAATAAATTTATTAGCCGATAAGTCAAAAGTCATACATATCGATCTGATTTACCTGTTGGGTCGATAATAACGCGCGCACGGTTTATCATCAGAAGCGATATTAGCGCCGCATAGTGTCGAAAAAGTGAAAGGGACAACAATTTTTTAGGGCGACGACAACGATAATAATAATGACGTATCTTAATCGAAATATTTACATTTCGGACTTTGCATCGCAATATCTCCGCTCGTAGGGCACGTAGAGGAAAAATAAAAACACTTTTATTGTTTTATTATATAAATCGACCAAGCTATCGATTGAGCCTACTTAGAACTCGATCCGTTCAGTCATTTTCGAGATCTCAAAATCTCGGGTACTTACAACTCGTCGCGTCGCGTAAAAGAGTCACGGTGTGGTCTCGCTTCGCGTGTACTTGGCGCGAGACACCGTGTCTCTTGATTTTACATTATTATATTATATTTTATATTATATTTATCTTTCTTTTTTTATTTTTCTATTTTCTATTTTTTTTCATTAATATTTTAATATTATAATTTATAATATTTCACCATTTTCTTATATTTGATTTTAAATGTCTTTCTCAAGATACAAACTTATGCTTATATAATATACTCTCAATTGGATATTTATGATGTTACATATTATGATATTTAATAAATAGTGCAAAGTTTTTAGTGCCAATTAGTTAATATTATTACACATAGTAATTTGCGAAAATTATTTCTCACCAAAGTATTTTTCCCACGTTTTTGAGACTTTAAACTATGTTATTATTATTTCTACCAATCTCCTCTACAAATGCATTATAGAAGTAAAGTGTGTGTGCATTTATGGCCCAAACCACTTAATAAAATAGGCAAGGTTCTTTTTCAGCTATCTTCGTTTTTCAATTCTCTTAAATTGTACAAGAGATATAAAGGTCTATCGCAATTTTGTGAAACGTATATGTATGTAGAGTCCTACAAAAGTGTTGGCTTGATATCTGGAAAAATAATTATTATTTTCAAAAAAATAAAAAGCAGTTTTGCAATATACGTAAAATACTATGACGTGATTACCTAATATTGTGTGTAGTTCCCTTTATCAAAATAAAAAGTACAGCCTCACAACGTTTCGGCATGTTTTTGGCGAGTTTTTCATGTTCCGAAGGTAATGACTTCCATATCTCCCTGATACGGCGGCATAATTGCTTCAACGTAAATATATGTTTTCCATAAAGCTTAAGCTTCAGTTGAACTTTTGCATACAAACAAGTCTCGGGTTTTCAAAACGACTTTTCATTACCTTCGAACATGCCGAATAATTCGCTAAAAACATGCCGAAACGTTGTGAAGCTATACTTCAAAATAAAGGAGACTAGACACAGTATTAGATAATCGCGTCGTAGTATTTTACGTATACAACAAAGCTGTTTTTGAAAACAATTTTTTGAAAATAATAATTATTACTCCAGATATCAAGCCAACGCTTTTGTGGGACAGATTGTATGTGCGTTTACAAGTTATCATTGCTACTGTATGAGGGTTAAACGAACTGACATATAAAACAAGCGTAGCATCTGAGCATATTTAACAGATCAATTAATCTGCTCCGTCTTTATGTTACGTAAATGCATTTATAATCCGGAAAATTTGTAAACACGCTCCATGTGAAGTATAAACGTGTTATATGTTGTCTATGAAGAATGTGGAATCACAGATTGTGAACAACCAAACAATTCTATTCGTTTCGCAAATCGATAATTATACCGAGGAATTTCTATAATATGCGACGTAAAAAAATTATACAAAAGATATAAATTATCTTGTTTTTTATTAGAAGATTTAGGATACATTACATTAAAATTAGAATTTCAATTCCCGATATAAAATTAAAGTGCAATTCAATATGGGATTTAATTAAATAGTGTCGTAATAGATGTCATAGATAGCAATTAAATCTTCCATTTCTAAAGCTACGCAAATTTCTTATCCAAAAATTAATTTCGAATAATTTAAAAAAATCATACATTTGACCGAATTAAGAAGATATATATTTAATATGTCGCGATATGTACAAAACTAATTACAACGTTATGTATATATATATATATATATATATATATATATATATATATATATATCGTAATTTCCTAATAACATTTAAAAGGATATAAAAATGTAAATTATATAATTTAAATATAATAGTAAAGGCTCATAAGATTAGAAATCAATTAAAGAAAGATGGAGCGTGGAGCCGTAACAAGGTGTTGGTGTTCATATATTCTATACTTTTTTAAGTCAAGAAGAACGAATTGTAATGTACATACTGTACATCCTGGCTGAGGTAATATTTTTCGCAATAAATTTTTTACAGTTTTTTCAATGATTAAATCGTGTCGATTTAATTCCGAGGAGGGAAGGGTATTAATTTTCCAAGATAGCTGTGTTTCAAGTCCGACAAATAATCGGCGCGCAGTCTATTAAGTTGGAATATATGTATATGTACACATGTACAGTATGTACATTACAATTCGTTTTTCTTTACTTAAAAAAGTATAGAATATATGAACACCAACACCTTGTTACGACTCCACGCTCCATCTTTCTTCAATTGATATATAATTTAAAAAATGAAGTCAAGAATAACGCTTTCTAGATATACAATCAATTTCAAACTTAATTTATGCAAACTTATATGGATAGATCCGAGTATATATTCATATATGATTATCTTTAACCTTATAAATATACTTTTACATGATCAGACATGATAATATACTAGTATATAGGGCCATATATGGCTATATAAGGTCCCGGGGAAAAAAAATTATATATAACTATATATAAACATATAAAATTATGTGTAATTATATATAAGTATGTATTTTTTTATATAATTTAATATAAGTATATCTGGATTCTTATATAAAATTATATAAAATTTTATATAATTATATATAAGTATATATATCTATATATATTTATATATAAGCATATATATTAAAATATATAATTGTATAAAATATATATTTTTCTATATAATTATATAAAATTATATCTGATTCCTCACGTAAAATTATATATAATTTTATATAATTATATATATTAATATATTTTTATATAAATAAATATAGAATTTTTCTAAATAAGTAAATCCTAAAATATATAAATTTATATAATTATATATAATCATATATAATTTTATCTGTCAAAGATATAGAAATAAATGTACACCCGGGAAAAAAAAATTATATATAACTATACATAAACATATAAAATTATGTGTAATTATATATAAATATGTATTTTTTTATATAATTTAATATAAGTATACCTGGATTCTTATATAAAATTATATAAAATTTTGTATAATTATATATAAGTATATATATCTATATATATTTATATATAAGCATATATATTAAAATATATAATTGTATAAAATATATATTTTTCTATATAATTATATAAAATTATATCTAATTCCTCACGTAAAATTATATATAATTTTATATAATTATATATATTAATATATTTTTATTTAAACGAATATAGAATTTTTCTAAATAAGTAAATCCTAAAATATATAAATTTATATAATTATATATAATCATATATAATTTTATCTGTCAAAGATATAGAAATAAATGTACATGCAGTTAAGAAAGATGCATGGTAGCGCATCTTTCCGTGATAGTTTGAACGACGCCACTAGGCGGCGCATAATAGTAAGACTAACTCGTAAGTAAATTTCAGTTGGGGGCTAATATAAACAGGCCTTCTACGAAGTAAAATCATGATCAATCTCTGCGAGACATATCTTTGTCAGCAACACAACGCAAGACTCACCCAACACTGTCTTAATTGATGCAAAATAATGCAAAAATTATATATAATTTTATATAATAATATATAATCCTTTGAAAGTAAACCTTAATATAAAGTTATATATAATTATATAAAATTATATAAAAACTTGTAAAATTATATATCTTTATATATAATCAGATAAAATTATATCGTGCCAATTTTCATATATAATTATATATGATCATTTATATATAATTATATATGATTATATATAATTTTTTTTCCCGGGGTTATAATTACACGAGAAAAAATGATTAGATATAATTATATATGATTTTATCTGGTATGTATATAATTATATATAATTGTATATGTTTTTATATGGGGTTATATCGAATTATACTTATACATAGTCTCATGTGCAATCAGTGGACCCATATACAACCAGATATAGCACCATATCTTATTGTATATAAATGTATGTGAAGCCAGATATAATAATATGTGAGTAGTGCACCCTATATATAACTAAATATAGTATTATATACAACTACATATGCAGTCACATATAGCCAGATGTATTCATGTGACTAATCTGGACCTATTTACAACCAGATATAGCGCTATATCTGTACAGATATAGATTCGCAAGTCAACAGATATAATCCTGTGTGGCTAGTCCAGCCCATATACAATTATATATATTACAATATTATTTATTCAATCACATATAGCCAGCAATATTCATGTGGCTTTCCGAGAAAAAAAGATTATATATGTATAATTATATATAATTATATGTAAATATATATGATTATATGTGATTATATTTGAAATTTAATGCTTTATGTAAAATTATATGGGTCCATATATTATTATATATAGGCATGTATAATTCCAAATATAACTAGATATGAACAATAGATCATATATGCACTCATGTATGGATACATATAAGATTCGTGTGGAAGTATATATAACTCTATATGATTATACTAGCTGGTTACCCGGGCTTCGCCCGGGAGTCGTTTTTCTTAAAACGACTTCATTTGTGTTTCAATATCCTTATTGTGGACAAACATAAGGAGTGTGTCGGGTGGTTGATTTAAAGACGGTAGTTTAACTTTTCCGCATGAATAACACATTCTAGGTGCTTAAATTTTAAACTTTTTTGGTTTACAATGATCACATATTGCATCCATTTTCCCAATTATTACTCTCGGATGAAATTGATATTCGTAATTTGAATCATAACTAAATGCCTCTAATTTCAAATCGGACCGCATAAATGTTTTCATGGATTAAACATGTCGTAACCGGTCTTTTTCTACTCGAGTTTCACACTATTGAGT
Source organism: Temnothorax rugatulus (assembly GCA_035220575.1). Taxonomy (NCBI): domain Eukaryota; kingdom Metazoa; phylum Arthropoda; class Insecta; order Hymenoptera; family Formicidae; genus Temnothorax; species Temnothorax rugatulus. The sequence continues at coordinate 149,602 of JASTWL010000190.1, read as the reverse complement.
CATTTCCGCTTTTCCGATATTTCACTTACCGATCAGCGACATCATCCCTTGGTTTACCCGGGCGCTTTTTCGGGAATTTTGAGATTGCTCGCTCGCGATATACACAGAACCTCGATATTTCACTTACCGATTACCGATTTTATTCCTTGGTTTTTTAAGTGAAAAATCGAGGCACATATTATGTCATTTTGATAATTTATCACGATACGTTGGAAAATATATGAAATAGAGGTAGAAAAGGCTGAAGAATATAATAGAATTATAGCGCGATATCTCTAAATTGGCGGATTTCTCAAAAAATTCAAAATTTTATTAAGAAAGAACCCTTTTTTACCGGTTATCGCCAAATTCAATACCAACCTTCCTTTAATGATACTCTATATAAAATTATACATGTATAACTTATACACTTTTCAAGCAGAAATCGGTAAGGCAAAAATTAGAAATCAGTAAGTAAAAAATCGGAAATCTCCTTTCACTGATTCTCGCCAGATACATGTATAACTTATACACTTTTCATGCAGAAATCGGTAAGGCAAAAATTAGAAATCGGTAATGCAAAATTCGGAAACCCTTTCACCGATTCTCGCCAAATACATGTATAACTTATACACTTTTCATGCAGAAATCGGTAAGGCAAAAATTAGAAATCGGTAATGCAAAATTCGGAAACCCTTTCACCGATTCTCGCCAAATTCAATACCAACTTACCTTTAATATACTCTATCCATAAAAAAATTGCGGTAATCAGAGCAATCACATAGATTTTTTAGACAGAAATCGGTAACTCCTTTATTATTAGCAATTTTTTGAATTCTATTATATTCCTCAGTTTTTTCTACCCCTATTTCATATATAATACTTTAAGATTTGGTTGATTAGAAAAATCTAAACAGAAAAAGTCATTAAGTACGACTCTTTCAAAGAATTTAAAATTTTAGATATTCCGATTTTTTTTTCAAATTGAGTTGTAGCACAATGGCGCATAGCCTATATAACTCAGGAAGACATAAGCTATCCACCAGTGTAAAAATTTTTGAAATCGATTCAGTAGTTTCAAAGATTACCCCGAACAATGGTACAAACTTTTCCCCTTTATATAAAAGTAGAGATTACCTTTAATATACTCTATCCATAAAAAATTGCGGTAATCAGAGCAATCACATAGATTTTTTAGACAGAAATCGGTAACTCCTTTATTATTAGCAATTTTTTGAATTCTATTATATTCCTCAGTTTTTTCTACCCCTATTTCATATATAATACTTTAAGATTTGGTTGATTAGAAAAATCTAAACAGAAAAAGTCATTAAGTACGACTCTTTCAAAGAATTTAAAATTTTAGATATTCCGATTTTTTTTTCAAATTGAGTTATAGCACAATGGCGCATAGCCTATATAACTCAGGAAGACATAAGCTATCCACCAGTGTAAAAATTTTTGAAATCGATTCAGTAGTTTCAAAGATTACCCCGAACAATGGTACAAACTTTTCCCCTTTATATAAAAGTAGAGAAGTAGAGATAGTAGAGATAGAGATATAATTTCATGTAGCGTTATATGTAAACAGCAAAATTTCCGTACTTATATATGATATCGTATATGATTATATATGATTATATATAATTATACAGACGATTAAAATATATTTAAATATATATAAATGTTTCATATACAATTTGACATGAATATATATATGTGTTCATATAATTTATATATAAATTATATATAAGAAGCATTTATCCATGTAGATTATATATGATTATATATAATCATAAACTTTAAATTCGGATTATCCAATAGATGGCATTCGATAGAATTCGTTTCTCGTATTTAAAATTTGACGAACAGTGGTATAAAAACGGTATCAAGAGATACGGCACTGTCTCACGCCAAGCAGTGCCAAATTATAATAAACTCCTCACAAAAATTAAAGGAACACTTAAATTTTCTTAAAAACTAGGCAAAATTTGAGCAGCTGTATCTTCGTTAAAAATGAACGAAATTTAAGTTTTAAAAAAGGGTTTTAAAGCTTGAAATCTCTACTTTCAGAAGATCACTATTTTCTTTTAGTTTCTGTGAGTTTGGTAATTTTTACATATAGAAAAGTACTGGCTGGACAAAATGTGAAATTTTCTTCTCACTTTGTGGGCCTGTCACGTGCCCAAAAAATCCTGCGAAATTTTTTGACTTTCCAATGTGAAAGCTCGAAGTTTTCCCTACAAAATCTTTTTTTGAAAATGTTTCTACGATTTTTTCTTACTGAGTTATCGCGGATTGAATAAGAAATGAGCATTTTGACTTTGATTGCTCATAACTCCGTTAAAAATCATCGTACCGCAATTCGCAAAATGGATTCTTAAAGCTAAAACTTTGCTCTATCAAGTGGTATAATCGCCAATTTTTTCACAAAGATTTTTGGATACATTACAAGTGAGTAAAAATATCGTAAAAATTTGCAATTTTTTACTTTCTTATTTAGATCCAAAAAACAATTGTGCAGAACAACAACAAAAATTTATTCTTTACGTTTTTTTGTACTTTTAAGTGCCCTATATTTAAGAAAAAATTGCCGAATAGCTATGAGATTTTCTTCATGGTGGCCACTATGGTTTTACGGGGCAAAACATACAAAAAATTGTGAAATTGCTTAATTTCAGTGAAAATCAAGGAAAAAAAAATTAAAAATAACGTTTGGCGGACGTTAAAAAACTGTTTTCGATTACGCTGACAATACATTAAAGATGAGTCACTTACTCATCTTTAATGTATTGTCAACATAAGCTAGAAAGACTTTTTTAAATAAGAAATTAATGTTTTGTTTTCGAAATTTGAAAAAATACCGCCGGCATTAGCGTTATCCAAAGCGTACCACGAGGAGGTTGCCCGGTCGGATTTACGCTTCGTTATGCGCGCGCGCGTGCGTGTGTGTATGTGTGTCATTCAGCTGAGACCCCGCGACTCGTCACTTTCGCAGTATTTTATGACTCCAAACTCATTTGTGACTGTGTGCGTGCGCGCGCGCGCGTGTGTGTATGTGTGTGTGCGTGCGTATGCGTGCGTGCGTGCGTATGTGGGTGAGTGGATGGATGGTCGTAGGTGGTAAAATGAATTTAATAATGTGTGTTCCCGCCTCTATTTAATATGACCTCTTGTAATCGGTTTCGCATATTGATACAACGCCGTATCGCTATTTGAGGGATTTGCTGCCAAATTTCCTGAAGGGCTCTGGCAAGCGAAGATTGCACGAAAATTATCGTAATATTCCCGATTTGGCTTGCCAGAGCCCTTCAGGAAATTTGGCAGCAAATCCCTCAAATAGCGATACGGCGTTGTATCAATATGCGAAACCGATTACAAGAGGTCATATTAAATAGAGGCGGGAACACACATTATTAAATTCATTTTACCACCTACGACCATCCATCCACTCACCCACATACGCACGCACGCACGCATACGCACGCACACACACATACACACACGCGCGCGCGCGCACGCACACAGTCACAAATGAGTTTGGAGTCATAAAATACTGCGAAAGTGACGAGTCGCGGGGTCTCAGCTGAATGACACACATACACACACGCGCGCGCGCGCGCATAACGAAGCGTAAATCCGACCGGGCAACCTCCTCGTGGTACGCTTTGGATAACGCTAATGCCGGCGGTATTTTTTCAAATTTCGAAAACAAAACATTAATTTCTTATTTAAAAAAGTCTTTCTAGCTTATGTTGACAATACATTAAAGATGAGTAAGTGACTCATCTTTAATGTATTGTCAGCGTAATTAAAAACAGTTTTTTAACGTCAGCCAAACGTTATTTTTAATTTTTTTTTCCTTGATTTTCACTGAAATTAAGCAATTTCACAATTTTTTGTACGTTTTGCCCCGTAAAACCATAGTGGCCACCATGAAGAAAATCTCATAGCTATTCGGCAATTTTTTCTTAAATATAGGGCACTTAAAAGTACAAAAAAACGTAAAGAATAAATTTTTGTTGTTGTTCTGCACAATTGTTTTTTGGATCTAAATAAGAAAGTAAAAAATTGCAAATTTTTACGATATTTTTACTCACTTGTAATGTATCCAAAAATCTTTGTGAAAAAATTGGCGATTATACCACTTGATAGAGCAAAGTTTTAGCTTTAAGAATCCATTTTGCGAATTGCGGTACGATGATTTTTAACGGAGTTATGAGCAATCAAAGTCAAAATGCTCATTTCTTATTCAATCCGCGATAACTCAGTAAGAAAAAATCGTAGAAACATTTTCAAAAAAAGATTTTGTAGGGAAAACTTCGAGCTTTCACATTGAAAAGTCAAAAAATTTCGCAGGATTTTTTTGGGCACGTGACAGGCTCACAAAGTGAGAAGAAAATTTCACATTTTATCCAGCCAGTAGTTTTCTATATGTAAAAATTACCAAACTCACAGAAACTAAAAGAAAATAGTGATCTTCTGAAAGTAGAGATTTCAAGCTTTAAAACCCTTTTTTAAAACTTAAATTTCGTTCATTTTTAACAAAGATACAACTGCTCAAATTTTGCCTAGTTTTTAAGAAAATTTAAGTGTTCCTTTAATTTTTGTGAGGAGTTTATATGGAATAAATCATTTCACTTTTGATTCTACAGCTTTTGAAAAAATATACATATCTTAATTTATCAATGCTTTATTATCGAAGTTAACAGTTCTTTTTTAATATATATTGACTATATATGGTCATATATGATTATATACAATTTACATATGGAGGGGTTAAAGCCATAGTGGTGTAAGTCACTTTTTTTAACCTATCGAGTTAAGTTCATAGATGCATCTACACATGCAGATATGTTGAAAGAAGAAGAAAAAAAGTGGTCAAAAAAATTGACTTACACCACTATGGCTTTAACCCCTCCATATATATAATATCATTATATATAAAAATAAGTTAATTCTTCCGCCAGTGATAAATTAATAAATAATAATTTCGTCGGCCTTAACTGGCAATAAATTTAATTTTCGACCATGGGTTTTGGTCAGTTGATGTAAATTTTTATTGCAAAAAAATATTACCCCAGCCAGGGTTTGACACCCGCACGGTATACGGGAGGTTCCAGGTTCAAACCCTGGCTGGGGTAATATTTTTTCGCAATAAAAATTTACATCAACTGACCAAAACCCATGGTCGAAAATTAAATTTATTGCCAGTTAAGGCCGACGAAATTATTATTTATCATTATATATGTTTATATATGATTATATATGATTATATATAATTATATAGGGGAGACCGGAGCAAACTCGACACAATTTTTTCAAAGGCAATTTTTAACAATTAATTAAAATTTTCAAGCAAATTTAATGGTACACATTTAAAGAGTGTTCCTGCAGGTACAAAATTGCTTAAGGAAGTTTTACTTTACGTCGCTTAGTTTTGCCCCCAGGAAAGGAAAAGTGACGCGAAGACAAATTTTCAAATTGAAAAATGCCGGGGCAAACTCGACACTTTGCCTGATCGATACAATTTGATCTGGAACTTATTTCTTATTGTCTGAAACTAAACATACATTGTTTATCGTGTATTTAAAAAGTACAAAAATTCGGAATTAAGTAAAACAATCATTGGAAATAATGAGAACAAAAATTATTGAACATTCAATTATTTTCATCTAAACTCATGTCTGAAAAACAATTTATGCAAGTAAATTCGCGATTAGACGTGCGCACACATTTGTCATGGGCCATATAGCTGCATGACAAGTATTGTTTGTTATTGGGAGCCGATAAAACGGCATGGTGTCGACTTTGCCCCGAACGTCGTTTTTCACTTTTGTCACTCCAAAAATATAAAAAATTTGAAAATATGCAAAAACTATTATCGGATTCGTATAAAGCATCGAATTTCCCATCAAAATCATTTACCGATAGATTTGCAAGAGTAAAGCTCGATGAAAGAGTAGAAATTTTCGAGAGATCAGAAAAATTACCTTTCACCATTAAAAACGCTTATGTCGCGCTAAAAATTACACCATAACTCAGAATGTCACCAAATTCCGTTGATAATACTGGCACATAAAGACGCATTTACAGTAAGAAAGGCAAGTTTCTACGATAGATTTAAATTGGCAAAAAGCCTAGTGTCAAGTTTGCCCCGGTCTCCCCTATGATCTTTTTTTCCCGGGTTACTATGTTTCCCCGAGAAAAAAATATATATAATTATATATAAATATATATGATTATATGTGATTTTATATGAAATTTGATGCTTTATATAAAGTTATATATGGGCATATATAATTCCAAATATAACTAGATATATGAACAGTAGATCATATATCATGCACTCATGTATGGATACGTATAAGATTCATATGGAAGTATATATACCTAATATAATTATTTACAATTTGTATATAAAAAGCAAAATTTCCATATTTATATATGATATTATATGTATATGATTATATATAGTTATATATAATTATACAGGCGACTAAAATATATTTAAATATATATAAAATGTTTCACATACAATTTGGCAAGCGAAGATTGCACGAAAATTATCGTAATATTCCCGATTTGGCTTGCCAGAGCCCTTCAGGAAATTTGGCAGCAAATCCCTCAAATAGCGATACGGCGTTGTATCAATATGCGAAACCGATTACAAGAGGTCATATTAAATAGAGGCGGGAACACACATTATTAAATTCATTTTACCACCTACGACCATCCATCCACTCACCCACATACGCACGCACGCACGCATACGCACGCACACACACATACACACACGCGCGCGCGCGCACGCACACAGTCACAAATGAGTTTGGAGTCATAAAATACTGCGAAAGTGACGAGTCGCGGGGTCTCAGCTGAATGACACACATACACACACGCGCGCGCGCGCGCATAACGAAGCGTAAATCCGACCGGGCAACCTCCTCGTGGTACGCTTTGGATAACGCTAATGCCGGCGGTATTTTTTCAAATTTCGAAAACAAAACATTAATTTCTTATTTAAAAAAGTCTTTCTAGCTTATGTTGACAATACATTAAAGATGAGTAAGTGACTCATCTTTAATGTATTGTCAGCGTAATTAAAAACAGTTTTTTAACGTCAGCCAAACGTTATTTTTAATTTTTTTTTCCTTGATTTTCACTGAAATTAAGCAATTTCACAATTTTTTGTACGTTTTGCCCCGTAAAACCATAGTGGCCACCATGAAGAAAATCTCATAGCTATTCGGCAATTTTTTCTTAAATATAGGGCACTTAAAAGTACAAAAAAACGTAAAGAATAAATTTTTGTTGTTGTTCTGCACAATTGTTTTTTGGATCTAAATAAGAAAGTAAAAAATTGCAAATTTTTACGATATTTTTACTCACTTGTAATGTATCCAAAAATCTTTGTGAAAAAATTGGCGATTATACCACTTGATAGAGCAAAGTTTTAGCTTTAAGAATCCATTTTGCGAATTGCGGTACGATGATTTTTAACGGAGTTATGAGCAATCAAAGTCAAAATGCTCATTTCTTATTCAATCCGCGATAACTCAGTAAGAAAAAATCGTAGAAACATTTTCAAAAAAAGATTTTGTAGGGAAAACTTCGAGCTTTCACATTGAAAAGTCAAAAAATTTCGCAGGATTTTTTTGGGCACGTGACAGGCTCACAAAGTGAGAAGAAAATTTCACATTTTATCCAGCCAGTAGTTTTCTATATGTAAAAATTACCAAACTCACAGAAACTAAAAGAAAATAGTGATCTTCTGAAAGTAGAGATTTCAAGCTTTAAAACCCTTTTTTAAAACTTAAATTTCGTTCATTTTTAACAAAGATACAACTGCTCAAATTTTGCCTAGTTTTTAAGAAAATTTAAGTGTTCCTTTAATTTTTGTGAGGAGTTATATGGAATAAATCATTTCACTTTTGATTCTACAGCTTTTGAAAAAATATACATATCTTAATTTATCAATGCTTTATTATCGAAGTTAACAGTTCTTTTTTAATATATATTGACTATATATGGTCATATATGATTATATACAATTTACATATGGAGGGGTTAAAGCCATAGTGGTGTAAGTCACTTTTTTTAACCTATCGAGTTAAGTTCATAGATGCATCTACACATGCAGATATGTTGAAAGAAGAAGAAAAAAAGTGGTCAAAAAAATTGACTTACACCACTATGGCTTTAACCCCTCCATATATATAATATCATTATATATGAAAATAAGTTAATTCTTCCGCCAGTGATAAATTAATAAATAATAATTTCGTCGGCCTTAACTGGCAATAAATTTAATTTTCGACCATGGGTTTTGGTCAGTTGATGTAAATTTTTATTGCGAAAAAATATTACCCCAGCTAGGGTTTGACACCCGCACGGTATACGGGAGGTTCCAGGTTCAAACCCTGGCTGGGGTAATATTTTTTCGCAATAAAAATTTACATCAACTGACCAAAACCCATGGTCGAAAATTAAATTTATTGCCAGTTAAGGCCGACGAAATTATTATTTATCATTATATATGATTATATATGATTATATATAATTATATAGGGGAGACCGGAGCAAACTCGACACAATTTTTTCAAAGGCAATTTTTAACAATTAATTAAAATTTTCAAGCAAATTTAATGGTACACATTTAAAGAGTGTTCCTGCAGGTACAAAATTGCTTAAGGAAGTTTTACTTTACGTCGCTTAGTTTTGCCCCCAGGAAAGGAAAAGTGACGCGAAGACAAATTTTCAAATTGAAAAATGCCGGGGCAAACTCGACACTTTGCCTGATCGACACAATTTGATCTGGAACTTATTTCTTATTGTCTGAAACTAAACATACATTGTTTATCGTGTATTTAAAAAGTACAAAAATTCGGAATTAAGTAAAACAATCATTGGAAATAATGAGAACAAAAATTATTGAACATTCAATTATTTTCATCTAAACTCATGTCTGAAAAACAATTTATGCAAGTAAATTCGCGATTAGACGTGCGCACACATTTGTCATGGGCCATATAGCTGCATGACAAGTATTGTTTGTTATTGGGAGCCGATAAAACGGCATGGTGTCGACTTTGCCCCGAACGTCGTTTTTCACTTTTGTCACTCCAAAAATATAAAAAATTTGAAAATATGCAAAAACTATTATCGGATTCGTATAAAGCATCGAATTTCCCATCAAAATCATTTACCGATAGATTTGCAAGAGTAAAGCTCGATGAAAGAGTAGAAATTTTCGAGAGATCAGAAAAATTACCTTTCACCATTAAAAACGCTTATGTCGCGCTAAAAATTACACCATAACTCAGAATGTCACCAAATTCCGTTGATAATACTGGCACATAAAGACGCATTTACAGTAAGAAAGGCAAGTTTCTACGATAGATTTAAATTGGCAAAAAGCCTAGTGTCAAGTTTGCCCCGGTCTCCCCTATGATCTTTTTTTCCCGGGTTACTATGTTTCCCCGAGAAAAAAAATATATAATTATATATAAATATATATGATTATATGTGATTTTATATGAAATTTGATGCTTTATATAAAGTTATATATGGGCATATATAATTCCAAATATAACTAGATATATGAACAGTAGATCATATATCATGCACTCATGTATGGATACGTATAAGATTCATATGGAAGTATATATACCTAATATAATTATTTACAATTTGTATATAAAAAGCAAAATTTCCATATTTATATATGATATTATATGTATATGATTATATATAGTTATATATAATTATACAGGCGACTAAAATATATTTAAATATATATAAAATGTTTCACATACAATTTGACATGATTATACACGAGTTCATATAATTTATATATAAATTATATATAAGAAGCATTTATCCATGTAGATTATATATGACTAGCTGGTTACCCGGGCTTCGCCCGGGAGTCGTTTTTCTTAAAACGACTTCATTTGTGTTTCAATATCCTTATTGTGGACAAACATAAGGAGTTCCCGGAAAATTCTACCCCTGTTTCATATATAATTCTTTAAGATTCGGTCAATTATTTCCCGAAAAATTAGAAAAATTAGAATTTAACCAAACATACATACACACCAATCCACAAAAATGCTATAAATTGAAAAATATCACTTTTTTTGGACTGAAGTTCAATTCCATCGTATACAATTCTTTGAAATTCACTTAATTATTTCTTAAAAAATTGGAAAAATTTCGTAACCGATTTCCAAAAAGATCGGTAACGAAAAATTATACAGTTTATAGCACTTCCCAGAAAATTCTATCCCTGTTTTATATACAATTCTTTAAAATTCGGTCAATTATTTCCTGAAAAATTGGAATTTCTGATACCGTTTCCAAAAAGATCGGTAACGAAAAATTATACACTTTATGGCACTCCCCGGGAAATTCTACCCCTGTTTTATATACAATTCTTTAAGATTCGGTCAATTATTTCCCGAAAAATTGGAAAAAATTAGGACACCGGTTCCCAAAAAGATCGGTAACGAAAAACTATACACTCTATAGCACTCCCCGGAAAATTCTACCCCTATTTTATATACTTTTGGTAAAAATTCGGGCGAATAGTTTGTTGTGCCGTACCTTGGCTGAGGGATCGGCACAGAGTTCTTTTGGATCCGCCGGGAGGAAAGGAGTAATAACGTTAATAACGTTGTCAGATTCTTGTTCCAAGATAGATTGAATAAAGCCTTTATTCAGTAATTACACATAACTTCGTTGATTTCACTGCCCTGACTTGCGGGCGCTCACTATAGAATAATTAGTTACGTCGGTCGTGCGCGATTAGTCTTACGTTCCAGACTGCCCGCCGCTTCTCGGAAGGGCGGGCTTTTTATCTCTTTCGTATTAGCTTCCGCGATGCTGACTTAGCTGTCAGCGCTTTTGCTTCCGGGCGAGTGACCTGGATGCCACTTGCAACACCCGGAATGCCACCTCAGGTGAGTTTGGCAAGATTCGGAAGAAGCGCTGACAGCTAGGTGTCGAAATAACGACACGGCGACTTCCGCCTCACAACATCCCTCCCCCCTGGGAGAAAGAAAAACTGAGATTTCAAATTGAAGTTTTTCGCATTTATTCATCTTGTGATGTATTGTCATTTTCTAAAATTTTGTGTTTCTATTGTTATTATTATTATTTTATGCTCTTCGTTGTGTGAGGAAGTCGCGTCGCGTATTTTGTTTGTTTTTCTCTTTACGCTCTTATATAGATCTGCGCCTCGCATGATGCGTGCGCTGTTATGAGATATACGGGATAGGTTGTATCGCATACAAATTCTGTTGTGTCGGAGCGCGTACATTTGTCTAGGTCATTTTCTTTTAGTGTTAGGTAGTTAATAATGCTTATTATTGCTAGGCTATGCTCAGTTTTTTGGTAACTTCTTTAGCTATGCTTTCTTTGCTTTTAATTTTCGATAAACGCCTTTAAACGGTTGGCGTGAACACGTAACATTTGTCGTTTTACTTTAATAATATATGTCGCTTCGCTATGCTTTTCGTGGATCACGTACGGTCCGGTCCATTGTGATTCGAGTTTTTTCGATCGCCCGCGTCGCACTGTCTCGTATAATAGTACTTTGTCACCTACTTTAAACGTGTCCTTGTTATTCTTCTTGTCGAGTTGTTGTTTTGCCTTGCTTAATTTTTTGCTGACGTGGATGTTCGGCTGAACTTGGCCTATTGGCCCCTGGAAACGTACGGCTCCGGTGGCGAAATTTGACGCGTCCGCCGTCGCGCTCGGCTTATCTTCTTTTGAATAAAATGCATTGCAAATTTTTTCTAATGCTTTTCGCTCTTTGTTATTTAAATGTCTAGTTTGCAATTGCGTATATAACTTTTTGAATTGTGCTGAAATGGATTCGCGTTTCTCGGTCGCTTGTAACGTGAGTACGTCGGTTGTGTCACTTACCGGCTTCTCTCTTAGAGTTACGCGCGGTGTGGGTGCCTCTACTAATTTTTTCACGCCGTTAGACATGCTTATCGGGCGTTCGAAATCTGTTGGCTCCATTAAACAATGTCCGATGAACATTCTTGGTGTAGGTTCTTTACTTTTTCCGTTACTTACTCTGCTGCGGGGTGGTGAGTTTACCTTCTTATCTGGTCGGAGTTTAAAGGTAGCTCTCCCGATGTGTACCTGCTTTGTGGCGTGTGAGATAGCGACTTTGCGCTTTGTGAGGAAATCATTCCCCAGTATTCCCTCATGGTCGATCGGGAACTCGTCCTCTACCACGTACATGGTATGGCGTATTTTCTGGCTTCCAAGGTCTATGGTTGCTTTTACTTTTCCGAGAGTGTGGATCTTGTGTCCCGTCACTCCGATCAGCGTCAGGCGTTTTTCTCGCACCATAGTATCGCCTTTCAGACTTCCTACTTTGATTAGCGTCAGGATCGCTCCTGAATCTAATAAGAAATTCGTCTTGCCTTTCTTGGCCTTTTGAATCGGCAGTGTCATCAGGTTTAAGGTATGTATGTTGTGTTTTCCCGTTATCTGTGCCACTCGATACTCCTCGGCGGCTCGTGTCTTATTCTTCCTTGGTCTCTCGTCTTCTTCGCTGCTGCTACTGGAGGGGGATTCATCGCTTGTTTCTCGCGATTTTTTCCTTCTTGCCTTTAAACCATTTACTGACGCCTTTTTAGTGGCGTCCGTTCTTGATCGGCTTGATCGTTCTGTGTTGGGTCGTCCGTTCAGCGACCAACACTCTTCTCGTTTATGTCCGATCTTTCTGCAATAGGTGCACTCGATCGTATTTATCCCGCCGGGCTTATCCGCTTTCGGCAACGAGAATCTATTTGCATGTCGGCTCGTACGGCAATCTCGCCCGTAATGGCCTGTTTCTACACATTTGTGGCACTGTATCGCCTCAATCCCCGGGTATCGAGCGTTTTCCGTGTCAAAGTTAGTTTTGCTTCGGTTTCCCGGTTGTCCGTGCCGCGGGGAGGGGCCTCTAACCTTTTCCTCGGCGTTGGCGCCGGTTATTGCCTCTTGTAGGCTTTGATATCGCTGTGCTCGGACCAGCATCTTAATATCATCATGCAGCCCGATCTGGAAGTTATGCAACGCTTGCATTTTTATACTTTCCAGTATCGCCTTTTGCTGCTCTTGCGAGTGTCCTTGGCCTTCTTCCATGGCCTCGTACAGTTCTCTCGCGAGCTTCTCGACTCGACGCCCGAATTCCTGCGCTTGCTCTCCCGGTTTCTGTTTCAGGGAATTGAACTCCAGCTGCAGGTGGGTCATACCGCGCTTTCCTAGATATTCTGTTTCAAGCTCTCGTTTCAGCTGTTCGAAATCGCGAATATCGCGCGTGTCGAAGTCGGTCATGGCTTTGTCTTTAAATTTTGTGCAGAGTATTGCTTCTAGGAGCATGGTTTCGTCCGCGGGCTGTATGTTTTTCATTGCGTAATTACTCGCGCTGATAAATTCGCGGACGCGCTCTCTCGATTCTCCGTTTATCTCGGGAATCATATTTCGGGCCTCTTTCAGGCTGAGGAACCCGATGTTGTGCCCTGGCTGGTTACGGACGTCGTTATTCGTCCGCCCGTACGTCACGTCTAGTGGGCCCTGGCTCCGTACGCGGCGCCCTACTTCGGCGGGGCGATCATAAGTACCGGATTCTATCCGACTCATTCGGCCTTGTAATTCGCGGATCGCGCGGAGCATCTCGACGGAGCGGTCGAATTCTGCAGTCTCCGCGCGGTCCATGCGCGCCTGCATGTCGCGCATTAGGTTTATGACATCGTTGAGCACGGCGTCCCGGGCGTCTGAGCCCGCTTGTGCCGGCTCGGGGGTTCGGCGTTGGCCCGTTTCGTGCGGGTGCTGGGCTTCCTGTCCCAGCCGATTTATCTCCTCGCTTATCTGAGCGGGCGTTATATCCACGCGCGGGGAAATGCCCGTTGCAGCTCGTTGCTGGCTCATTTTATTTGCTCGCGGTGTATGGTCTTCTTCCGCGGGGTCGAATATGTCGCTATCGTACGACGTTAGGGAGAAATCTCCTCTCCCTTCGTTCTCGGCCGAGGTGTCTGATCGTGCGTCGCCGTCGGTCGGGGGCAGTTGGCGTGCGTCACGGTCGTGGTTTTCGCGTGTATTCTCGTCGCCGCTGTCGTTATCTAGGCTAGTTCGCGGGTTGTCGTTCGCGGTGCAAAGACTCGCGTCCAAAAATGCGAATTCGCGCTCTAACACGACGTTCGGATGTAGGTCGAGCACTGGCGTATTGTCGTCAGCTGATTGCGCGTCTAAGTTCCTGCGTACACTATTTAACGCGTTGCGGTCCGTGTGTCGTGTGGCCCGGCGGGGGCTCTGACGGCTGTGTTCAATTGCTTGCTGCGCGCGCTCGCTAAGCACGAATGACGCGTTGCTGACAGGGGTTTGTCGGGACTGGTCGTCCGACATTCATCGTTCTGACATAGGCGACTCCTGAAATCGCGAAGGCTTTTTCGGCGCTTCCGTTCGGGACTCGCGTTCGCGATTGAGACGCTCGCAATTTACAATAGTTCGCGGCGCGTGCCGTAATCGGCTTACAAAGAGAGTCGGACTTACAGTACCGTCGCGTAGCGCATGGTGTCTGCTTTCTGCAACGTCGATGTCCGGCAGGGCCGCCTCGCTGCTTCGGGTCGCCTCTGCTTTGCTGCGTCTCTGCTGCGCTGTTTCGCCGGCTTGGTGCGTCCCTGAGTCGCTGCTTCGCTGCCTCGGGCTGGCGAGTTGGTGCGGTAGGTCGGGGCCTCTCCGGTGTCGTTGATAACACGCGGGGCTGCTACCGTTGTTTCACTCACTCGGGATCTGGCTGGCTTTTCCTCTCCGGGATATTTACCGCCGTCTAATGATCCGTTCCCGTATTGCAGGCGTGATCTGACAGGATGTCCTCTCTTCCGGTTGGCAGATCCCACCGCTGCCACCAATTGTTGTGCCGTACCTTGGCTGAGGGATCGGCACAGAGTTCTTTTGGATCCGCCGGGAGGAAAGGAGCAATAACGTTGTCAGATTCTTGTTCCAAGATAGATTGAATAAAGCCTTTATTCAGTAATTACACATAACTTCGTTGATTTCACTGCCCTGACTTGCGGGCGCTCACTATAGAATAATTAGTTACGTCGGTCGTGCGCGATTAGTCTTACGTTCCAGACTGCCCGCCGCTTCTCGGAAGGGCGGGCTTTTTATCTCTTTCGTATTAGCTTCCGCGATGCTGACTTAGCTGTCAGCGCTTTTGCTTCCGGGCGAGTGACCTGGATGCCACTTGCAACACCCGGAATGCCACCTCAGGTGAGTTTGGCAAGATTCGGAAGAAGCGCTGACAGCTAGGTGTCGAAATAACGACACGGCGACTTCCGCCTCACAACAAGTTTAAGAATGTATAAAGAACAGTATAAATATTTATATTTATATAATTATACTTATATTATTTTAATTATATGTAGTTATATATAATTATAAACGATTATATCGGGCCATTTTTTATACCTAATTATATCTAATGTCGATTTTATATAAACATATATGATTATATCTGATCATTTTTTCTCGGGTATAGAGGTTTTATGGAATATATAATCATACATTTTCATATATAGCTATATAATATTGTTCAAGATTATATTTCTATTTCTTATATGACCATATATAATTATATATCTACTAATATGAACAAATAAGAGGTATTTTTTCCCGGGTATTATAATCATATATGTTCATATATGGCCATGTATAATTATATACTCTTATATATGGCCATATAATATTGTTTAAGATTATATTTTCCATTTCTTATATGATCATATATAATCATATATCTACTAATATAAACTAATATGAACTAATATGAACTAATATGAACAAATAAGAGGTTTTTTTTCCCGGGTAGATAGCAGTACTGTGGACACATAGCCCCCGTGGATAGATAGCCCCGGTCTCCCCTATTCGTAAAACACAGGTCGGCGTTGTTAGAAAAAGTTGAACATAAGGTAAATTACGTGACAAACTGCTACCTTTTAAATAAAATGAGATCACAAAATCAGCTGCATTTCGTATCAGTTTTTTCATAAAGATGTAAAATTCACTTACCAGACAGTAAAAAGTGAATTTTACATCTTCATGAAAAAAATCTCGTGATAATCTACCGTCTGGTTTCAATAACAAAACAATGCTTATGAGTTAAGATTAGCGCACGTACTGAAGGCCTAGACTCAATTAAACGCAAGATAAAATGAGTACAGACAAATATCATGAAGCATCATATAACAAAATAACGCTAATAAATAAATAAAATTGACTACAGATGTTAATTGTGTGGAAGTTTCTCAACAATAAGAGAGTAATCATTAGAAAGGTCCGGGGAGGGAAAGATGGAGCGGGAGCAAACGGTTGGTTCGGAGTGAAGGAGGAGAGAAATAAGGGCCGGGAAGAGAGATAAAGGCAGGGCAAAGGAGGAGGTGACACGGAGGCGGTAGAAGAGGAGAGGAGGAGATCGAGGAAGTGGAGGTGGAGCTGAGGGTGACGCGAGTGGAGTAAACTGTCGGGTGAAAGAAGAAGGTGCTTTTGGAGGTTAGGAGGAAGGAAAGGAGGAAGAGGGGACAGAGACGGGAGAAGAGAGAGGGAGTGGGGGGAGAAGTAACCTAGAGCAGTTGACAGGCGGAAGTGCGACGTGGAGCTCGCTGGTTGGTAGGCGAGAGGAAGGCACAGTGAAGAGTCCGATCCAAGCCGACGCGGGGTGGCGACGGCTCCGAAAGAGTACGTTGGCACCACTGCGGCGCGGCAGGAAGAGGGTATCGGCGAAGAGCAGAGTGGGTCGGTAAGGAGGAGGGAGGAGTTATCGACGACAAAGGAGATGGCGCACGAGGGATCGAAGGAGGAGAAGCTGGCGAGGGGAATAGAGAAGGTAGGAGAGGAGCTGGAGAAGATGAGGATGATTATGGAGAGCAGAGAGGGAGGAACGGGAGCGAGCCGGGGGACGGAGATAAGACGGGGAAGAGAGGTGGAGATAGAGGAAATTGTGAGGCAGGAAAAGGAGGAGTATGGGTCAGAGGGATGGGGGCTGGAGTCGGAAATGGAGGCTGAAGGAAAGAAGATAGAGATGGAAAGAGCGAAGTGTGAGGAGAGCGAAACGAAGGAAGGAGAGGGCGGAAAGGTTGGGAAGGGCAGAGAGAAGGAGGAAAAAGGGGGAGAGGGTAAAGAAGAGGGCGGGAAAGAAGGAAGGAGGGTGCAAGGGGAAGGGGTTGGAGACAGAATGAGGAAATGGATAGATGAGATGACGGAGAAGAGAGTGGGGCCTGAAGCGTGGGCGAAATGGAAGGAGTTGGAGAGAAAAGGAAGAGAGAAAGCAGAGGCAGAAGAGGATGCAGGAAAAGAGACTGGAAAGGGAGAGAGAAGGCTGGAGGTGGTAAGGAGATGGGAGGAAGAGGTTAATAGGAAAAGGGTGGATAAGGAAAAGGCGAGGGAGGAGAGGGAGAGGAAAGAGAGAGGAGGAGCAAGAGAGGAGGGAAAGAAGGAAGAGGAATTTGATCTGGAGGGGGGTAGAAGGGAGAGACGCGGAGGAGAGAAGAGAGTTGATGGAGGGTATAGCGGAAAGGGTGCTAGGGAGGAGATTGAGGGTGAAAGGGGTGCAGGAAAGGAAGGGAGAGGGGGGAGAGTAGTCTTGTTGGTGGAGGTAAAGGATGAAAGGGAGAAAGAAAGGTTATTAGAGAAGAGTTGGAAGATTAGGAAACAGTGGGAGGTAGGAGTAGATGAGGATCTATCGATGGAGGAGCGAAAGATGAGGTGGAGGATAGTAGAGAAGGCGAGGGAGGAAAGGGCGAAAGGAAAAAAAGTGTGGGTGACAAACAGGGACATATGGATAGATGAGAGAGAGTGGAGATGGAACGAGGAGAAGGAGGATTGGGAGATGAGATAAGAGAGGAGGGAGCAGAGAGGAGGAAGATAGAGAGGAAGGGAAAAGGGTAGAGGGCGAGGAAGGGAGGGAGGGAGAACAGACTGTAAAGGACCATAACGGTCAGGTCGGGATAGAAGGGAATCTTGTAAAGGGTTGGGTACGTCCCTAAAAAACGCCAATTATTGTGTTGTCAAAGTTGAGAGAAGTGACTGTGTAAGAGGTTTGGGATCGTTCCTCGCTAAAAACGCCTTGTAAACCCTGAGGGGATACACAATAAATTCAATTCATTCATTCATTCATTCATTTATTAGAAAGATCCAATATGTCTTCTTAGAGGTTGATGCCATTCCTTTGTCTTTTTACATGATACATTTCGGAGATACTCTTTACGTATAATTTCTTCATATAATCGGCAGCATAGACGCGCACAATTTTTGGAGAAAGGTACATTTTCACCCGATAGCATCCAAAATTTTTCTGTAACAAATTTTATAAGCCACACTACTATGAGCGTTATAAGGCAAAATGTTTTTATGTGGTTTAATTAAGTCATTAAATAATTGAGCTTATTCAAACCTACGTAGAAAGTATAAAAGTTAAATTTTTTAATGTTGTTACAGAGACTGTCTGAGATTTCAACCTCTTCTAAAAAATGTATGTCATCGATACTCGAATCTATCGAAATATTGTTGTCGCTTTTCCGCGATGCCGATTGGTTCTCTTGTTACGCTTACTTCATGAGCGACTGTCATGGCATATTTTGACAGTTGTGTGGTTAATAATGTAATAATAACAGTGAAATATTAAAAATAAATAGCACGCGCGTAGCGCGTCTGTGACGTCTAGTCAATATAAAAAATAATAAAAAACCGGTCTAAATTAAATTTATTATTGCCTGAGATATAGTATATCTGAGCATCAATAACATTCGCTCTTTGTTTCATATCAATGTTCAATCTTGTCCTCATCGTTTAAAATTTTTAAAATAATGTTTAGGATGTAATAATAGGAATGCCCTATCTATTAAACCTATGATTGTGCCTACCTTCTGACAAAAAGAATGTGAAAAGAAACAGAAATATCTCCCTGAGAAAGTTGGTTTGTAATACCAAATAGTTTCAATAACTCCTTCATTAATTTTCAAATTAATGTCAAGAAAATTTAAGCTTCTGTCTGCATATTCATATGTAAATTTCAGTCTTTGGTGAAAGGCGTTAAACACGTCAATAACCAACGTAATCATAGATTTCGGGATAGCCATAAAAATGTCGTCAATGTAACTAAAATAAATAGGCACATAAAAGGGTAATCATTCTAATGTCTTGCATTCCTTGCAAATCTTGTAAAACGAGATCAGCAATAACTGGTGGCAACGGAGAACCCATAGGAAACCCGAAACTCTGTTGATAAAAGGAGTTATTAAGTTTAAAATAAGTCGAGTCAAGTACAAAACAAATAGTCGTCAAAAATTCATTAAGGGAGCATACCCGTCTAAAGATAAAAAAAAAATCGTTTTTCACATTTTTATAACTTAACATTTTAAAAACAGTATAAAGCAAGTCTGTCGTAGATTCTGATGTAAATTCAAAGAATTGACGAAGTTACAGAATTTTGAACGGAAGGGTCGAGGTAGCTCGGCATGGCTCGGTCAAATTGGTCGCAGTTGTCATGCTAATGTCAAAACCATCCTAAAACCATTACCTATTCATGTACCTTTGTGTACTTTTGTAACTTTGTGTTTCACGCAAAATAGCAATAAAAGTTTGAACGCGCTATTTTAGAAAATTGCTCCTAACAAAAGACCAGCTTCAGTGGAGCAAAAATCGTCGAAATAGCGGCTTTTATTAGTACTGTGCTGTTTAATGATGGGTACAAAAACCTTTTTGACATTCTGAATGTCAAAATAGAGCCGAAGGTCTATGAAATGTGTTTAATGGAGGATTCTGTCTGCGTCACACAGGCTAACATTCGAGCGCAGCAAGCAACTAAAGAAGTCAGAACTTCTAGACGGTTATGATGATTAATTACTGAAGAAGTTATTTCGTCTGCAGAAGGCTTACTTTATGCTCTAGGAATCGCTGATTAAGTAAAGTTATAAAAAAAGTTCAAGATAAGTTTAAAAAATTACATTTTATTTGGCAAAAATTCGAGTCAAAACTTTGAACGCGTTTTTCTCAGAACTATTTTTTTTTTTACAGTGTGCGTGAAAACTCAGGCTACGTTTGATGGATTAATTTCAAATTTTACATGCAAATTCCTACTAAGATTCCACATCTGTTAACGAAGCCCTTTTTAATCCGATTTCCAATTTTTTGCTATAAACAAGAAAAATTGATTTTTTCTAGAAAAAATTTTTTTTCAACATGCCACCATTTTTTATTTTTTAAAATTTTGAAAAAAATACTTGGATGACAAATTATAGCTATTAGTAGGTATGTTTACTAAAAAAAAACTTGTATTTTTAATTTCAGAAATGATCTACGAACGTTTCCATGCACACCGTGCAACCACCTAAAATTGGAGCTCTGCAAATATTCGGATAATTTAAAAAAAATTGTAAGCTAAAAATTTTTATTTAAGTTAATAATATTATATTAATATTGTAAAAAACTAAAAAGTTATTATCATGTCGTTGCGCTGCAAAAAAATCTAGAAAATGTACTCATATTTCGAGGTTTTAAACGGGTATGCCCCCTTAAGAGATTTTTCTAATAATTATTCTCCTATTGTTAAGAGATTTCCACACAATTGTGACATCTGTAGTCAGTTTTATTTATTAACTTGTTTTTATTTATTTACTAATGTTATTTTGTTATATGATGCTTCATGATATTTGTCTGTACTTGTTTTACCTTGCGCTTGAGTCTAGGTCTTCAGTCCGTGTGCTGATCTTAACTCATAAGCATTGTTCTGTTACTAAATCCAAGCGCGGCAGATTATCACGAGATTGACTGTCTGTAAGTGAATTTTACATCTTTATGAAAAAAACTGATACGAATTGCAGCTGATTTTGTGATCTCATTTTATTTAAAAGGTAGCAGTTAGTCACGTGATTTACCTTATACACAACCTTTTCTAACAACTTCAACGCCGACCTATATTTTACGAATATGATTACATTTTGTTTTTATTTATGCGTTGTTGATGATTAGATTTAAGATTATCTTGAAATATGGTAATTCTTTACAATAGGGCCCTTTCCGAATTTTGATATTTTCTTGCGGCTCTCTTGGTAAAAACCTTTGTTGTGACTTCGACAGTGATAATCAATCGGGGGAGCCTGAAAAATATGTACCCTACCTGTTTTTTTAACCAATTCTTTTTCCTATTTTTATACCTATTTTTTCCGACATGCTGGAACACACACACACACACACACACCTATACAGGTTAGTGACGCGCTTTAAATACTTTTAAAGCGCGTCACTAACCTCCCCCTCATGTACTTTCATATATTATATAGGATATATTGAGGAGTAGGGAAAGGAAGACGAGGAATGTACTACGCGACGAACAAAATCATAACAACGGTATTTATGCATAAAAGGCGCGCGCGCGCGCACACACACACACACACACACACACACACACACACACACACACACACACACACGCGCGCGCGCGCGCGCGCACATGCGGTTTTATTATAATACATGTGTATATTGTGTATAGTACATGTGTATAAACAGTAGTACACAAATAGGCTTCCCCCGCATAATATAACTAAACATACTCCCAGCGTGATACCTAACTGCTTGAATTAAGACGCTTGATTATTGCCCCCCCCCCCCCCCGCACCCCCCTCCGCCCGCGCGCGCGCGCGCGCGCGCGTGTGTGTGTGTGTGTGTGTGTGTGTATGTGCCTCTTTTATGCATAAATACCGTTGTTTGTTATAATTTTGTTCGTCGCGTAGTACATTTCTCGTCTTCTTTCCCTCTCACTCCTACTCGGCTTCATGTAAACAACAGTACAAGACATTGACTGTTATATTTAGATAATAGAGAATATACCGACCCTTAAGGACTACTATATATTTATAACGTCGGAAGATCCGGAAAGCCATGTTGGAAAAAATAGAAAAAAAAAGTAAAAATAGATTAAAAAATTGGTAGGGTACATATTTTTCGGGCTCCCCCGACTGATTATCACTGTCGGAGTCACAACAAAGATTTTTACCAAGAGAGAAAATATCAAAATTTGGAAAGGGCCCTATTGTAAAGAATTACCCGAAATATTACACTGAAGAGGATCGTATTTACAAATATTAAAAAATTGAAAAAAAATAAAAAAATTAAAATTAAAAAAATTAAAATTATTTAAAAATAAAAATTTTTAATTTAAGAAATAATTAAGAAAGAGGGATGCCAAGCGGATTCTAAATTACGATTTTTGAACATAAAAGTGGCTATAACTCGGAAACGGCTCATTTCCGGACCTATGTTTGTATGAACTTTTTTGCTTGTTTTTGGGTCCCGAATCACCTCCCGAAGTGGAGTAGGCGATTTTTCGGACACCCTGCATTGTCTTATACTATTAATTTATACTATTAATTAATTAAGGGTTAATAATTATTTGATTTACTGACTTAATATTATTAAATCAAGATACTGCATATATCTCAAGTTAACTACATAAGTAGCAGAATTGCACAGTAAAGTACAAAGATATTAATTGTACAGAAGGATACAAAAAACTTTAGTTATTACACTTTTATTTTTACAATAAAATTTTTAACCGTTCGTAAAAATCTTATTGCTTACATATACGTGTTCGATTGGATTATAAAAATCATTTGTATAAAATTTGTTTCAATATGTCGACATGCACGGTTGTGTCTAATCGCATTTAGTTTCAATCATCTAGCGTGTCAATGAATTCATTATATTATTATGACTCAAAGACAATATCAGCTTATACATATATGTAAAAGAACTTAATACTGATGCAAATATTCTTTGCCAATTATTTACAGCTCTTGTGTATATTGCATCTGTTTATTTACCATTTATACAATTAGAATAAATTTTAGTCATAAAAACTGAAAATATTACTAACAATTACAATAAAAAAATAAGAATTTTGTAAGAATTATATAGAAATCATTAAATAAAGAAACCAACTATTATGACATTCATAATTCAATAACAATATAAAGCATATTATTTAAAAAATATATTCAATTATTTATCATTAATTTGATTTTACTTTACTTGAACAATTCTCATTTTATTCTTTATGCTAGTATTATATTATATTATAATAATATCTGTTAAAATTATTCGTTATTTTTTATAATCTCGACCAATTTGTAATGATAGTTTAATTCCAAATGTACTTACGAATCGCGTAATCGCTCGAATTACTTGAAACGAGACAAATACGGGATATTACAACAGTTTTACAATTAGGATCTGACATTTTCCTGAACGCTTATCTGAATTGGTGTTATTCCACATACGGTACTATATATATGATAAGAGTTCCGCTCATTCGTTAGTTTCCTTCAGTATGCGCGTCTTGCACGCACATACAACAAGGCTATTACATAACGATTAATTTAATGCAGCAACGTACTAGCATGATGATGAAATTATACGGAGAAGTTACAAAGAATACAAACTGCCAACAATAGTACAGACCCGAAATTGTATTGAAGAATGAAAACCAAAAGAGGATTATACCTTCTCCTAATTTGCAATAAAATTTTAGATATACTAGACCTTGAAATTTAATAAAGTACTAAAATTTTGATTGAATTTAATACAGCACAAAACTTTTAATTGAATAAAAAAGCAATAAACGTAATTTAGGGAAGTATGCAGCGGGAGTAAAAAAGCAGCGCCAAGTTTTTTTTACAAGAAAAATTTATTTATTTTATTTTAATTAAATATTTTTATTTTGTACTGTTATCTCTTTAATTCTTTGTGATTAAAATGATTCTTTGTAATATTATAATTTTGTTAAAAAGAATTAAAGCTTGGGTTGGAATGAGAAGACCCTTGAATGGGAATACAAAGATACGTACTACTTGAGTTTTATTTTTTAAAAGTAGTTGCACAACAATTATTTTTCAAAGCAATATATATATATTCTCTTTGCAATTGGCGCAATTTAAAGATTTCACATCTTTTTTTGAAATACATGTCACTTGGGTTGAGTTAGGTAACCCAATTTTGTGAATTGTTTTGTTAGGGAGAAATAAAGCTACTACCATTTAAGATTTTTGAATGTACAACATACATTGCGCGTGACTTGGCGCCTTTTTTTTACCTTTTTTTGAAAAAGGCAATTTTGTACTGATATCAAACATTTTGTAGTGATAAGCAAGCATCGGCAAAAAATTTCCATTTTTCATTTTTTAATTATTCACAATTTAGCAATAACAACAAATTAAATTTTTATTGAATTTATATATATATACACATATAATACATATAGAGTGTCCCATTTTAATCAATCACCCCCAAAAACTTTTTTATTTATGATTCTACAAAGAAATGCTTCAGATAAAAGTTGTTTGATTTGAAGGGGGAAACATGATTCTTACGTGAGTTATGTCGTAGATATCATCGTTTTCAAGAAATTATTTCTTAACATCCCCTTTTCCAAGACTCTCTGGTCCCCCCTCCATCTAGTCTCAGATTCGTTATTATAGCTTTCCTCTCAGCCACTCGTCATTGTGCTTCTTGCTACCAATACCGTATTATTCAATCCATGAAGTTCGAACCACGATGCGATACGAGTTGAAATGCACAAAACCTTTTAAATGTAAGTTTTGCAAGTTAAATTGTAAGATTTAAACTAGAGCTCGGAAAAAGAAACGGGTACCCGGGTATTCGGGTACCCGCCCGTTCGCCCGTTACCCGTTGTATACGGTTCTGGACCGGTTCCGTGGGTACCCGGGTAATTTCAGGTAGCGGGTACCCGAATCGGTACGGGTACCCGCTACCCGTGTCAATACGGGTACCCGTTATACCCGCTTCAGTACGGGTACCCGTATCGAGGCGGGTATAACAGCGTATGCTACAGATATCTGCGTATTACACGGAGACGCGTATACGCAAAGTAATAAAATATAAATTCTCACACGCTTCAAAAATATATAAAATATATGAAAAAATGCTTTTATTAACCCTCCGTTTTTTCGGCACCTTCTTAGTGCATACGTGAGTCTGTCATGTCCAACGTTATTTTCTCTACCTTAAAGTATTTTAAAAAATCTGAAAAAATTTACAAAACATCTGTCTACATTGTAGTTGACAATTTTATAATTTTTTGATAAACATTTGTTTATTTAATGTTTGATTTTTAATGAACTTTCAATAATATTAGCAAAGTTATTACTTACAAAAAAGATTACGTCTAGTGCATACATGGGTCTGAGACGTCCGTGCGAGACTTGACTTGCTCGGTATTCGGCGATATACAGGTATTGATCTTTCGCAACAGCTCTGGGTCCTCTTGAGTCCCTTTTCTCACTTACTTTTTTAGAAATGGAGGCAGGCTTGCCAGTTTTACAGTTACGAGCAGATATTATTTTGGCTCGGACGCCGTAGACCCACGTACACGGAGGATTAAATATGCATTACACATTACGTGGATAAATAGGTATATGTGTGTAATTATATTTGAAATTTCTATAAATTGCTTTATGTGTAATTTTATATATTTTCTTATTTTACATGCATATATATCTTTCTAACACCCGAAATATAATTAAGTATGATATAATAAAATATGATACCCTGTGTAAAATATGATATCATTATTTACACAGGGTAAAATATGATATCATTATTTTACACAGGGTATCATATTTTATTATATCATACTTAATTATATTTCGGGTGTTAGAAAGATATATATGCATGTAAAATAAGAAAATATATAAAATTACACATAAAGCAATTTATAGAAATTTCAAATATAATTACACACATATACCTATTTATCCACGTAATGTGTAATGCATATTTAATCCTCCGTGTACGTGGGTCTACGGCGTCCGAGCCAAAATAATATCTGCTCGTAACTGTAAAACTGGCAAGCCTGCCTCCATTTCTAAAAAAGTAAGTGAGAAAAGGGACTCAAGAGGACCCAGAGCTGTTGCGAAAGATCAATACCTGTATATCGCCGAACACCGAGCAAGTCAAGTCTCGCATGGACGTCTCAGACCCATGTATGCATTAGACGTAATCTTTTTTGTAAGTAATAACTTTGCTAATATTATTGAAAGTTCATTAAAAATCAAACATTAAATAAACAAATGTTTATCAAAAAATTATAAAATTGTCAACTACAATGTAGACAGATGTTTTGTAAATTTTTTCAGATTTTTTAAAATACTTTAAGGTAGGGAAAATAACGTTGGACATGACAGACTCACGTATGCACTAAGAAGGTGCCGAAAAAACGGAGGGTTAATAAAAGCATTTTTTCATATATTTTATATATTTTTGAAGCGTGTGAGAATTTATATTTTATTACTTTGCGTATACGCGTCTCCGTGTAATACGCAGATATCTGTAGCATACGCTGTTATACCCGCCTCGATACGGGTACCCGTACTGAAGCGGGTATAACGGGTACCCGTATTGACACGGGTAGCGGGTACCCGTACCGATTCGGGTACCCGCTACCCGAAATTACCCGGGTACCCGCGGAACCGGTCCAGAACCGTATACAACGGGTAACGGGCGTACGGGCGGGTACCCGGATACCCGGGTATTCCGAGCTCTATATTAAACATACTAATTTGTCTAATTAACGTAGAATGGTGACAATAACTTTAAAGAATACAGACGATACAAGTTAAAATGCGAAAAACATCTTAAATTAATGACAAGAACTGGGAAATAAATGTAAATGACGTAGAATACTGAAGATGATCCAATGGTAGAATCGAAACGTTTGTAATATAATTTTGTAAAATTGAAAGTAAAGAAATAGAGAAAATAGAAAGCACGAAAATCTTGCGTTGGCTCTCATAACTCCTTATTTAACATTTGAATTTTAATCTTTTGAGCCAATAATTTGTTTGTTTTAAAATAAGTAGATTAGATAATACATAAATAATTTTGATCATTACACCAGAAATGGTCCAATGTACTCAAGAAAATCTTATCCACATAGCAAATATGTTCATACAAATGGAAGGTCCGCATTTCAAGCATGCTCTAAAATATTTAATCGGCCCTTTTTAGTACCACAAACATTTTTAGAACGCTGGAACAATAATCTTGGATCAAAATTATTCATGTAGAGGAGACCGGGGCGGAGCCGTCACTACAATTATCTCGAAATCTGTATGTTGTGTGAACTCGCCATTAATATCGTAAACACTACTTATGGTGCCCATGTGACCAGCGGAGTTTAGTGAGATTATATGCCATGTAGTGATTTTCATTAAGGCAAACGTGTTTTCGGAGGTCAAAAGTAAAATTTTTTGCGCGTCAAAAATTTTAAATATTTTAAATATTATTTTCTCTCCAAATCTTGATAAGTGATTCTAAAGAGTAATGCATGCTGAACACAAATCCAGTGAAATTTATTTTAATTTCTAATATTTTATGAGCGATCAAACTTAAAATCTGTGTCCGGGGCGAAGTCGTCACCAAGAGATATCATGGAGGCTTCGGGCGAAAATCAAAGTCAAAGAAGCAGCAGTGGTCGGATTCCGGCGAGTACTTGGATAATATGTGCTGCGTGTGCTCAGAGATGACAGAATATTTCGCTCATAAAGCTCCTCTTATGAGGAAGCTTGTATTTTATTTGACGCATAATTATTAGTATTTATTAGTTTGGCTTCCTCATAGAAGAAGCTTTATGAGCGAAATAAAATAGGAGCAATGGTAGCGATCTGTAATGATGAGGAAGCAATGTGCAAGTTTCTAATTTGCACACTTTTTTCATTTTAAATTTAATGAATTGAAAAAGGGTCACCTTAGTAGCACAAGTGGGGTTTTACAATTGACGCAATGTCAAATTGACATTGACTTTGGGAGTTCAGACTACATGGTCCATATATGGACTTTCGTATATGGACCTTTAATCGCGTATAAAGCTGGGTCTAATCAACCAAATCTTAAAGAATTATATATGAAAGAGGGGTAGAAAAGACTGAAGAATATAATAAAATTAGAAACAGCCCGGTATCTTAAAATTTGTGGAAGTTAAAGCTATTACAGGCATTTTTAAAAAAATTATGGACCTTTGATCGCGTATAAAGCTGGATCTAATCAACCAAATTTTAGAGAATTATATATGAAATAGGAGTAGAAAAGACTGAAGAATATAATAAAATTAGAAACAGCCCGATATCTTAAAATTTGCGGAAGTTAGAGCAACCACAAACTTTTCTACAAAAATTCTAAATTTTATTAAAAAATAACCGCTTTACCGATCATCGCCAAATTCAATCCCAACCTTCCTTACATGATACTCTATCGATTAAAAAAAATGCATCCCGAGATCTAAAAAATTACGGAAGTTAAAGCATAAACGGACAACAAAAGCGTTACACACACACACACACGTACGCACGCACACGCATGCGCACGCACGCACGCGCACGCACACACACACACACACACACACACACACACACACACACACACACACACGGACAATTATAAATAAACATAAACTAAATGAAAAATATATCTAAAAATTACGCCATATTATATAACAACGTTTATACTATTTATTTATTTTTATTTTTGTTCTCTTGTATTTTTTAAAATTATTTTATGTGATTTGACATTATTAGATTGAGAGAATATTTTCACATTCATATTTCCATTGATATCAGGTATAGCGCAATGAATTTCTTGTGTTTCCGGTATAGATTTGGCACTTGACTTGAAAAATGAAGAATTACTGAAGCACTAGGAACTTTATTTTTCAAATTTTTAGCCTGGGGATCTCTATTTGAATTTTGAAAAATGTTTTATGAGTAGAATGTATTACTTTTTTAATACCAGCACAAATATTCTCTAACTCCTTAATGACAGTTTCGGTATCGTTGCGCAGCTTTTTTACCATACATAATACCTTCTATAACTCCAGAACTGATCAACCAAATCTTAACCAATTATATATGAAATAGGGGTAGAAAAGACTGAAGAATATAATAGAATTAGAGAAATTGCCAATATTTTAAAATTTTAACCTTTAAGGGCTACATCTCAAGTCTCAACAATTGAGACTTTTCATAAATTGATATTTTTTGACAATTTAGTATTAATTATTGGCAACTTTTCTAATTCTATTATATTCTTCAGTCTTTTCTACCCCTATTTCATATATAATTATTTAAGATTTGGTTGATTAGATCCAGTTTTATAAAGCTTCTATGTATGTACGAATTCTCTGAAATTTCAAATGTGTGTAACACGAGCTTTTAAGTGTGCAAGGAGAAACTTGCACATTGCTTCCTCATAGTTTTTAAGTGTGCAAGGAGAAACTTGCACATTGCTTCCGCATAGCTTTTAATTGTGCAAGTAGAAACTTGCACATTGCTTCCTCATAGTTTTTAAGTGTGCAAGGAGAAACTTGCACATTGCTTCCTCATAGCTTTTAAGTGTGCAAGTAGAAACTTGCACATTGCTTTCGCATAGTTTTTAAATGAGCAAGTAGAAACTTGCACATTGCTTCCTCATAGCTTTTAAGTGTGCAAGTAGAAACTTGCACATTGCTTCCTCATAGTTTTTAAGTGTGCAAGTAGAAACTTGCACATTGCTTCCTCATAGGTTTTAAGTGTGCAAGTAGAAACTTGCACATTGCTTTTAAGTGTGCAAGTAGAAACTTGCACATTGCTTACTCATAGTTTTTAATTGTGCAAGTAGAAACTTGCACATTGCTTCCTCATAGTTTTTAAGTGTGCAAGTAGAAACTTGCACATTGCTTCCTCATAGTTTTTAAGTGTGCAAGTAGAAACTTGCACATTGCTTCCTCATAGTTTTTAAGTGTGCATGTAGAAACTTGCACATTACTTTCTCATAGTTTTTAAGTGTGCAAGTAGAAACTTGTACATTGCTTTCGCATAGTTTTAAAGTGAGCAAGTAGAAACTTGCACATTGCTTAATCAACATTTTATTTTGTTTATAAAGCTTCCTCTATGAGGAAGCTTGTTTTTTCTTTGATGTATAATTATTAGTGAATATTTATTAATTTGGCTTCCTCATAGAGGAAGCTTTATGAACAAAATAAAATGTTGATTAAGCAATATGCAAGTTTCTACTTGCTCACTTTAAAACTATGCGAAAGCAATGTACAAGTTTCTACTTGCACACTTAAGGGGGTAGCCTGGTCAAGCACCCGAAAAAAAAGTGATTTTTTAAAACTGTTGTATTCAGAATCTACAATTGCAATCAATTTAAAACAGACTACCCCCTTAAAAACTATGAGAAAGTAATGTGCAAGTTTTTTTATTTATTTTATTTTCAGATAAATCTGATTGCTATTTTCACAGATAATATACGTGTTTTCTTTCATTAACTATATGATTTAACTGTTACATGCTATCCGTTAAAGTTCTCCAATTTATAATATTCCATTAAGAAAAAAGTAATTCAATAATAAAAATAAGTAAAAATGCAATTAAAAAATAGAAAATATTCGAATTTCCTCTTTACCTACAGATCGAAATTTCAGGATTGTTGTCTATAAATTTATCAAATTTTTTGATAGCCATCGGTAGAGTATCTTATTTTAAAAATAATTTTCGAAAAAAAATGAACTAAAAATCCCTTAAAAAATCGAAGTTATTGGAATCCCATCTTCATATATCGCTTAAAAATTTCGAAACTAAGTCTAGAATTTGTGAGATTTTTTTGAAAAAAATCCAAATAGTCGCATTGAGAAAAAAAACATTTTTTACTTAAATCCTAAAAAAACAGTCATATTGTCCATTAAAAATTTTTTCGATATTTTCTTCGAAAAGTACAGTGAAAAACGAAAAAAAAAAGATTACCTCATTGTTTACAATATCCTTTTTCTTCTTAAAGTTACAGGCATTTGAAATTTTTCAAATTTTAAACTGCATTTGTTTGAAAAAGTCCGTAACTTAAGTATGGGTAGAGATAAAAATCTAAAAAAAATCATGGAAGCTACTTTCAATTAGTATGAAAACACAACAAAATTTCGGCCAAATAAAAAATGGTCGGTTCTTTTATCGTCGGGGAAAATCGTCGGTTGATTTGGTATGGAATGCTCCATATGTATTATTAATAATACATATATACGGAAAAATTAATATTGAGCTGCCTAAGATCTAAGCTTAGACCGAAAACGACTTGTATCTTATTCGATTGTGTATGATAGTGGTCTTGTTTTCTCTTATTAAAATATTTTATATTAGAAAAAAATAATAGCAATAAGTAATAATGCCAATCTTTATATTACAATTATGGTATTTAATGAGTTAATATTTCTTAAGTATATATTAGTCCCATACATACGATTCAACAGAAATGATGTTCGTATTATGGCGTTTGTTATGAAATGTTCGCTCAACTCGAATGCAAAACAACATGACAATGCGCTTTGAATGAATAATGTGAGACAAGAATAAAGAATGTTTCCGGCGAATCACTATTCGGTCAAAAGATACACTGAACGTATTTGAAATTCATCAGTGTTAAGAAAGATTCGTTAAAGTAATAATAAACGAATTTTCCACATCGTATATTTTTTTCCTTAGGTACATGCTTAGGTACTTTAATAATATCAACAATAATTTTTAATCATTAGTTTTTAATCTTAATAATTAATTTGTTATTTGTACTAAAATCGCTAATCAAATTATTAGATATTTATCAGAAGTGCTGTTTTTTAATTGATTAAAGTTCATAATTTATTTAAATATTTAATTAAAAATCTGACGCAAATTAGATTCTTCGCATTTTATTTTTAAATATCTTTTGTTAAATGAGCGCGAATATTTTACCAAATAATACAGACGGCAGGAATACGAAGAATAAACTACGTAACTCGTTTCCGACCATGGTCGTTTAAGACATATCCTGTTTTGTACGTATGCAAGCTTTTTTCTTGTGGCAGTGTATTCATGATCGGGAGACGAAGGAATGTAGATTTTCTTGTTATCAACTCGTTGCTACAGTGCATTTCAGGTCCTCTTCTTGGCAAAGCAAGATGTAATCCACAAGCTTGGCTTTCTCAAACAAAAATTGCTTATACGTGCAGACATCGACCAAAATGAACTTGATGGCAAACTACTGACAGAATGTAATAATTGGCAAATAAAAGAACTTTTTCAATATAATATAAAATTATGGCTAATTGTATCAATAATCACGTCAAAATAAGTAATTAAGTAAATTAAATAATTAATTAACAATAATAAAGATATCCAAGTTTTAATAAGAAAGAATTTTAAGAAAATTTAAAAAGTGCAATGAAAATAAAAGATATCAAGACCCAGATAATATTAATTCCACAATCTAGATATCAAAAGAAAAACCAATTAATATTAATTTATATCTAAACAATAACTTATAGATAACAAAAATATAGGCTCTTTTACTTTAACCAACTTTATCAAGATATTAACTCAAATCTTACCTTGGAAAAAAAATTTTCTCAGAATGTCACAATTTTCCAAACAGCTTTATTTAAATTTGCAGATATATTTTGAATACTTTTAGATGTAAATTTAGAAAGATTACTTATCTGAATGAATTTTTCAATTATTTTTTATTTATTTAAACCATTTTTCCTACTTATATAATAATAAAATAATTATTTATTTCAAAATACTGAAAAGAATTAGAGAATTCTCTCATAAAGCAGATATTTCATATTGCACAAAATTTCCATTCTTTCACTTCGAAGGAAAATAAGGATAACAAGAGAATAAAACCTGTCATAAATATAAAAAAAAACGTTAATCCTTCACGAACCGAATGTTTTGAAGAGTAAGTGTTAAGACAAGGACGTTTTGGAAGAGACGACAAAAAATTTAACGCGTGTCTTAATTATTTTAATAAATTATTTTAGTGAATGTGTAAAATTTCATCTTATTTTTGCTTCCTCATAGAGAAAGCTTTGTTTTCGTAAACCTCGTATATGGACCTTTAATCGCGTATAAAGCTAGGTCTAATCAACCAAATCTTAAAGAATTATACATGAAATAGAGGTAGAAAAGACCGAAGAAAAAATAGTTTTTTTTTTAGTTTTTGGTGTGGGTGGGTGTATGTGTGTGCGTGCGTGCGTGCACGTGTGCATGTGCGTGTGCGGGTGTGTGCGTGTGCGTGTGCGCGCGCGCGTGTGTGTGCGTGTGCACGTGCGCGCGCGCGCGTGTGTGTGTGTGTGTACGGTTTTATCTATAACTCAAGAACTAATGAACCAAATCTTAAAGAATTATATATGAAACTAGGTTTTGAGCCCGCGCGAAGCGTACGTGAGAGCGATAGTTCCATGCCAGTTCATAGGTAGGACATCTTATTGTTTCCATCATATTACTGTTAGAATTGTAACTAATTCCGGCGTTATCGATTTTTTTGTTGCAAGACACTTGAGAAGGACCCAATCCCCCGGGTCGAAACGTCGTGATTAAGCGATATTGTTACTCGCCATTTGCGTCGAATTTAATAAAGGTTCCTGATATATATTTATTTTTTCCGCGCGAATGTTTTAGCACTAACACAAATTGTTATATATTTCAAACTTTTTTGTTCATAACTATTTAATAAACAATGACCGCCAGCTAAAACCTTTTGAAGATCCCTCAGGATGATGACCTTGACAACATATGTCAAGGTCAAAGTCATCGGTGAGGTTTGACCTTTTATGCATATTAACCAATTTTATTATTTAAAATAAAATTGCCCTCCACCACACATCCTTTTTTGGATCATCCTTAGCGAGTGGAATATATACACACATACAGACATTTTTAAAAAAATGATTTTTCAACATTTTCGAACATTTTGAACACATTGGGATAGAAAACCAAAAAAATAGCACCGATTTTAAGAAAATACGTTCATTACTGAAAAATTAAATTCATCCTCGCCATCCCCAAAAAATTAGAAAAATTTTGGCACCGGTTTCAAGAAAATCGGTCCATTAATACTTATTATTTCTCGAAAAATTGGAAAAACTTCGAAACCGGTTTCCAAAAAATCGGTAACGAAAAATTACCCATAAAAAGTATCCATAAAAAAATGTAGCTTAATATCTCAAAATTTGCGGAAACTAGAGCAATCACGTACATTTTTTTAAACAAAAATTGGAAACCCCTTTTTTATTAGCAATTTTTCTAATTTTATTACATTCTTTAGTTCTTTCTACCCCTATTTCATATATAATTCTTTAAGATTCGGTCAATTATTTCCCGAAAAATTGGAAAAATTTCGATACCGGTTTCAAAAAAATCGGTAACGAAAAATTATACACTTTATGACAATCCGCGGAAAATTCTACCCCTACTTCATATATAATTCTTTAAGATTCGGTCCATTAACGAATGAGTAGTTCGCGGTCAGACAGACAGACAGACAGACGTCAGGTACTTATAATAATAGATAGAGATAGAAAAAACTAAAAAATATAATAGAATTAGAAACATTGCTAATAATAAAGGGGTTACCGATTTTCTGTCTAAGAAAATCTACGTGATTGTTCTAATTTCCGCAAATTTTGAGACATCGAGCTTTATTTTTTTTATGGATAGAATTTCATTAAAGATAGGTTGGTAATGAGTTTGGCAAGGATCAGTGAAGGGGTTACCGATTTTTGCCTAAAAAGTTATAAATGTATATATTATACATTATGTATAATATATTATACATGTAATTTTATATAGAGTTCACGAATATAGAAAACGGGCTAACTGAGCACCAAGCGCAGTAAATGATGCGCGAAAGTTTTATTATTATTTTTATTTTACATATTTTTCCAACCTTGACTGCGCGCCGACTTGTCAGACTTGAAACACAGCTCCGGTTGGAGTAGTAAAATCCCCTCCCTACCCCTAATTAAATCGATTCGATTTAGTTTTTGATGCTATGCATCTAAGTAACTGTAAAGAAATAATTGCGAAAAATATTACCTCAGCCAGGATTCGAACCTGGAACTTCCTTCATTCCGTGAAGGTGTCAAACCAATTCGACCACTGAGGCATATGGTAGGGAAGGGATTTTACTACTCCAATCGGAGCTGTGTTTCAAGTCTGACAAATTTAGTCGGCGCGCAGTCAAGGTTGGAAAAATATGTAAAATAAAAATAATAAAACTTTCGCGCATTATTTACCGCGCTTGGTTCTTAGTTAGCCCGTTTTCTATATTCATAGATTTCCATTGGAGCCTATACTTGAAATTTTATATAGAGTATCATTAAAGGAAGGTTGGTATTGAATTTGGCGATGAGAGAGAGAGAGATCGGTAAAAGGGTTCTTTTTTTTATAAAATTTTGAATTTTTTGAGAAATGCTCGTGGTTGCTCTAACTTCCGCCAATTTTAAGATATCGGACTATATATTTATAATTCTATTATTGGGATCTGACATGGAGGCGGGGCTTAACTAAATATGGCGCAGAACGGCTAACACTTTCTCATTTAAAGGGTCACTTTCTTCACTTTTAATGCATTTTTCCAGGCTTTGAAACGATCAATTTTCTCTAAATTGCCAAATAAATGTTTAACATGTATGAAGTACTCATTTTGGGGTTAGGAAAGCAATAAAATCAAACATTTAAAGTTTTTGGAGCCTTATTTTCACAACGACGAACTGAATAATTAATTCTGGTCGTAGATTTTCAACGCGGAGAATAAAATTCATTATCATCATCATCATGCGCGCTACAATCCTTTTCGGATCATGGTGTCCTCAAGTTTAGACCCCCATCGATCTCTGTCTCGTGCGACAGTCCTCCATTTCTGCACTCCCATCCTCTTCGCATCCTCGTCAACTCCATCCAGCCATCTGAGCTTTGGTCTGCCCTTCTTTCTTCTCCTTCGGGTTTGATCATAAAAATGCGCTTTGTAGGGCGAAGTTATTTTCTACCCCTATTTCATATATAATTCTTTAAGATTTGGTTGATTAGATCCAGGGGCCTATACACTTAGCTCGGCTCGGCTTCTACTCGTTCGTGGATGGGATGTCACGAGCCGGGCTCAGCGTCAGATGAGCCAAATTCGCACATTTTCCTTTCGTGTGTGGTGAAAAAACGTTCGAGTCCGGCTCGCGAATCAAGCTCGCCGAGCCGGACTTGCGAGCCAAACTCGTACGTGTATAGACCCTCTTATACGCGATCCAAATGCGAAGTCCATATGTGGACTATGTAGCTTGAACTCCCAAAGTCAACATCGATTTGACATTGCGTCAATTGTAAAACCCCACTTGTGCTACTAAGCTGACTCTCTATCAATTCATACAAAGGTTAAATTTAAAATTAAAAAAAGTGTGCAAATTAGAAACTTGCACATTGCTTCCTCATTATTACAGATCGCTACCATTGCTCCTACTTTATTTCGCTCATAAAGCTTCCTGTATGTGGAAGCCAAACTAATAAATATTAATAATTATGCATCAAATAAAATACAAGCTTCCTCATAAGAGGAGCTTTGTGAGCGAAATAAAATAGGAGCAATGGTAGCCATTTGTAATGATGAGGAAGCAATGTGCAAGTTTCTAATTTGCACACTTTTTTACTTTTATAAACTGTTACATACGTTCCCATCCGCAAAAGTTATTCTTTAGAGTCAAAGATATTTTTTATATGCGTGGATTACAAACTGAATTCAATCAGATATTATTGTACCTAATCTAGTAGAAATAATATTCATCATAAATGATAAAAACGCATATTTTTGACAAATTTGTTTTCCATATAAGTGGCAAACATTGTAAAATTTTATAACATTAAAATTATGTTTAACAAACTGTAAAAAATAAACATTTAATCAAGGAGATCATTTTTCTGCCAACTTAATATTTTTTCAAAGAATTTGTATAATTTTGTTACAAATTAACAGATTTAGTTTCTTGTTAAAAATTTAAGCTTTGTATTACTATATAAAATAGAAGCAAAAATTATATTCTAGTGTAACGTCAACAAACAAAAATTTTGTTAACATTATTAAAGAATTCGATATACTTAATATTTTCAATCAGTGTTCTCGAAATTGCATGTTTGCTGAGATATAAAATTTATTTTTGTTATTTTTTTGCAAAATAAGAATTATAGAATAAAAATATATATAAATATTCAATTTCTATTATTTAATATTTTTCATTTGTATTAATGCAATAATGGTTAATGTTTACAAAACATTATGTATTAAATTTTTACAAATAAATAACTGAAAATTATATATTTCTTTATTAAAAAATGAAATAGAAATTTCTTGATAAAAAATAAAATAAAATAATATATTCACGCATTTTGTGCATATTATCGATACATATTGTTATGCTCTTTTGTTATATTGATATATAAATTCTTACATTATGTTATTATTATAGGTTATTTATGTACTTATATCGATTGTTACATTAATTAATCATAAACTTCAGCTATTTCTTGTGCAATACTTAAGTCGTAGAATTCCTTTAGCACCAATTCTTTTCATATCTCATGTCTATAACTGCAATAATTTTTTATTTAGTATAAAGTACATGTATTGACATTTGTAAATAATCTCTCCTTCTCTCTCTCTCTCTCTCCCTCTCCCTCTCCCTCTCCCTCTCCCTCTCCCTCTCCCTCTCCCTCTCCCTCTCCCTCTCCCTCTCTCTCTCTCTCTCTCTCTCTCTCTCTCTCTCTCTCTCTCTCTCTCTCTCTCTCTCTCTTCCATGGACATAAAATAAAAAATAATTAATAAACACAATTAGTTGTAACAATTAATTGTACTTAAACTTTATAACGTGCGCTACAAATTAAGATCTGAGAATACAGAAAAAATTTTCCTTGTGGGTAGTATGTGACATATAAGCATTCAATAACCATAATAGTGTGTTGATACGACTTCTAAAGTCGTACTTTCTTTTTTACATTGTCACCGTTACAATTTTTCAGACATACTAAAGGTTTAAATCTCTCACCAATATTTCTAATATCAAATATTAAAAATAGTTTTAAATATAAAACACAATTTAAAGTAAAACAAAAATTAACTCTAAACAAAATTGATTTAAAAATAATAAAATTTATTTATTTTAATATTAAAAATATTACGAAGTTTTTTAATATTAAAATATAGCATTTTTTCACAAAAAATATTTTCGAAGAGAATTCTTGTCTTAATAAATCTCAAAATTTATCAAGACAGATAAATTCTGAGCTCTGATAAATCCTCTTAATTTCGGCAATTAAAAAACAATTTTTTAAGCATTCCTAACTTTCTGAATTTTTTCAGGTAAGACTGTTTTTTTTTATTTTATGAAGTTACAAATATTTTATAATCATCATTAATATATATTATATATATATATATATATATATATATATATATATATATATATACATATATAATATTAATATAATTTCACATAATGTAACGAATATATTGTCGAATACGTAATATAATAGACTAAATTCATAGTCAGGTCAAAATATCTCTGATGACACTAACAAGCAGGTTTTTTATGTTTTTACTAGAAACCAGAAATAATCATGAACCATTTAGATTTATCTATTTTGGAGAAATTTGGAATTTCTTGTATGCTCCAATTGATTTAGACATAGTATTTGTGGTATAAAATAAAAATATCGTTGAATTCCCATATTTTTATTAATAAAAGAATGTATATCTTTTGACGTCCGAGAAAATGTCCTGAAAGTATTAATCGCTCGTTAATAGGCCAGTAACTTTTCAAAAGACAAATAGGTTTAATATTTAAAAAAAAGTTCATTCAACTGTCTCATCTCGGAAGTGAGTAAGCTATAGAAAAGGCAAGGAGGAAGAGAAAGGGAGAAGGAAAAGAGGGGGAGAGAGAAAGAGGGAGGGAAATAAAGAAGAAAAAGGAGAGAGGGAGAGAGTGAGGGAGAGAGAGGAGGGAGGAGAGAATGCGGAGAGAGGAGGAATAAAGTCTGAATTGAAGCCTTAATTCTGCGTGCTTTGGGCCTGGACGATCAGTACGAATGGAACGTCGAATAGTTCAGGAAACCTCGAGAAACGATTGTGACGGGAGTGAAAATTTACAACAAAAGCATACTGCAAAATTAAGTAAAATCACGATTGTAAGCAAGATTTCGTGGAATGTTATGGCAAAATTTATTTTTGGAATTTACGAGCAATCTTACTGCTCATGAATTTGTAGTGGTGACAATGACTGTTAAATTCTCTGTTATCTTATCGAATAAGCAGTTGTGTTATTATAAACACATAACGACGTAAAATAATATTTATGTGAATATTGTTTGCGACTGAAAAGAATAAAACAAGTTGGATAGATTGCGCAGGACACTTAAATAAGTACGTGACAATTTGAAATACTGTAGTGTGATTGCGATTAACTATATTCGCTTATTAATATAATTGCACTGTTATATTCAACGTTTTTTTATATTTTTGATCAATCTAAAATATTTATTGCGAAAATATTTACACATATTGCGGCTATTCCGCAATATTCATAATATATCAATTTTTGAATTTCAAATCAATATACTCCTCTATCTATATTTATATTCTAACTATATTAAAAATTCCAAAATCCTTTTCACTACAGATTGCTTGGCCAATTCAAAAACAATTTTCTTTAGCACTTTTTTAACTAGAACGTAATGTATATACCTATTAATATTTTCTATATCTAATCAAAGAAATTAAAGCACTTTGCTTAAAATATACGAAATCTGAATAAAATCTCAGCTTCTGTTGTATAAATTAAAAAATCTATAACAATTAAGATACGAAGATATTTGCGTCCTATTTCATGATGGCTGGACTGAAGTAATCTAACTATAAATTTTTTATTTTAGAATTTACACTGTGCTCTTTTCTGACAATGTGGTGTTAAATTTCACAAAGTTTCGCGAAAGAAAAAAGACGAAGGCAAAATAGGAAGTGCTTTATCTTCTATTCTTAACACAGGCGACAGCATCGCTCGCCTCTTTCAATTCAGTTTAATTCTTCTGCATATAAATGTATCGGTAAAACACAACAAAAATTTTACTTCTGTGATCCATTAAAGATTAATAATCATGTAGGTTGCATCGTGTAGGTTGTTGCATCGTGTAGGTTGTTGCATCGTGTAGGTTGGGCTACGTTATGTGCAGCATATAACGGCGCATTGCGTGCATTGCACGCATCGCGCGCATCGCTCATGGATGAATAAAAGAAAAGGACTCGATAACAATAGAACGTTTGGACATGATAATTCATGTTTCAATTGCACTATCCTGGCTTGCTAATCTATCGCAAACGCGGATTATGATATTACGAATTAGCGATAAAGCAAGATAAGATATTTTGCATTTCAATAGTAAAAGTTGAAGAAATTTAATATAGCCCGTTTGTGTTAATAAATACATTTTTTTAGACAAATATAAGAAAATATTAGTTTCAAGTAATTTCTCAAAAAATTACTTCCTTTGAAGTATAAATATTCTTTTCAAATAATTTTAGACAATTGCTTTTTACAACTAATTGTACTGTTTTAATTCTTTTTAATTCTGCGATACCTATATATACAGAGTGTCCCATTTTAATCGATCACCTCCAAAAACATTCTTATTTGTGATTTTAGAAAGAAATGCCTCAAACAAAAGTTGTTTGGTTTGAAGGGAGACATACGGTTCCAATGTGATACGTGTCATACATGTCGTCATTTTCAAGAAATTTTAAAGGAGATTAATTTCATTATTTTACGTATAAAAGTATAAAAGTATGAAGGTATAAAAGTCATCGAAAAGTGAATACTTTACGAGACAGTTCATATTTTATATTAAAAATATTATAACAAAATTTTAAATATCTCAGGAAATTCTTAACAAAAGAGAACTTTATTATAGTGTTTTGAAAACGTCTTGACAAGATCTACAACTTTTATAAAAAAAAAAAAAAAAAAAATTCAAGTTCCATTTAAGAAATTAGTCTCCTTTAAAATTTCTTCAAAATGACAACATGTATGACACGACTCACACTTGGAATCATATGTCTCCCTTCAAACCAAACAACTTTTGTTTGTAACATTTCTTTGTAGAATCACAAATAAAAAAGTTTTTGGGGTGATCGATTAAAATGGGACACCCTATATATATATATATATATATATATATATATATATATATATGTATATATATAGTAGATATATATATATATATATATATATAATATATATATATATATAATATATTGTACATATATATATATATATTCTAATATATATCTCTATATATATCTGATATATATATATGTAATGTATATATATATATTAGCTTGATACCCGTGCTTCGCTACGGTAACATACATTTTATCCCTTTTCACCCCGTTAGGGTTCGAATTTCTAAAAATCCTTTTTTGGTGAGTAGGTATTTATATCATGGAAGAAATATACTCCCTGAATTCCATGTTTCTAGGTTTAAGGGTTTGGGCTGGGCGTTGATGAGTTAGTCGGAACATTCGATTATATATATATAGATGGAAAAAAGGATTTGCTATTATAGCAAATCTAGATGTATAATTATATGTATATCAATTAGCTTTTTTTCATTATCACGAACGACATTCTTCAATAAAATTGTCTACTCTAACTTTAAAAAGAAATTTCCTGAGAATTTTTTAATTTTGCAGACATTTTTCAAATACCTACATAAAATTAAAGTATTTATAGACATAAATTTAAAATAAATTTAATTATTATCTTGACTTCTTAAAGGTTATTCTGGTTTGAGAGGTTGTAAAAAAGGTATTTTTCAGGAATTTTTTTGTAGGAAAGTGAAAAAAACAAATAACGTTATAAAAAACAAATAACTTTGCATGTTCTTTTAATCTTATTTTAAGAATATATTTTTATTTTTTAAATAACTAGACATCACAGACGCGCGCTTCGCGCGTGCTATTTAGCTTTAACATTATGCTATTACTATTACACTATTAACTTCTTGATACACACAACTGTCAAAATATACGATGACAGCTGCAAATGAAGTAAGCGCAGCGAGAGAACCAATTGGCATCGCGGAAAAGCGGCAACAATAAACTTCGAGATATGCGAGTATCGACTTAACATGCCTTTTTTTTTTTTAGAAAATATGGAGAAACTATGGATAAAAACGCTCTTCTTTTTTGTCTTCAGACGATAACTACACTTTTCCTAAATAAGAAAATTTTTGGTTTTTGTGTTTCAGATACCTAGAACAGTTAGAATTATTTACACCGTCCATATGCGTTTCTTTTTTTTGCGAGCTTCTAATGACTAGGATATAACAAAAAAGAACGTTTTTGTTACTTATGAAATAAAACTATATTCTTAAAATGAAGCTAAAAGAACATTAAAGTTTAATGTTATTCGCTTTTTTCGTTTCCCTGCAAAAAATTCCTGAATAATGCCTTTTTTATACCATCTTTCAAGCCAGAATACTCCCTTAATCCTTCTTTCCTATTCATATGATTTTAGCTAAAAAATTAAGAGCTATTGATTTTAGGTATTTAACTTGAAAAAGTACTGAACAAAAAATTAAAATATTGGATGAACTTCCGAAAACCTCCCACGCCCAATTTACGTATTATTTGGTGGAAATGTTTCAAATGGCCTCCAAATGAATGCCCTTAAATGGATTTTTACCGATGAGAAAAATAAAGGCATAAAATGTTTAAATAAAGTTGTATATATGTAGTCAAACACAATTTAGATCCTTTTCAAAATTAATTTCAGATATTAAAGAAGTATATTCTGGTTGAAGACATAATAAATCTATTAAAAATTAAAACTTTAAGGCTCCTGGGTACTCGTCGCGGCCATGTTGGAATGTGACGTCAGAAGCGAGAAATGACACGTTGAAAATTCTTGCACGGTATTTCCAAATAAAAAGATATTTGCTTAAAATAACACTACAGATTACTTCAGCACATTTCAAAAATACTCCGAGTTGCATCCCTTTCCCTTGACAGTTATTAAACATCCGTAAAACAAATGTGATACGATGCAGACTTATGCATGCACTTTTCCATCCACACAACAATTGGTTATTTTTTTTTCTAATGTTATTCTCAATTCATAGAGTGATATAATTTTTTTATTAAAAGAACATGAATTTCGTCGAAAATTTAAATTTTTTTTCTCAGAAACTAAGCATTTGCGGAACTTAACACTGTGGGTTTCGACTACATTTAGTGGGTACTACATATCTATAAAATTTTATCAAAATTGGATGTGGAAGGTTTTTTCGGAAGTTTATCCAAATTTTTTTATAAAATAGATGTTTTATATCGTATAGAAAATCGTTTTCAAAAAATACAAGAATCTACCATAAACATATAAAATGTTCTTACAAAATTCCCTGAAAATTCTAAATAATTATCTAGATTTTCCTATACAACAATAATTAAAAATCTACGAATATTCCAACTATCATTTGTAAAATATCGAGTTGTACATTTCACATTGTAAATTTCACGATATATTATAAAAACATATCGTGAAATTTAAGAAAAAAATGTACTCAAATATAGGGAAAAAGTAAATGAATGATGTAATTAATTATGTATATCAATTAATTTGATACTTTACAATTTAATACACACACACACACTCTCTCTCTCTCTCTCTCTCTCTCTCTCTCTCTCTCTCTTCCCCCCTCTCTCTCTCTCCTTCTCTCTCATTCTAATAATACTCACATCTAAACAAAACATATGATATTATAACAGATACGAAAAATAGGCTGAAAAGAACAATAAGCGTTAGAAAAATATGATACACTTATTGTTAGCATATTAAATTAATCCAAGTAGTAGTATTGATATAATATTACTAATAAAAATTTATCGAATGTATGTATACGATACAGCATGATGAGCAGTGTCTCTGAGTTCACTGATAATATACCGAGTTATAAACAAGCGGTGAATCTATTTCTGTCGGTGGTTT
Organism: Temnothorax rugatulus; assembly: GCA_035220575.1. Classification (NCBI taxonomy): domain Eukaryota; kingdom Metazoa; phylum Arthropoda; class Insecta; order Hymenoptera; family Formicidae; genus Temnothorax; species Temnothorax rugatulus. The sequence continues at coordinate 105,690 of JASTWL010000190.1, read as the reverse complement.
TCCAAACCGTACACTGCCATATATTTGTTTTACACAAAATATCACGAATTTAGCTTCTGGCGTTCTTCTTGGCGTGCGTGAGCACGTACACACACACACACACACACACACACACGCACGCACGCACGCACGCACACACACACACACACACACACACGCACGCATGCACGCACGCACACACACACACACACACACGCGCGCGCGCAAAATACATTTCCAAAATCTTGCTGAAATCTCTATAAATCATTCTCAAAACACGAAGTATGAAATTTAAAACTCCTAATTAAATCTATACAATGTTCCGCATCGTTTACAGCAAAATTTTAAATTAATTTAAATAAAAAAACAATTTTGAAATAAATTGTTCGAGTCTAAAGATATGTCAAATACAATTATTATTAGAATTAATCGCAAAAAATGTAAAGATAATTTTCGATTATGATAATATTACATATACTTTTTATATCATATTATAGATATATGTACCTACTTATTTTATACTTATTTTGGCTACATTCCGATGTTTACTGTTAGTAACTATTAGTACTGAAAATCTATGATATGTGTGACGTAAAATAAAGATAGAGTAGACAAATATAGATTTTCAATACTGACAGTAAATATCGGAATGCAGCCTTTATCATATAATGACAGCATAGTGTTGTCAATTATACTGTTCAACAAAAAATGGGGTACAAGAACGAGGGCAAGTGTTTTCCGAAGTTGTTTGATAGATGTTGAATACGTTCTCGCGTGTACAAAATTGTTCTATCACATCACAATTTTGAGAAATGTACGATTAAAGTTGAAAAAAGGGCTATTTTAGCATATTATAACTACAATATACGCATTAGACAATGTTTTGCAATCAAAATTAAGTTATTTGAACAGCACCTGCACCTGTAAAGAAAATTGTTGTCTCAATTATGCTAACAAGATATTCGTGATTAATATAGATAGTTGCAAAAAACTTTATTTCGAACATGTCACATATCGTAATTATAATACGCCAAAATACACTAAATTATCCTTTTTGCAACTTTAATCACAAATTTCTCAAAATTGTTACGTGGAGCAATTTGTAAACGGGATCGTATTTAGCGCCTAAAAAACTACGGAATTTCTTTTTGTGATTTTATAAACATTAAGAATATACAGATCGAAACTTTGAGGCATTAGAACAATTGAATAAATATTTGTTACATCCCGTAAAAGTAGAAAAAAAACGTTTCTAAAGATGTTCATATCTATTATAATATAATCTATTATAATATAATCTATTGTAATATAACAGAGAAAGTAATTGTTAAATCAATTTCAAATCAATCGATAAATTTATACAACTTTTTAAATACATTCCGTTTAAATATTCTGAATTATGAAAGTCCATGAAATATATTCAATCCAAAATGGTTAAGGCCGGTATTCATAGTCGGTTCTTATATTTAAGACCGTCTTAAGTACAATCTTAAGACGTCATGAACCAATCACAGAGCCATATTAGCATCTTGAGACATTACTTAAGATAGTCTTGAAATAAGAACCGACTATGAATACCGGCCTAAGATATTGATACTTTGTCTTAAAAAATATATATATATATGTAAAGCTGGATGCACAATGAAAAACACAGACAACAAGAACAGGCAATAGGAACAGAATTTCCGACGCGTTGGATTTCTATTCTCTGTTGCCTGTATCTGACCAATCACAGTGATTTGATTTTAACTGTGATTGGTTAGGTACAGGCAATAGAGAATAGAAATCCAACGCGTTGGAAATTCTATTCCTATTGCCTGTTCCTGTTGCCTGTGTTTTTCATTGTGCATCCAGCTTAACACAAATTTAGTTTATTATGCAAATTTTTGTGTGGCATTAGAATATAATATGTCAACTTGCGTGGTAAATATTTAACTACCTAGCGCTTTCGATATTTCGTACGTATATTTTGAACGTGTGCACGATAATCTTTAGATGGCCATAAAACACGCGCTCCAGAACAATAAGTCCGACGTCGTATTGTTATTGATGTAAATGGCGCAGGGTTAAACGACCATGAGAGAGCTTGGATAGACAGTCATTTCGATTAAGCGTGTATACGGATGAAACGCATAACCGGTGTCACATAAACGGAAATGACGTCGTAGCAGCCTATATATGCATGTATTCAAAAATTACGAAGGTCGTAAGAGTATACAATACCACGGGGTCCTCAATCTTATTCATATCTTTCGTGTTTCAATTTTATTAATCGGTCACCACATCACATAAAGCCGTCATTATCAGGTAATTAAACGGACAAATTTATCAAACAAATTAATAAAAGAAACAAAGAATTGAGGGCCATTCTACAATATGTCGCAAACAATGGCAACTGTTAGTTGAAAAGTGTTATTTCCGGTTGCGCTTGTCAGTTGCGATTGTCAAAAGAGAGTTGGCGAACTTTTAACTTTTTTGGCGACAGCAACTGGCAATCGACAATCAGAAATAACACTTTTCTAGCAGTTGCCATCGTACGCTACGTATTGTAGAATAACCCTAAGGGACGTTTTAAGAGATAATTTATATATATTACTGTCAGAACCAGAATTCCGTCAATACCCGATTTAACTAGTCAAAACTAGTTTTTTTTATCAAAGGCCTTTTGTCAATACTAGTATTAACTGGTCAATTCTAGAAATAATGAAATGCATTTGACAATACCGGTATTCCCTAAAAATTTTTCAGTTAATACCCGTTCTGACGAGTTAAAATCAGTTTTAACGAAACACACTCACCGTTAAAACATGTTTTTAGGTAAAACTAGTTGTAACTTGGGAAAAGTAATAATGAACTCCAACTGATGAAGGAAAATTATGCATATTAGCCACGCAATATCTGAAAATTAAATATAAATCTGCTAAGAATCATTAAACTCATGGTAGGGGAGAGTTGCCGAATGCGTACCACTTAAGTTATTTTTTATTATATTTCCCATTTGATTTGTATGTAAATAAACGTCAGAAATTGTAACTTCAGGCACCTATTATTACATGTTTAACCTTTCACCAATAATAAATTAATTTGTTATAAGTCTTTTTGTAACATGTTGCAAAAGATACGATTTAGGCAATCCCAAATCGTACCTGTGAGTCCTTTAAATCAGACCTCCATGAAAATGTCGAATTTATAAATGAAATTAATTAAAAATATAAGATTAATGAAAGGAATCACTAAAACGTATACCTATTTTACTAATAATTTATAAAAAAAGGATTATTAATTAATAATTAATAAATAATGAAAAGGTAAGGACATAACTGTCGTGTTAACATAATCTAAATTATGTCACGTAATGTAGAGATGCGTGCGCATGAGTATACAGCTCGAGTTCCTAGATTGTACCGACATAGTATGATATAGGAAATTTTATGATGGTACTATTTAAAAAACTTGGTAGATTTTATAAAAAATATCGATTTAATCATTATAATAATTGCAAATATGTAAAGAATGTAAAATATTCTACAATAAACCTTCTTTTGTGAAAAAATTTACAATGGAATTGTATGATTACATTATTATCAACTATATAAATTAATCAAAAATTTACATCAGTTGTACCTAAATTTTTTAAATGGTGTTAGCACACACAAAACAAGATGTACCTAATCTGTTAAATTTTTGTCTATATTACTCATTTCTCATTTATTTCATATTTTTGTTACTAAATGTTGCTTATATTAAGTAATAATATGAAATATTGATACTCTCCCCTACTTACGGCCCGTATTCATTATACGGGCATCTATGTGGAACTGTACAGATGCTTTCAACATAAAATAGTCTTTTATTATTTGCATATTTACGAAGTCTTATGACTGTAAGTAACACTGAAAAAGAAACGCGGGGGCGAGGGAGGAGTTCCGCCTACATATGTACACGACACCATATCAAATTACTTCCCTTAGTATTGACACAAAAAATATCAAAATTCGGAAAAGGCCCTATTCTGAATAATTATACCAACACTTTTAATTGGCCCAACTCAGTGAGAATTAGTTTTGCCTAGTAAAAACTGTTAACACATTTTACACTAGGAAAAAAAATTAGTGTCTCCAACAAAACTGTTTAGTTAAGACGTTTTTTAACAGCAACCAAATATCCAGTTTTATTATTATATTATATTGTATATTATATATATATATATATATATATATATATATATATATATATATATATATAATAACAAAAATTTAACTTTTTTCTTTAGCATTTAAAGATACACACACACACACACACACACACACACACACACACACATATATATATATATACACATATACATATACAGGGTAGACCATTTTAATCAATACACGCGAATATCTCGAAAAGGAAAAGTTTTATCAAAAAATGTTTCAGACAAAAGTTGTAAGGTTTCAAGAAGTACATAAGATGATGTCGTTGGTTTGACCTTGGATAGACGTTTGAAGATCACATAAAGATCACCTTTAATTTCTTAAAATAAGAATAATTTTGAGCAGTGTATGTATATATGGAGGGGTAAAAACCACAGTGGTGTAAGTCAAATTTTTAAAAATATTTTTTCGTGTGCATAGATGCAATTTATATATTGTATAGATTGCATCTATGCACGCGAGAAAAAATTTAAAAAAATTTGGCTTACACCACTATGACTTTTGCCCCTCCATATATATATACGAGATTTTAGTGCCTTAGGGAGCATCAACTCAAAAATTTCAAATGGAACTCCCCATATGGTAGTATATTGTTTGAAAGGGCATAAAAGATGAAAATTTCTGGGGCAAACCAGAGATCGATACGTTAACCCCCGTTAACTTCCATTCGGGAGTTATTTAGAGTCAAAGTTCGAAAAAGCCAATTTTTGACCATAAATAACTTTTGAATGGGTCAACGTATCGACCCCTAACTTGCGCCAAAATTTTTCTGTTTTTATGCCTTTTCAAACGATATATTACAATATGGGGAGTTCTATTTAAGAAATTAAAGGTGATCTTCATATGATCTTCAAACGCCTATCCAAGATCAAACCAATGACACCATCTTATGTAATTCTTGAAACCATACAACTTTTGTCTGAAACATTTTTTGATAAAACTTCTCCTTTTCGAGATATTCGCGTGTATTGATTAAAATGGTCTACTCTGTATACATATATATACAGTAAACCCCCGTTAACACGAACCCGGTTAACATGAACACTCGGTTAACTCAAACTAAAATTTGAGTCCCGGCAAAATTGTACAGGTTCTTATGGACCTTTCCCCCGGTTAACGCGAAATTCGGTTAACACAAACTTCTTCGAACTACTTTTTGATCCGCGCAGAGGAAATTTCTCGGTTAAAACGCGAATCGCGTATGAGTATTGAGTAATATGTAAAAATGTTATATTGTGATATACATGTATATTATGATGTTTTACACACATTTATCAAAATAAAAGTGCCTTGTTAGTTTTCCACGATGAGCAAACGGAAGCAAACGTACATTGATTTGAAAAGCTAGGAAAGTTGAAATATTATAAGAAGTTGATCGTGGATTAAAATAAAAAACCGAGATCGCTAAATATTTTAATATTCCTAAATCAACGCTTTCAACGATAATAAAAAATAAGGAACTAATATATGAGATAATCAGGAACCGTTACTTCAAAAGCTAAACGCATTCGTAGAGCACAACATGAAGATGTCAAAACTGAATTATTATAATATATAATAATATAATATATTACATATAATGTAATATTTCTATTTATAAGATAATATATGTCTTTTGTTTTTAATGAGAAATAAATATGTATGAAATAGATTTCAATGAGATTCCATGGGTACCTATAATGAAAGTTAACCACTTTTTAATTTGCACTCGGCTCCGCTCAAGTTAAAACCGGCCTGTGGATTTATAGTATAATAAAGAAATATATTTTATAATATTCCAATTTCAGTAACAGTTCAAAATGACTTCGAGATCAGAGGATCCATATCCAGAAATTACGGAATCCGGAGGGAGAGAGAGAAACACAGGGTGAGTCGTTGATATTAACTTCTTAATTTATAACGCAACAATTTCTGTCAACATTTTTTTATAATTTTAGGAAAAGTGACGGGTTTGGTAGATTATTGCTCAAGTTTCTAGCCATTTATTGGCGATCTTTCGTTGTGGTATTATGGCCGTTAATCCTGATTCCGATATTGACTGTCGAAAGTGAAAAAGTATGTCTTTTTCTTTAATTATATTCATACTTGAAAATTAAATGAATTAAATGTAGGGGAGACCGGGGCGGAGTCGTCACTACAATTATCTCGAAATCTGTATGTTGTGTGAACTCGCCATTAATATTGTAAACACTGCTTATGGTACCCATGTGACCAACAGAGTTTAGTGAGATTATATGTAATATTGTGATTTTCATTGAGGCAAACGTGTTTTCGGAAGTCAAAAGTAAAATTTTTTGCGCGTCGAAAATTTTAAATATTTTAAATATTATTTTCTCTCCGAATCTCGAGATAAGTGATTCTGAAGAGTAATGCATGCTGAACACGAATCCAGTGACATTTTTTTTTTCGTTGATTTCTAATATTTCATGAGCGATCAAACTTAAAATCTGTGTCCGGGGCGAAGTCGTCACCAAGCCATATCATGGAGGCTTCGGGCGAAAATCAAAGTCAAAAAAGCAGCAGTGGTCGGATTCCGGCGAAGATTTGGATAATATGTGCTGCGTGTGCTCAGAGATGACAGAATAGAGCTGACGAGAAACAGTGCATTTCGTGCGAGCGTAGGGCACATAAGTGTGTGCACTATTTCTTGTAATTACTTTCCGCCATCGTGTTTTTAATTAATGTTTCCATTTTTCTATTAAAAAATAATTAATAAAATGTATCCTATCATTTTTCATGATCGGAATTATGAATTTTTATTTAAAATGCAGTCCGAGAATGGAATGACGACTCCGCTCCGGCAATTTTGACATTTCAATTTTTGCACCTTTGTCGTTTTCACTCTATACCAGTTGAACAAAGCGACGTAGACCAAAAATGTCCTTGTAAATTTTGTAGCCAAGGGTTCACTCTTTACAACGGTATACCACATTTTACTAAAATTTTTTGTTTTGTTGTTAAAAATCGGCACCAAAGAAATAGTGACGACTTCGCCCCGGTCTCCTCTATATTTATGGAAAAGTTAGAAATAAAGAAATATTAGAAACAAAGAAAAATATTAGAAACATATAGAAAAATAAAGAATCGCATTAATTAATACAATAATTGGTAATTCTTTACAATAGAGCCGAATTTTGATATTTTCTTGCGGCTCTCTTGGTAATAGTTATTTGTGCAACAAGTGCTGGAAGATGAAAATTCATGGGTGCGGAGTTGACGCACGAGCCGAAGGCGAGTGCGGTCACCGCACCCGGGAATTTTCAACTTCACGCACGTGTTGCACACCCTATTTTATATTACAAGTGCGTGGAAAGTGGCCCATCACGCGCGCGTCGCGCGGAATGGGCCACTTTCCACGCACGTGTGACATAAAAACCTTTGTTGTGACTCCGACAGTGATAATCAATCGGGGGAGCCCGAAAAATATGTACCCTACCTATTTTTTTTACCAATTTTTCTTCCTATTTTTATACCTATTTTTTCCGACGTGCCGGAACACACACACACACACACACGCGGGGGGGGGGGGGTGCAAGTGACTAATATATGACCATTTCCACGCGTGGAAAGTTATAAACCCATGTGGCACCCCGTTACGCGTGGAAAATGTATGCGTGGACCGTGGAGGCAATAGGTTCCGCCCTCCTGCGGTCACATGGGTTCGTGGCGTGCTTTACAAGCTCGTTTAAGTAGAGGTAGTATTAAACAAGATAAGTTAGTCGATTATTTGTGTGAATATTTGTGGCGATATACAATAAAAAGAATTGGAGGAGACTTATTTTATGTATTACTAGATGACATAAAATATGTGTATTCTGGAAATTAATAGAGAATATATAATGTTTCATTATGTATATATATAAACGAGCTCGTAAAGCACGCCACGAACCTATGTGGCCGTTTGTTATGATTTTATTCGTCGCGTAGTACATTCCTCGTCTTCCTTTCCTCCCGCTCCTACTCGGCTTCATGTAAACAACAGTACGAGACATTGACTGCTGTATTTGGATAATAGAGAATATACCGACACTTTCTCTCAGTATACGAACAGAGATACACGTGCTTAGATTGTGACAATGGATTTGCGAAGGCTGTGTTCTAAAGCTAAAATCTTTTTTGCGTAGAGTGCATATTTTTCGGGCTCCCTCGATTGATTGTCACTGTCGGAGTCACAACAAAGGTTTTTACTAAGAGAGCCGCAAGAGAATATCAAAACTCGGAAAAGGTCCTATTGTAAAGAATTACCCAATAATTTATACGGCGTAAGACTTTTTTCTGATTGCAGCTATATTAAATTGACTTTTTCACATGTTACCATGCACATACGATAGTAAAAGAGGCGAAATAAAAAATCCTCTTTTTAATTTGTATTTGAATTAATAAACAGTTATATAAATTTTATGTTATAAGATCTATTGTAAGATACACGTTGAAATATAGATTAAATTTCATGCGCGTTTACTAATAACAATATTGAACAAAAAAAATTATCTTTTATTCAAGCATAAAAATGACGGTAATCATTTCCCATAGGGTTTTCGACGGTGAATACGATCGTGTACCTATATCAAATTGAAATTGCTCTATGAGGTTGTAATTTTGAGAAATTTCCAGTTACAGTTACAGTTACAAAAAAGAACTAATGTAATGTATTTTAGTATATTATATCATATTTGTATCCAAATTTTATTGCAATTAAAATTAAACAAATTGCGATAAACATCATCACATGTCTCAGTGGTCAAATTCATAAAGATGCCCATCACGAATTGTAGGGAGATCCAGGTTCGACCCCTGGCTAAAGTAATATTTTTCGCAATAAGTTATTTACAGTAATATAATAAGAATGCTTATTAGCATAAAAAGTTAAATCGATTATCAATTTAAGTATGTGGATTTACTGTTCCAACAAAAAACTATGTTTCAAGACCGACAAGTAATCGGCGCGCAGTTTGCTAAGTTAAGAAAAGTATACAAAATTCACACATAAATATTATTATTAAGCTACCAAGATCTAGCCCGATCAAGGATGACATCTTCTCTATTTGATTGCTATTAATAGAGATAATAATCTATATAAAGGTTCATATCGGTTCAATTTCATTTCTTATTATTGTTTATATTAATTTTGATTGCAATAAAACTTCTCCAATACATATATCGTAGTTACAATATGCCAAAATACTCTGTCCTATTATTTTTACAACTTTAATTGCAAATTTTTCAAAATTGTGATGTGGAAAAATTGTGACAGAATAATTCAGTAAACGAGATCATATTTTACGCTCGAAAATCTATGGAAAATGATTATCTTCATTGTTGTACATTTTTTAATTCAACAATATAATAATAACAAAAAATTTTCGATAATTTTTCCGATTTATACTATCGAACGTGATAGAATATACTAATTTATTTTAATGCATTTATTTGCAATATAAGGAAAAACATTATTTTTCGTTCCGCTGGAGGTTATATTATAATAAAGCTGTCGTGAGAAAAAAGGAGCTGTAACGTATACGTGGATTTAAATTTAAATCGAAAAAGTTAAAGAATCGTTCTCTTTTCTTGTCAATGCAGCCTCTCGCAATGAAATGTTTATACATCGTCGCGTTAATGGCGATGTTCTGGGTCACTGAGATTTTGCCATTGCCGATCACGGGTATGATTCCAGTGGTCCTATATCCCCTGATGGGTATTATGTCCACCAATGAGACCTGTCTATGCTACATGAACGATACTACAATGATGTTTCTGGGCAGTTTGGTAATTGCAGTGGTTATCGAAAACTCCGGCTTGCACATGCGAATGGCGCTATTCATTATCAAGACTATTGGTTGCAGTCATCGAAGGTGTTTCATACGTTCTATGTCATCGAGTATTTAGATATTGCATAATAGAGAGCAAATAGAATATCATTTACATTATTACAATGTATAATGTGATATAATATTATAACGGTTGTACTAAATACATCACTTTAATATATCACTTTTATTTCGATCATCTTAAAATATATTCTAAATAGTTTTACAATTTTAGAAGAAAAATATGATGCATACAATGGGTATTTTATGACGTTTTTTAATAAAATGTACATCGATATTTTTAAAAATTAAGATTTGATTTATTTATACATATATCAAATTCCTCAATTATTTCATAATTATAAGTATTAAGGTAATTATAAAAAATTTATAGTCTCGTATTTTATTCTGTGACATATTCCATGTCATCTTCTGATCTATTTCTGATCTATTTCTGATCTGGTCAAAATAATTTATATAATATTTATAAATTATTTCTTGAGTGGGAATACTGTCAGTATAACGCAGTCATTTAATAATTTTTGTCATGTATTTTTATATATTCACACATTTCTTATCTTTTCGATTTTAAATTCTTTTTTATCATTTAAATTTTCTTTCATCAATTTCTTTTATTCCCAGACTGACATTAGGACTGTTCTTCGTGACGATGTTCATTTCGATGTGGATTTCGAACACTGCCGCTACAGCCATGATGATACCAATAATGGAAACTGTTCTCGCAGAACTCGAAGCGGTGAGTTTTTTCTGAAATCTTGTGTGATTATAAGACGGAAAAAAATAATTCTTCAAATTTGTTTCAGCAAGGACTCGGGAACATGTTCGTACAGAAAGAGGGAGTGGCCGAAGAGGAGGGCGGGGAAACGTAAATATCGTTGTGTATTTTTTTGCTCTTCTTTCATTTTTTATTTTCTAGAACTAGATATTTAATTATGAATATTAATATCTGAATTCCACAAATAAGTCCTCGTACATACAACATTCCACTGTAACATTGCTAATTTTTTCCCCTTTTTTTAGAAACAAGAGACCAACGCACAGTACCATGGTGTATTATCTCGTCGCAGCGTATGCGTCGAGTCTCGGTGGTATAGGTACCATTGTCGGAAGCGGTACAAATTTAACGTTGAAGGGCTTTTTAGAGAAGTATGTACACAAATTGCCCTAAGGAAAAGTGCCGTATTTGCAAAAATTCATATTTTGAGTTATAAATTGATTCTGACATTTTCCACCTCGAGGAATTCATTAGACCCCAAAAAAAACCGTGTCTGCATTATCTGCAACAGTTTTTGAGATATAAAGATATTACTTGCCGTAAAACCAGAAAACTGCAGATACGGCAGTTCTATGATGAGTACACACAAGCAATATATATAAACAAAAATGCAGTACCTGCTTTTCTTACATTTTACAATATAAATAATTATCTAGTTTAACGGAGCAGGCTCCGTTGACCTTGACCTTGCCAACCTCCTGAGTGACTTTCAGAAAGTTTTATCCGGCGGTCGTCTTTTAATAAAAAGTTATTAACAAAAAAAAGTATAAGAAATGTAACAGTTTGTGTCAGTGCTAAGGGAAGTAATTTGCTGATATGTGCTGATATAGACAGTACACATGTAGGTGAGGGAGGGGCGACTCATTTAATAAATAATATTTACAATTACAATCATACAATTATGGTTAAAGCAGAGAATACTTTGTATTCATGCTTTCTAACATATAAAATTGTATATATATATATATATATATATATATATACTTTTTTATACCAATTATTCTCTGCTTTAACAAAAAGACTGTTTAATATAACAATTCACTGCTTTAAATGACTTTTCTTTGTTCATACATGTACTATTTCGACATACATATTAATCGTTTATGCCTTTCAATACTCAAAATAACTGATGTATTTTTCCAATTTTTTAAAATAACTTTTTAATAAAAAATGACCGCCGGCTAAAACCTTCTGAAAATCACTCAGGAGGGTGACCTTGATAACATATGTCAAGGTCAAGGTCATCGAAACTTGCTTCGTTAAACTAGATAATTACCAAATATTATAATTTTATTTTCACAAAATGATTTCTAGAGGTAATTTAGTTCAGAAAAAGTTAAATAATTGATCAAATAGATATAGATTGCGACTGAATTAAAGCTGTTTTTCTTATTGTTAGTTTGAAGTTTTTGCAGATTCTGCACTCTTCCTTTGCAAGATAGTATAGTAAATGACAAAGGACCCCGCACTAATTATATAGGAAATGGGATATCGGTAAAATCGGCTAATTTTTTAATGTGTTGCAGATTATGACCTATTAAACAAAAAATGTAATAGGCTCGAAGCTAAATAATGGACGGTTTTTGAGCTACAGTCAGTCAAAGACAAAAATTATATTCGAGTATTATACACGGAGAGAATTTCCTCTTAAAATTTACCCTGAAATCATGGTAGTTGTGGGACAACATGTACCACCAAGAATTTTATGCGAGCTATTCTGATTAATATCTACCATAACAAAATATTAATATCTATTACATTGAAATTCAGATTCAATATATACTTTATTACCCCAAAGGGTTTGAAAGGGCGTTTTGAAGGTACGTTCCCAACCCCTATTACATTAAAATATAAAACATGTTTGATTAATTTTACTAAAATATATCTAGGAAATTTCAATAATTTTTCAAAATTTACCAATCTGCTTGGTAATTTTTATTACATTGTTTGTAAAATGTCTTTTGTATATTTTATAAATTCCTTGGTTGCCAAGTTGTTCTAAGTTTGTAGTGAATTTAAGGGTAAAAAAACAAAGCTTCCTCTATGAGGAAGCAATATAACAAAAAATTCTCTCCGTGTATTCGAGTATTATATTCCTACTCCTGACATTACCTTAAACGACCCAAATAATTCAGAACGACATGGACGTCACGTATACACAAGCACACACACACACACACACACACACACACACACACACACACACACACACACGCACGCACGCACGCACGCACGCACGCACGCACGCACGCACACACGCACACACGCACACACGCGCACACGCACACACGCACATACGCGCACACGCGCACACACACACACACACACAATGATATTAATGACATCAAGAGTTAATGACATCTGAGTTAATGACATCAAATCACTATTATCAACCGAGAAAATTTTATTTTGGATCGGTTATATTGGATCCGCCATTTTGAATTTTGAAAATCTGACTTCATATTCGAATTCAGAGACCCAAAAAACATAACCCCAAATTTCATGAAAATCAGACCTTTTTTTGTAATTTTGATCCGCCATATTGGATCCGCCATTTTGAATTTTGTACATCTGACTTCGGATTCGTAATCAGCGACCCCAGAAACCCCCGAGTAACAAGTTTCAAGCAAATTCAGAAAGTTTTACTTTGTTTTTTCTACGTTGCGGCTATAGCCGTCATACACACTCTTGGCCACTTTTGTTTTTGCAGCTATAGCCGTCATACACAGTCAACGGGTTAAGGCAAGACTGAGGGACGGTCCAGCTGGTTGAGGCGAGACCAAGCGTTGTCTGACCATTAAGGCAAGACTAGGGGATGTTTAGCCGGATTCACACTAAGAACAGGTGACCGCTTCACTAAGCGGTTTTAGTTTTTAGAATGTTCACTTTTACTCCATTCGCAGCATTCGAAAATCTTCTTATGATGACCTCTTGCTGTTGCAATATTAGGAAAGCATGGTTCTTGAGGATCTCTGGGGCCATCTTTAAGAGAGAGGCATACAGAGCTAGTCTTATTGCTAAACCAACAGAGGCAATCCTAACATTTGACAAGTTATACAATTGGGCGAGAAATCATTTCGGAGGCATCAAAATTTTCAGTTTCAGTCAAGTTCAGCATAATGCAATGACTAGGAAGCTGAATAAAAGATTTGAATCGGCATTACCCGTTCCAGAGATCCTCAAGAACCATGCTTTCTTAATATCGCAACAGCAAGAGGTCATCATAAGAAAAATTTCGAATGCTGCGGATGGAGTAAAAGTGAACATTCTGAAAACTAAGACCGCTTAGTGAAGCGGTCACCTGTTCTTAGTGTGAATCCGGCTAAACAGTTCCCTAGTCTTGCCTTAACTGGTCGGACAACTCTTGGTCTTACTTTAACTGGTCGGAAAATGCTTGAATTTTCAATTTTGTTAGCAGATTCGTAACCAGTGGTCTAGAAAACCCCTGAGTAATCATTCTCATGCCCATTCGAGCATCCTTACGGAACATAGGAAGGTGCCGTTGCGGTTTTGGTCGCCAGCTTGAATTTTCACTTCAGTTTCGTAATCAACGACCTCAAAAACCATCAATAGTTTTAGAGCTTCTTTGATTGATCGTGTGGCATACGGAAAGTTGTTTACTGATTTTTTTCTTGTTTTCTCCGATTACCATCGCGACACCTTGATAGCCATCTTGAATTCTCAAAAAGGTCACACGGTAAAAGAAACTACATATCATTACCTACAATTTGAGCATTCATTGACCTCAATCGGTCGACACAAATTTTGGGCAGAGGGGGGTGTTCGATTGACAGAGAATGCCCCATATATACATATGTATACTAGGTTTTTCATTCTAGATCCCTTCGCTAAACCCTCTTTGTTCTTACTTTTTTCTTCGCAGATTCGAATTTTTTTCCACTTTAAGTTATAAAACTTTTTTGTTCATAACTTTTTAATAAACAATGACGCCGGCTAAAACCTTTTGAAGGTCACTCAGGATGATGACTTTGACAACATATGTCAAGGTCAAAGTCATCGGTGAAGTTTGACCTTTTATGCATATTAACCAATTTTATTATTTAAAACAAAATTGCCCTCCACCACACATCCTTTTTTTGGATCATCCTTAGCGAGTGGAATATATACACACATACAGCCATTTTTATAAAAGTGACTTTTCAACATTTTCGAACATTCTGAACACATTGGCATAGGAAACTGAAAAAAATAGCATCGGTTTTAAGAAAATACAGCCATTACTGAAAAATTAAACTCATCGTCGCCATCCCCGAAAAATTTGAAAAATTTTGGAACCGGTTTCCAAAAAATCGGTTATGAAAAATTATACACATCATCGCCATTCCCGAAAAATTTGAAAAATTTGAGCACCGTTTTGAAGAGAATCGGTCCATTAATTGAATGAATAGTTTGCAGTCAGAAAAATTTTAGCACCTGCAGTTTCCAAAAAATTAGTACATTGATGAAAAATTAAACCCATATGAAAAATTCTACTCATCATCGCCATCCTCAAAAAATTAGAAAAATTTTGGCACCGGTTTCAAGAAAATCGATTAATTAATAAAAAATTAAACTTATCCTCAAAAAATTTAAAAAAATTTGGCACTGGTTTCAAGAAAATCGGTCCATTAATACTTATTATTTCTCGAAAAATTAGAAAAATTTTGAAACCGGTTTTCAAAAAAACGGTAACGAAAAATTATCCATAAAATTTATCCATTAAAAAAAATTCAGTTTGATATCTCAAAATTTGCGAAAATTAGAGCAATCACGTACATTTTTTTAAACAGAAATCGGAAACCCCTTTATTATTAGCAATTTTTCTAATTCTGTTACATTCTTTAGTTCTTTCTACCCCTATTTCACATATAATTCTTAAGATTCGGTCAATTAATTCCCGAAAAATTGGAAAAATTTCTGAACCGGATTCCTAAAAATCGGTAACGAAAAATAATACACATCACCGCCATCCCCGGAAAATTCTACCCTTATTTCATGTATAATCTTTAAGATTCGGTCCATTAACGAATAAGTAATTCGCGGTCAGACAGACAGACAGACAAACGTCAGGTACTTATAATAATAGATATATATTTAGATATTTTCTTTGTAATTGGCGCCATTTTAAGATTTCACATTTTTTTTTTAAATACATATCACTTGGGTTGAGTTAGGTAACGCAAATTTGTGTGACATAATAATTTTATTCAGAAGAAATAAAACTACTAGGTACCACTTACGTTTTTGAATTTTTGGATTTACAAAATACATTGCCTGTACTTGGCGCCTTTTTTTACCTTTTTTGAAAAAGGTAATTTTGTACTGATATCACGCATTTTGTAGTGTTAAGCAGGGATCAGCAAAAAATTTCTATTTCTTTATTTTTTAATTATTCACGAAATTAGTATTAACAAATTAAATCTTTATTGAATTAGTAAATTAGTAGATAATTAGTCACAGAAAATTACTAATTATGTAAAAATTGATCATATTTAGACCTACGCATTACTTAAAAAATTGGTAATTTGTCAGTAACAAATTTTTAATGTAAAAATTAATATTTAGGTGAAAATGATTTAATTTATTTTGCAAATTGGTAATGTGTGTGTATGCATATGTAGATATAACATTAACATAATTATTTTGTTAAACCACCATTTTTTTAAATGTAATAATTTAATTATTTATATTAAACCAATTAATAACTTTAAAAATCAAGAGACATAAGTAATTTACCTGAGGCTAATTATTCATTATTGAAAACTTAGTATTCATTTTCCACTAATTATTAATTTTCAAATAAATAGTAATTTATTTTTAACAAACTATTAATTATTTTAATAATAAAGAATTTATTTCTACTAATTACCAATTTGCAAAATAAATTAATTCATTTTCGCCTAAATAAAAATTTTCACATAACTGGAAATTTTGTTCTGACAAATTACCGATTTTAAGAAACGCATAATTCACTTCTATCTAAATATTATTAATTTTTACGTAATTAGTAATTTTTTGTGATTAATTATTAATTTATTAATTCAATAAAAATTTAGGTAAATATACATATAGTATAACGGCACTCTCTCCGATTCCTTTGAAAATTTCAAATTTTGTGAACTTTGGGTAGTAAAGAAGATTCTCACAAGGAAAATTGTCGCTCATGTTCCGTGTTGTTTATAATTAATATAATTAATATTTAAAATATCATGATGTCGATAAGTAAAGAAATAATAATTTATGGATATATATATATATATATATATATGTAGAGGAGACCGGGGCTAAACCGCCAACGGGGTTGAACCGCCAAATCAAATATCTCGGAACCTGTATATTGTGCGAACTCGCTATTAACATTGTAAACGCTGCTTATGGTACCCAGTGACCCACGGAGTTTCGGCAGGTTACCTGCCGTGTTATGATTTTTACGAGGGCAAACGTGTTTTCGGAAGGTGAAAGTGAAATTTTCTGCGCGTGGAAATTTTGTAATATCTTGAATATTATTGTATCACCGAATCTCAAAGTAAGTGATTATAAAGAGTAATGCATGAAAAATTTCCTATATAAATTTTGTAGCTAAAGGTTCACTCTTTACAGTGGTATACCACATTTAACTAAAATTATTTATTTTGTTGGTAAAAATCGGCACCGAAAAAAAACTGGCGGTTTAGCCCCGGTCTCCCCTATAATTCGCTTCTTACTATTAGATCATATGTTATTTACAACTTCATTCAATCATATGTTTTAAAATTATAATATTTGTTTAAGCAGAGAAAGCATATACCGGGTGTTTCATTTTAATCGCCCCAGGCAAATATCTCGAAAAATATGAAAGATACGGAAAAACGTTTCAGACAAAAGTTGTTTGGTTCAAAGGGGGGCATAAGACGGTGTCATTGGTTTGACCTTGAGTGAACGTGCCGAGGTCATATGGAGTTCAACTTTATTTTTTTAAATGGAACCCTCTATTTTTCATTGCAAATTCTTGTAGCTTACCTAAAGAGCTTTTCAAAACACTATATTTAAATATTTTTTCATGAAGTACTTTTCGAGTTATAAAGCTTGAAAGTTACAATCCCGCCGGCATTAGTATTACTCAAGGAGTACCGGCCAATGAAGACAAGACCCAACATTGATCCGGCCAGTGAAGGCAAGACCCAAGATTAATCCGGCCAGTAAAGGCAAGACCCAAGATTGATCCGGCCAGTAAAGGCAATCACTGGCCGGATCAATCTTGGGTCTTGTCTTCATTGGCCGGAACAATCTTGGGTCTTGCCTTCACTGGCCGGATCAATCTTGGGTCTTGCCTTCACTGGCCGGATCAATGTTGGGTCTTGTCTTCATTGGCCGGTACACCTTGAGTAATACTAATGCCGGCGGGATTGTAACTTTCAAGCTTTGTAACTCGAAAAGTACTTCATGAAAAAATATTTAAATATAGTGTTTTGAAAAGCTCTTTAGGTAAGCTACAAGAATATGCAATGAAAAATAGGGGGTTCCATTTAAAAAAATAAAGTTGAACTCCATATGACCTCGGCACGTTCACTCAAGGTCAAACCAATGACTCCGTCTTATGCCCCCCTTCGAACCAAACAACTTTTGTCTGAAACGTTTTTCCGTATCTTTTATATCATAACAAAATTACCTTTTTAAAAAAAAGGTAAAAAAAGGCGTCAAGTCACACTCGTTCGAAGAAAGTGGTTATCTCAAAAAAACCGATGAGGTATCTTTGTACCTAAAAAAAACTGATGTGGTATGTTTGTATTTTCACAAAAATAAATGATATCTATAAATTGCGCCAAGTAAAAAATGAATATATATTCCTCGGAAAATAACTGTTGTATTATTTTCCGTATTATTAAAAAAAATTTCGTACAAAAACTTGACGCTGCTCACAACAAAATTACCTTCTTTAAAAAAGCAGCGTCAAGTTTTTGTACGAAATTTTTTTTAATAATACGGAAAATAATACAACAGTTATTTTCCGAGAAATATATATTCATTTTTTACTTGGCGCAATTTATAGATATCGTTTATTTTTGTGAAAATACAAACATACCACATCAGTTTTTTTTAGGTACAAAGATACCTCATCGGTTTTTTTGAGATAACCACTTTCTTCGAACGAGTGTGACTTGACGCCTTTTTTTACCTTTTTTTTAAAAAGGTAATTTTGTTATGATATCATTTCTTTTTGTAGTCCCGTTTACACGAAGAACAATCCCGTTTACGCGAACGAATTATCGTAAGTTACTACAGAAGTAACGCTCGCGTAAACGTAGTAACGGTCGGTCTCGCTCCGCGCGTATTTGGCTGTCACTACCGTGTCTCTTGACGATAGGTTAAGACTGACTGTGATTATAATAACTAACTGACAGCGCGCTGAACCGGCTGAACACACCAGAACACACTAACTGCACTGAGCGCCGTACGCAGTACGCAGTACGCATACGTACGCACACGTATATTTACTCGCTGGGTTGTTGATAGAAATCTTCCTCCTGACCGATAAATCTATCGACCTATTTACCTACCCACCATAGATCGATCGATAATAATGCGCGCGCGATTTACCTACCTACCATAGATCGGTCGATAATAATGCGCGCGCGATATCGAAACTGGCGATACCAGCACCGCCAGTGTCGAAAAAGTGAAAGTGACATTTCTCTGAGTCCTGTGATTGGTTGAGAGACGTCGGCGTTAGTAGAAGAAGAAGAAGAAGAAAGTATCTTAATATAAAATTTTCACATTTTCGACTTTGCGTCGCAATATCTCCGCTCGTAGGGCACGTAGCGGAAAATGTTATAGGAGATACCCCCCCAATTCGAACCCCAAGCTATCGATCAAGCCTACTTAGAACTTGATCCGTTCACTCGTTATATGAGATCTCAACATCTCGAGTACTCGCAACCCGTCGCGTCGCGTAAAGAGACACGGTCGGTCTCGCTTTCCTGTGATGATGACGCTTTTGATGAATTTTTCTGACTTGACGCGAGACACTACAGTGTCTCTTGATTTTTCGAGATATTTGCTTGGGGCGATTAAAATGAAACACCCGGTAAATACAGAGTATTCTCTGCTTTAACCAAAAGCATAAACTGTTGTCTGCTTCAATTGTGATCCTTTAATTTTTTATCTCAAAACATTTTTCGAATAAAGGGCCATGTATTCGCATTATCAATTACATCTCTGCAATTAAGCAAGGACTATTATTAATTTGTTCTACAGAATATAATATATCAATCAGATACCAAGCATATTAAAGTTGTAAATAACATAATATGATCTAATTGAAGTAAGAAGCGAAATATATATCCATAAATTATCGTTTCAATTATCATTTCCTGATTTACTGACATCGTGATATTTTAAGTATTAATTAGAAGCAAACGGAACATGAGCGACGATTTTCCTTCTCATTGTCAGAATTTTTTTTACTATACAAAATTTCAAAGGAATCGGAGAGGGTGCCGTTATGCTACATAAACTATGTTTATATACGCGAGCGTTACTTCTGTAATAACTTACAAAAACGGGGTTTTGTATATTAACTTACGATAATTCACTCCGTATAAACGGTGAATTATTATAACTTATTACTATAGAAGTAACGCTTGCGTAAACGTAGTAATAGAACGAGATTTAAACCGCTTGATAATTATTTTACTCACAGCTACGCTGCTGCGTTCTCGACCCAGCGACCGCCGCGGTGTAGTCAAAATAAAAAATAAATATAGCCTTTGATCTTCTCTGGCTCTTTAAAGTAGCACGACACATATATGATGTGTATAATCTCACTTTAGTTCGAATAACATATGATAGAAATCTTCCTCCTGGCCGATAAGTCTATATCGACCTGACTGATATATTTACCTGCTGGATCGATAATAACGCGCGCGTGATTTATCGGATCAGAGCCATCTGTACTCAAAAGCGTGAAAGTGACATTCTGAGAACGACATGAGAACGACATATCTTTAAAAAAGTCTGTATCTTAATGTAAATTTTTCGGATTCGGACTTCGCAATATCTCAGCTCGTAGGGCCCGTAGCGGAAAAATAAAAACACTTTTATTACATAATTCAAACCCAAACTATCGATTGAGTCTACTTAGAATTTAATCGGTTAAGCGGTTATTGAGATCTAATAATATCGAGTGCTCGCAACTCGTCGCGTCGCGTAAAAGAGTCATGGTGCGGTCTCGCTTCGCGTGTACTTGGCGCGAGACACTACTATGTCTCTTGATTGAGACAGCCATGACGCGATGTGGATGTTTTTGATAGAAATAATATTATAAAGAAAAAAAATTATAAAGAAAATTAACAGTTAGCCTTAGGCAGGAGAGGGGCTCCGCCTACGGCGCCTCCGCCTACATAAGGCTAACTGTTAATTTTCTTTATAATTTTCTTTCTTTATCATTTTATTTTTATCACATTACATCATGGCCTCATCAATAAGCGTCCACAATATGTTGTGGCATTTTCACATTGTCCAAAACGCGTTATGAGCGTTTTTGAAGTGCCACGATACGAATTTCACATTGTGGCCTTTTTGGATATGCCAGAACACGTTGTGGTCGGTCTTTTTGTTCAGTGAGCGTTTTTGGTCTTTGCGCTTGACATATATATAAATTAGTTTTATAAATTTTCAATTCCAGTCTGTTTTATTTATACTTTTTCAATATTTATATGTTAGAGAAAATAATAGCAACAATTGTGAAATTTATATTCATTTCTAGGCGTTTTCCCAATAGTCCCGGCATAAATTTTGCTTCTTGGATGTTGTACTCGGTGCCACCCATGCTATTGATGGGTTTGCTCACATGGTTGTGGCTGCAGGTGATGTACATGGGTCTCTTCAGACCGAAAAGCAAAGATGCTCATGCCATAGATATTGGACAGCAGGGTGAACGCGTTGCTGCGGCAGTCATTGAGAAGAGGTACAAGGAACTTGGACCAATCTCATGGCACGAGTCCTCCGTGGGTATTCTATTCATTTTCGTGGTGCTCTTGTGGTTCTTCAGAAGCCCTGGTTTTATGCCGGGTTGGGCCGCTTATATCACAGACTTGTGAGTATTGATTGAAAATATTGACTTTTGTCATTTCAGAATCAAATTTTGTTACGCGTTATGAACGTAATTAAAAAATAAGAAAAGAATGATAAAAAATAATTCTAAAGTACATTATAATTTTTTTATCTTATAATTTTCCTAATTTCCTAATTTTTTTTTTAATTTAATAAGATTTAAATTTGATAAAACACAATTAAACGTTACCCATAATGTAATCAAGATAATGAAAGGATAAAATTTGTAAAATAATAAATAAAAAAAAATATAAAATAATTAAAATTTTAAAATTTATAGGTCTGTTAAGGATTCGACCGCAGCCGCATGTGTAACAATACTATTTTTTATTATTCCATCAAAGTTGGATTTTCTGCACGCGTTTAACAAGGACCCGCGTAAACGGCCCACAAAATCATCGCTTGGTTTAATAACATGGAAGATGATAAACGAGAAAATGCATTGGAGTTTAATATTCGTGTTAGGTGGTGGATTTGCTATCTCAGCAGGTAGCACTTCATCGGGTCTGTCGGAAATGCTTGGTCAGTACCTAATAGGTCTGCAAAAGATTAATGTGGTGGCAATATTGCTGATCGTCTGCTTCTTCGCGGAGAACGTGACGGAGTTAACGGCCAACGTGGCTGTTGCAAATATTATATTGCCAGTATTAGCGGAGATGGTAAGTAGCTAACAATAAATTTTTATATAATATAATTAATTTTATAATATATTTAATAATTTTATAATATAATTAATTTTATATAATATAATTTTTATATAATAACAGAGATCAATTAATGATAATTAATTAATAAAGATTATTTTATTATATATGTAATTTCTTATAGTTTTTTTTATAAAAAAATTAATACTGAGAAAATGCAATTTTTATACAGAGTGGAACTTTTTTATTTTACCTCAAACATTTCAATTAATTGTTACTTATTTTAGAAAAAATATTTTTAACAAAAGTTTTATAGTTTTAGGAAAGTTAATATAATGCATGTGATAATTTTTTTATAATATACATATATCTTTTATGAGATAACAATGTCAATTTGTTAAATAAAATTTGATTCTTTTGCATAATTCAGTTTTTCTTAATTACGTTAATTATATAAAAGAATCAAGGTAAAGTTATAAAAATAATTTATGAGATATTTCATTCTAACATATTTTGTTATAAAATACAAAAAAATGTCGTTGATATGACTTATTTTTAATATCTTTATAGAGTTATAAAATATAGATTAATTGATGTAAAAAATTATATTTAAGAAAATGTATGTACTTTGCATTGTGTAATTTACATGCATCATATTTCCTAATTTTTCAATTTTTAAAACTTTTATTTAAATCATTTTTTTCTAAAATAAGAGATAATTGAAATGTTTTTGATATATTAAAATGAGTATACTCTATAGCACATCTCTGTATATTATTGGTCAATATTTTCTTATACACAATGACAGAATATCATATACAGGGTGTAAATGTGGGTCGCTACTTCTCAAAGGTGTATTCTACTCGTCAAATTAAAGCAAAAAAGTTTATATAAACGTATGTTCAAAAATGCATCGTTTTCACCGTGCTTTAAACATTTGTTTTAAGATTTGTTTTACTTCACTTTTATTTTTTACTACTTTGTATTGTTAGAAATAAAATAATATGCCTTGTAATTGTCTTAAGTTTCAACTCAAACATGACTGTAACGTGAAAATGATGCATATTTAGATATACATTTATATATAAACTTTTTTTGATAAGTAAAATACACCCTTGAAGCAGCGGCCGGTAACATTTATATTACACCCTTTATTTATATACATAAACTAGGTTATTTTTTAAATTTAAAATACTCTTTGTTGACATTAGAATTTGTAGAAATTTTCTCAGTTGCCAAATAACAAGATTATCCATATTTTCCATACTGCTGCTCACGATACAAGATTTAAGCTATTCAATTGTAATTTTTGAGGATTAAAACAGAATTTTTTTCTTTTTTCAGTGTGTGGCTATTAAAATACATCCCTTGTATCTAATGCTGCCAGCGGCTCTCTGCTGTTCCTTTTCGTTTCATCTACCAGTCGGTACTCCACCGAATGCAATTGCCAGTGCTGCGGGGCACATAAAGACAAAAGATTTTATGATCGCCGGTATCGGACCCAGTATCGTCACGCTCGTTGTCACTGCGGTGGCATTTTCTACTTGGGGTACATATGTGTTTAATCTATCTGAATTCCCCGAATGGGCCACTTAACAGTATTTACCGGTACCGGCATGTACCTTCTATTTGATATTTATTTATGATAATTATGATTTCATTCCGCCAAAGTACGAAGAATAATTTTTACAACGACAAGAGTACTACTCGCACTATGTATTTTTTATTTTCTCCCCTAATCAAATTTATTTTCTACATATATTTTTATAAATTCAAAAGATATTCGATGCCTTAAGAAACAGCATAATCGCAAAACTATCTTATGAAAAGAATATAGACTGTAGATCAAATTATGTCTTATGTATTATAACGTTATCATAGGGAATTGCCATATTAAAAAGATAATAATAAGTGTATAATATCCTTACAACAACTTTATTTGAAGTGAGTTTTTCATGAATTTTATATTCGATATATAATAGCAAGTAAATTCTCAAATGACAAATCGCATTTTTGGACTTATAATTGATGCCTTAATTATTATCCCTTAATTATTATCCCAGCAATCGAAAGTTAATAACAATCGATACCAATTAAGAAGCAACTTATTTATATACTATATACTATTATAATAGTATATACTAGATACTATTTATATACTATAAAATATTATACATTACCATTCATTATATATTACTATTATCATAAAAAATATACAGAGTGTTTTGTATATCTTGATTAGTTGAGATATTTCTATTGGTTTTAATGATACAAAAAAATACTAATGATAGAAAAAAATTGCACTGTTCGAGGAGGCAATCAGGAGAGTAGAAAAAAACTATCATTGTACAGTTCTATTACTGTTTACGCGAGCGTTACTACAATAGTAGTATAAACGTAGTATATACCCAGATAGCCAAGCGTGTCTGAACAAAATCGCGCAAACTTGTGATTGCTTATGATGCTGGTAACTTGCCGTATATTTGCTTCAATTGATTTCGAGTAATTTAATATTTGAAGCAACACACAGGCAACATTGGATATATGTATTGCCAGCAATTTATCGACAAGAGAGCAGCATCAAATTTATTTCGCGTTGCTAGCAATATGACAGCATTGTGATTGGATCCTATGAATTATTACAGCAACATGACGGCAACAGCTCGAATTTTGAATCAAATGATTTTAGACTGCAGCATAAGTTGCCAACAAGTTGCTGGCAAGTTGTTAAGGCTATTCTACAATAGCGTAAACGCAGGGTTGTAGGAGTAGTAGTAGTCGTAAGTGTTGTACAAAATGTTTTCACGTTTATATTTATATTTCGACAAAAAGAATGATAGCGGCGTGGTCGCCGTGGTCGTGTGAATAACAGCACTCTGATTGGTTAACTCTTACGTTTTAGATCTTTGTAGTTGTGAAAGATGAAATTTAACCATCTTCCACAACACGCTTTACAAACGGTAGTACTACTTTACAACTATGCCTACAACCACTTACAACTACGATTACGCTATTGTAGAATGGCCTTTATACAAAATTGTTATATCCTGAAGGCATCAACTTGCCGACAAATGCGGACTCAGTTGCCACAATTCTGATAGCAACATATACTATGTTGTCGGCAACATCCCAGCAACAATGCAGACAGTGCAGACACGTTGCTATCTGGGTATGTAGGTTTTCAACTTTTCATGCAAAGCAAGATCCATCTCACATTATCTCCTTCCTACGCATAACGATATAAATTAATTATATATTAGAATATATATTATATATTCTATATTATATATTATATATTATATATTATATATTAGAATATATATTATATATTCTAATATATATTATATATATTAGATTTTATTTCATACGCTATTTCTGTATCGTAGCGTAGACAGGTGCATGCTTATCTTATTTCGTCGGTGTGAAATATTTCCTAACCTTTATGTCATCTTTGGCGCTTAATTAACCGTCTACAATAGCCGTAAGAGTATGCAGTAAGACGTCAACAGTAAGCTATTGACCAACCACAGTCGATTATTCTTGAATTGTAAAAATCCCATTAGCCAGTAGTTTACTGCTTACGTCTTACTGCATACTCTTACGACTATTATAGACAGTCCTTAATAAAAAACGACGATTTTTGTTTTTCAAACCATCGTTTTTACACAAAAAGATATCAAATGAGTATAATTCGATTAAATATAAGATGAGAAATCTAAACTTAACATTTACCATATAAAATATGTTTCAAATACGTAGAATATATATATTCTGTATATGGAATCTTGGTGTACATGCGCACAATCATTGAAAGAATTATAAATATTAAATTTACGCAACTCTACTCACCATCCACGTTAAAATCACAATCGATGTTTTCCATTTTTTCCACTGTTTTACCGGTGTTTCATACAGAGGTTAGATATCTGAAGTTAGGAAACACTCGACTGCAATAAAAATGTTAACAACACTTCACTAAATCATACTAGCAAAATTTAAAAATCCGCAAGGTTAATAAATAACGAAATAAAATTGAAACAATTTTCAAACTATAATTTATTTTGTTCTATTAAAAACGAATATAACCTACAAAAATGACACGTCTTGTTATCGTTGAACTATGACCAATGACCACGTACTTCTATTGGCACCTGCATCGTGCAGCCGGGCTGCACACGGGCTCAGGGTGCAAACCCATGCAGCGGAACGGCGTACGCGGAAAATCGCGGAACGAGAACCTTGACCAATCACAAGCGTTCAGCAGGGCAGCGATCATGTGAGTTCACACGAAATTTTTCACTTTTGGCTCTATTCATTCCGTGAATTTGTTCATTTTTCACGCAATCACATAACTTTCTGCGTGAAAATAGAAATTACTAAACATGAATAGTATAGGGATTTAAAGTAAAAATTACTAGCATGAAGACCCGCGATAGTCTTTTGATTTGATTATTGCAAGAAAGCACAATAACCTAATCAAATCAAACAGACAAGCAATAAAATAAATATCAAAGATGAATGTGACATACAAACAAAAAGAATTATTATTAAATATATTGCAAGAAAAATCCGAATTAGTAAGAGGACGCGTAGATAGAAAAAGCGAGAGTCGGAAAAAATTGGTAAATAAATAATACTAAAAAAATTAATACTAATAAGTGTATAAAATAAAAAATAAATAAAATACACATTTTTTAGAATACTCTATGGGATGAAGTGGCAGTCCAAGTAAATGTTGTTGACGAAGGTCCACAGAAAAGTGGAAAAGAATGGGCAAAGGTAATTTGCAATAAATATTAAGCAACAGTAACAATATCAAAATTATATAATTTCCCATTAAACAATAATGTAACTACGTTATGTATAAGACATATGTTACATTTAGATGTTATGTCCTTGTTGCTGAAATGTTTTTTGGATATATACGTATAAAGTTTGGTTAGAAAACAAGAAATGAATTCTATTATTATTTAATAATTATTGATAAAACATTGTAAATATGTGCTTATTATTTTACAGACATGGAAATATATAAAAGGATACATATTAAAAAAAAAAGCAAAGAGGCGAAGTTATACGCAAGGAACAGGAGGAGGTCCTCCTCCTAAAATAGCATTTTCTAATTTTGAAGACGACGTTTTAAAATTACTAACACCAGAGGCAGCTGGGTTGGAAAATATTGCTGAAGATGGAATTGCAAATGAAATAATCTCGAATAATATAACTTGTGATGTAGAACAAATAAATCCAGAAAATGCACAAGCAGAAGAAATAGAAATGAGAGTAGATAATGAACAAGACTTGGAAATACATTTAGCAGCAAGAGAAGTGGAAGAATATGAAAATATACCACCAAATCAAAACTCCCCTGGTAACCAGTCTGATAGTTCAGATACGTCCCGAAGAAGTGCGCAAGAAAACAGTCCAAAATTGCGACAGAAGTGCGTAATATCTGTGATTGAACGAGTACTTACTGTACTATTGCAGTATTGCAGTAGTCTGCTGTAAGAAGCTACTGTGAAATTTTATACTATTTGTTAAAAGTAAACATGCAGCAGAAATGTGAAAACAATATGGAAGTATCTGCCCAACAGAAAAATAACAGCAAATCGCGTTAGACTCTTCACGCACATTTGCAGCAGAGTTTTGAGTACAGATCCAACCGGCAGAAACGTGAAAAGAACGTGCAAGCATCTGCCCGTCAGAAAAAGAGCAGTCGAGTGTGCTAGACTCTTGAAACATATTTGTAGCAAAATTTCACAACCTATAATGTCGCTATTAAATTGTTGTTTTTGCCGTACAGATCCGAATGACAGAAATGCGAAAAAAGCGTGCAAGCATCTGCCCGTCAGAAAAAGAACAGCCGAGCGCGTTAAACTCCCAGACAGTACAAAATATTTATAAAATATTTTTAAAATATTTATAAAAAAGATTTAAATATTTTGAAAATATATACGTTGAATATTTTGTAAATATTGTAATGTCCGGAAAATAAAGGTATCTAAAAGATTATAATAAATATTTTAAAATAAAGTGTAAATAATTATCATCAATATTATTAAAAGTAATCATCAATATTATTAAAATTAATATTATTAAAGTTGTTTTTAATTTATGTTATAAATATTTATAGAAATAATTACTGTAAGTTAACTGGAGATTGTGAAACTGTTATAGCTTCGTGCTGTGAGATGTAGGCTATACGGTCCATTTTGGCGTTACGAATTTCGAAAAATGTTTGATTGATAAATCAGATGTACGGTATATTCTGCCAAAATCATTTGTATTTCTGCTGCTCTACTTCTTACGTAAGCATCTGCCGTAATTCTTGTTGAATTCTGCTATATATAAATGCGTATTTCTGCAAATTATTACCCATACAGCTCATCTTTCCGTGCTAGTTTGCAACGATGCCGCTAGGCGGCGCATAATAATAAAACTAACTCGCAAGTAAATTTCAGTTGGGATCTAATATAAGCAGGCCTCCGGCGAAGCAAAATCATGACATTCGCCAGCAATACAACGCATGGCTTACCTAACACCACTGCGATGCTATAAATATAACAAAATATTTTTGTAAATTATTTTAATCTTCCTAAAAAGTATTTCAAAAATATTTTAAAAATATTTTGTGCTGTATGGGTAGCAGTAGGCGCTGCTACAAATCTGGCGCGATTATATTGCACTGCGATTTGCGCAAGCATATCTGCCGCATTTCTTGCACTATTCTACTATATGTAAATGCATACACATATCTTCCACAATTCTGTTGCACTACGACGAGAGCAAGTTTCTGCCAACAGAAAAATAGTCAAAGTTGGAAATAGAAAACGCATAATCTGCCCGAAAGTTAATGCACGACTTTTCGTGCAGTTTTACAGCAGAATTGCAATGGAATGGTTACCAGGGTCATTACCAATAAGAAATGCAAGAAGAGGTAACTAATTAAAAATCACACTATATATTTTTATATGTTACACGTATATATATATATCCAAAATGTATTTTTTATTATATATAATAAAATGTATTATATACCTATAATAAAATTTATTATACATAATAAAATGTATTTCTATAATAAAAAAAACATTTAAGTTGCAGGTAGTTCAATACAACAGCTATCACGTGATATGATAGATATGCAAAGTGAAAAATTGCAATTAAAAAAAAAAGAAATAGAGCTGAAAGAAGAGACGTTAAAAGTACATAAAAAAATCTTGTGTGAGTTGAAGAACATAAGATCTCTTCTAGCAACCAATGATACAAATAGTGAAACAATGGATAGCGATACTTAAATTTATTTTTGTTACTATTGTCTTTATTTCTTTATTTCTCGTTGATATCACCGGCACACAAAAAAAAAAAGTGGTCAGTACATTTGACTACACCCACCTAAGGTTATGTATTTCGATGCGCTGAATTCGAATCTGAAGTCCGTTCAACCCATACACCTCCAAAATTTTGAGTAAATTGCAAAAAACCGCAAAAAATGGCAAAAAATCGCGAAAAATTGCAGTTGTGCAAATTTAAAATTTTTTTTCGAACTAGATCAAGTGTATTTTTTATGTATTTCGATGCGCTGAATCTAAATCACAAGTTGATTTAGCTCGTTGACTCTCCTAATTTGGAATAAATTGCAAAAACCGCCAGAAATGGCTAAAAATCGCTAAAATTGTAGTTATGCAAACGAAAAAATTGTTCTCGAACTAAATCAAGTATATTTCTTACGTATTTTGATGCGCCGAATCTAAATCTGAAGTAAATTTTGCTCGTTGACCCCTGTAAATTTAAAGTAAATTGCAAAGAACCGCTTCAAGTCGCAATAAAATCATGAAAATTGCAATTATAAAAACGAAAAAAATTTTCTTAAACTAAAGCAAGTACTTTTCTTATGTATCTTGATGCGCTGAATCCAAATCCGACGTTGGTTTAGCTTTTACACCCTTCAACTTTGAGTAAATTGCGGAAAACCGCTAAAATTAGTAAAAAATTGTGAAAAATAGGTATGAAGATGTAGATAATATCAAAAAATGGTATTGTTCTTACTGACAGTAATAACTAAACATGATTCCTTTCAAAACCCATTGCATAGACATTCGAAGAGAAAAGAGTTCGATACAAGCGAAGAACAGTGTAAACTTAATGAAGATCGTTTTTTTTTAAATTTAAGTACAATCTATAAACTTTATAGCATAATTCGAATGGAATCCTATTTAGTTCATTACCGTGAGTAAGAACAATACTATTTTTTGATGTAATCTACTACTTTATGACTATTTTTTTTTATTTTTTACTATTTTTAGCGGTTTTCCGCAATTTACTCTAAATTTGAAGGGTCAACGAGATGAATCAACTTCAGAATTGGATTCAGCGCATCAAAATACATAAAAAATATACTTGATCTAGATCGAGAAAAATTTTTTTCGTTTGCATAACTGCAATTTTAGCGATTTTTAGCCATTTCTGGCGGTTTTTTGCAATTTATTCCAAATTAGGAGAGTCAACGAGCTAAATCAACTTGTGATTTAGATTCAGCGCATCGAAATACATAAAAAATACACTTGATCTAGTTCGAAAAAAAATTTTAAATTTGCACAACTGCAATTTTTCGCGATTTTTTGCCATTTTTTGCGGTTTTTTGCAATTTACTCAAAATTTTGGAGGTGTATGGGTTGAACGGACTTCAGATTCGAATTCAGCGCATCGAAATACATAACCTTAGGTGGGTGTAGTCAAATGTACTGACCACTTTTTTTTTTTTGTGTGCCGGTGTATTTAATGGTATATGTGTGTTGCATACACAATTATAGTCCTAAAAATAATAAATTTATATTTTTATGTACCTTATTATTAATATATGTGATATATATCTATGTGACTGCAATATTAATTATATAAATGTGTTATATTAATTATATTAATATTAATGTACTCAATAAAAACATATATTTTTGTGAAAAAATACATTTTAATATACTACACACAAACATATACTACACATGCACGCATATATGCACACACACATACACACAAACATATTTAGCTTTTGTTCTAAAAGTAACAATTTTAAGTAAAGTATCTTTGTATTATGGCTTCTCGTACAATATTTCCTCTTGCACGCATATTAGCATTATTTGGTAATCTGTCGTCAATCACTTCATCTTCTACATCGTCATCTCTATAAATGTCATTCTCTGGAACATTGTGATGCTTAGCAATATTATGCAATACGCATGTTGCATTTACTATACGTGCTAAAACAAATAGTTATAAAATTTTAATATTAATTAATCTATCTCTAAATATTAATTTATCTTCAAAGATATTTTATTTATAAAAAAATATACAATTAAATAATGTTACCTGCAAATTCTGGTGTATAATGCAAAGCTCTTTCTTTACGCAAGCATCTCCATCTGCCTTTCAGAATTCCTATTGTTCTTTCAACTGAACATCGCGCTCTTGCATGACAATCTGTATACAATGCACCTGGAGATCTTGGTTCAATTGATTCAATTTTGGTGTCATTAAATATGGTAATAAAGGGTAACCAGAATCTCCTAAAGGCATAAAATTAAATTGTATATATGATGTATGACGTATAACTATACATATGTAAATAATAAATATATCATATAGAGAGTTTTCCAGCAAGACACTGTGCTACAGTGTCCACTAGTGTGAGTGAGACATATTATACATGTCTGTACATATGTTCTCTTTCACACTAGTGGACACTGTGTTACATAGTGTCTTGCTCGAAAGGTCCCATATAAGTAAACTTTAGATATAAAAATAAAATATTTGTACACATTTTATATACCTATTAACCATACGTTTCGTCTTCCAGTTTCATATTCTCTTAACATATATCTCGATAACTGAGAGGAATTCCACACTCTGGCATCTGTGTACGGCCACCATGATTTGCTTTTACTGCTAATATTATATTGTGATAATCACACATCTATAATAAGTATATATAAACACATTATGTTCTTATGTTACACAAATATTAAGACATTGTACGTATTAATTTATATATATATATAAGTATCAATTTACAATCATGACATTCAAAGAATGATATAACTTCCTATTAATATATAAATGTTCTCTATTTTTTTCTGGTGACCAAATCGCTATGTGTGTGCCATCGATAGCTCCTATTGTGCCTGGGAAATTAGTATTAATCAAAAATCTAAAACATAAGAAATTTTATTTCTTAATTATATATGTTAAATAAGATTATAATATTAAAAAAAAAGGATAAAGAATTTTACTTTATATACCCCAAGGGGCCTTAAAGGGCGTTTTTGAAGGGACGTACCCAACCCTATCCGAGCCCTTCTGTGGACCAACGGTTTAACGTCTCTTCCGAA
Source organism: Temnothorax rugatulus (assembly GCA_035220575.1). Classification (NCBI taxonomy): domain Eukaryota; kingdom Metazoa; phylum Arthropoda; class Insecta; order Hymenoptera; family Formicidae; genus Temnothorax; species Temnothorax rugatulus. The sequence goes on along the minus strand of JASTWL010000190.1, from coordinate 72,789 downwards.
AGACGGAGCCTAGTTTTTTCATCTAGGGATACTTAAATACCTTCCTTTCTATCTCCGCTAGATGGGGGGGCAGCGATTTTGCTGAGAGAAATTCTCAGTGGCCTAGCGGGATTCGAACCCGGTTCTTCGGATTACGAATCTGGCGCTCTACCCACCAGACCAGCCGTCACTCTATAAGATTACAATATCTTTTTATCATATTAACAAGATAAAACAGATAATAACTTAATTACAACTTACTGTTGCTGAATAGCCTGAATTTCATTTGGTTGTGTAGGAAATTTTATCCAGTCAGGCATTATAATATTGATGGCGTCTACAATTTGATGTACCACATTACTAACAGATGACTGACAGATGCAACTTAAAAAGTCTTGTCCGACTCTTCTCTGATAGGAGCCAGAACTTGAAAAATTTAATGTTGCACAAACCTATAATTAATTAATAAAATATATATATTATCTACAAAATATCCATCTTTATAACATCTCAGATTGTTTTTTATGTATATATATTATACTTTATGTATATTATATTATATGTATATATCTTTATTCAATTATACTTTTAATTCCAATGGAATCGCTGTGTCTCTAACAGCTGGTTGCACATGAGGTCGCAGATGTTCACACAATGCCAACGTAGCATCTTTTGATAGTCTATATTTTAACAAAATATATAAATCGTATGTATACATACACAGACTATAATGTTACAGATGTGCTATAATTTCAACTTTATTATATAAAATAAGTATAGTGTGTAAAATATAAATTTATTGAGTTAAAATACTTATACATATATATATATATATATCATTAATATTTTTATCAAGTTGAATATTATTTGCTGCAGTTTTTTTACTTACCGATATAAAGAAAGGGAATTTGCATGAAAAAAATTTTACATTTTTTTTGTTTGTAATTTAAATATACATTATTATAAATTTATTTACAACAAAATTTTTAATTTTAATCAATAGGTAGGTATTCAAAAATTAAATTAAATTTTAATAATATTTGAAATTTTCTGTGCTGTGAGAAAATGATTTTGATTGGCTGACAAGTGTATGACGTCACATTGCAATAGTCTCAACTCTCCGTCTGCTAGTAGGTATATTATCATTGTGATACTTTTATTTACCGTTAATATCTGCGTTCTGCGTATTAAAATAAAATGCCAAACCAATTGGATCCAGGATTCGTTAAAGCTGATTCAACGAATTTGCCAAAAATAAGCATATTTATGGTTTGGGAATATATTGTAACTGATGAGCGATACAATGCTCCAGAAGTACGAGGAATAAAAGCAGCTTTGTAGGTACAATTGTATTATTATTACAGTAGTAATTGTTTTAAATTCTGTTTCAATTATGTATGAATTATCATAATTAACGCGTCTATTATAGATCTTCGAGAGAAGATTACGGAGACTCCGCTATAGGTTATGTCAGCGTCAAACGGGAAGATTCTATTTGTATAGTGAAAGGAAAAATTTGCCCTGAATATCGAGTTCGACAAAAAGATTACACTGTAATATTAAAAGTTGACGAAGGAGAAGAAAGAGTTGAACGCGTAGAGTGCCTTGACTGTGCGGCATCAGAAGGTTTGTATATTTGAGTATGATTTTTAAATTATATATACAAAATAAAAATAAATTCTGGATGAAAGCTTATAGTAATACATACTTCTAGAACAATATAAATATACACATAATACATCTTTGTATAAATAAATTAAATTTAATTACAGGAGGATGTAACCCATGTGGACGTCTAATATTAGAGCTTTTTGTTCTGTGTGGGTATATTATATGTTTAAATAGCTTCTTCATATAAACAAAATGTTTTTATATAATTTTCAAATAATTTTAGATGTATTTTATAAATAAAAAGTATTGATACCTACACATTTAATGTTTAATTTATGTTGAAGTAGGTTATGTCAGATATTTTTACAAGACATATATATGCACGTTGTTTGACATTTTTATAAATGTTACAATTAAAGCATAAAAAAACATGTTTTCATAATGCTTACATCGAAATGATCTTGACAACAAAAATAACTCCATTTCCCTGGTTCATCAGTACGATTATCTTGAGGTACATAAAAAAAACAGTTTACCTGGTGTTTTAATAACAGTACTTTTACATAAAGGTACGAAACACGTTTTATATGTCTTTACTTTACTCATTTTTCAAAATAAATGATAGTTTCAATGGTTAAAAGTATTACTTTACTGCGGTGTGACGTCACACGGCGTTCGGGAAGACTCGGTCGTTTCCGGACCGTTTTCGGCATTTCAAATAATGCAATATTTTATTATTTATTTTCTCGCTTAATTTGCGTTAAAAAATTACGAAAAAAAATGACAATTAAAAGAACATACAAATTATTTAATGCAATTTTTTAAAAAAATCATGCAAATTCCCTATTGTGATTCCAATATATCAAACGGGTTAGTTGTATCCCGTAGGTGTTTTCTTTGTAATTTTAAAAATCTTTTCTGTTCTTCTTCAGCAGCGAGAATTATTAATTTTGAATTATCCACCACACTGCAGCCATGATACCTGGTAATACAAGTCTCTCTCACAATGTCACTAGATTCTCACTTTTCCGCCAACAAATTTGATGGCGAAACAGTTCGCGTGAAGAGTTTCACTTTTCGATGTTTCGCCGGATTACATGATCACGAGTTCACGTGGAACTTTTCACTTTTCGCCTTTCCACCCTAGGGGAAAAGTTACATGATCGCTGCCCAGGTGAGATTTCATGGGCAGTGAAATGCTGCAGCAGCGAGCAGCAGTTTAGTAATTTCTTAGAAAATTTCTAGGAAATTACTAAACTTTCCTAGAAATTACTAAACTCTTCTAGAAATTACTGAGTAATTTCTAGGAAATTACTAAACTGCTGCTCGCTGCTGCAGCATTTCACTGCCCATGAAAACCCACCTTTTTATGCTAAGGCTGGAGTCCCATGGCATGTATTTTCCGCGTAACGCGTAACCGCGTAACCAATCAGAAGCGCGAATATGCATAACCGAAAATGTGAAACGCTTCTAATTGGTTACGCGGTTACGCGTTACGCGGAAAATACATGCCATGGGACTCCAGCCTAAAGCCCCTTGCACAATAGGCAATAGCGATAGCGATAGCGACAGCAATAAGGTTGCCGACAAAGGTATAGCTTTGTCGGCAACCTTGTCGCTGTCGCTATCGCTATCGCTATCGCCTATTGTGCAAGGGGCTTTAGACTCCATAGACGCGGCCAGACGCGGCAACGCCGTGCGGCAGAGTGCGTTGACCAATCAGAGGGCTGCCGCAAGTCGCGGATGCCCAGGTAACATTTAATGTCTAAAAGACATCATAAAGGCATCTTTAAGATTTCTGGCATCTTAAAGACATCTTTATGATGTCTTCTTGACATGTGTGTTACCTGGGTGTACATACATATGTGTCACATCTCAAAGCATTACCAAAAATCTAAAATTTTCATAGATTGTTCTATTATTCCGTCTGAGTATCTCTGTAAAATTTGAGCACAATTCTCTTATTGGTTTAAAAGTTATTGGATTTTTTGTTTGCATTAATTTTTATCATATCTCGGGATTGGCTGCACCAATCTTATTCGGACTAGTCGCAATCGAAAGCTTATATCGACATTATATTTAAAAAATATTGTTAGATTTTTTATTACGGCTTTAGTTTCTGATATTTTAATCAAAAGTTTGTTGACATATGAAATTTCTTCTTATTCTTATAATTTGATGAGGAAGTAGCATTACGAATTAAATCAAATTTTGTACATATGCTAATGAAACACTATGATAAATATTCGTGCAAAAGTTCATTTGGATCCACTTACTCGTTTAAAAGTTATTTACCTAAAACTGTAGCAAAATGTGGTCAGTACGCTGCATAACCCATTTTAGTCTATGAGACTTGTACTACGTTTACGCGAGCGTTACTTCTGTAGTAACTTACGATAATTCACTCGTTTACGCGAAGTAAATTATCGTAAGTTACTACAAAATCCCGTTTACGCAAAGGAAAATCCCGTTTACGCGAAGGAATCGTAAGTTACTACAGAAGTAACGCTCGCGTAAACGTAGTATTGGCAACATCGCAGTGAGGCAGTACACAGATCGATATATTGAAAGTGTAAACACTTCTGGCCAGTCTACAATGAGTCGTTAGTCGTTAGTCAGATGTCGGAAGAAATAGTCATAGCGTATTGTGAGGTAATCGGAAGTCTGTAATCGGTGATCGTAAGAGATGGCATTTGGCCAATCGCTTACGATCGCCGATTACAGACTTCCGATCGCCTTACGATACGTTTATGACTTTTTCCGACTCTCTTCCGACGTCTGACTAACGACTAACGACTCATTGTAGACTGGCCATTCGAGTCAATATCGAAATTTTAGGTTAAAAAAAATTAAAAAATACATAATTAATAGCAATTAAATAATAAAAATTATAAAAATATATTTAAAAATGTAAATTTCTTTAATTTAAGAGTTTTTGGTATTTATATGCATGTATATGTATGCAGAAGTTACAATATATAAAATTATAAAAATATAAAACATAAAATATAGAATAATGCATACAAATTAAAAAACAAAGTAATTAAAAAACAAAATTAATTAATAATATAAAAAGCATTTACATTTTAAATTTAAATAAGTTATATTTTAAATAAAGTATTTTTTAGTTTATATATTAGTAAGTTTATTATTAAATATATTAGTAACAATATTATAATAATATTAATATTTATGAAATAGATATTAATAATAATACAAACATATCATTAATAATATATATAAACAAGTATGTTAATAAACGTTTTTTTCAATTTTCTTTTAACCATTCTATGATCTTTTCTATAGATTGTTTTCTATTTGTAATTATGACTTTATTATTTTCTTTCTTTCCTAATAATTTGCTTACACCAATCAAACCAGATGTGTTATATACATTTTTCAATAATTCTATCGTTATAGAAGCTTTTACCATTTTTTTTCGAAGATTGTAACTTCCCACACAGCACATTGTATCCTGGGGATATCCCAAATTGTCCCAGATTTCCAAATACGATCCCACGGATATCCCAGCAGGTTCTGCCCGAGATATTCTAATAAGATATCGTGAGATATCCTATTATAATCTCACGATATCTAAATATTCTGTCATATCCGTTGACTTTGCATAAGCTATCTTACGAGATCTTCTGAAGGATATCCTTCACTCAAAAAAAAAATATTCTACTGATAAGTGGGGAATTCCTCTTAGCACTTCCTCTAAGCAAAAATGTTACATGAAGAATATTTTTCTTTAAGTAATACGTATTACTTTATAAAAGAGTGGATGCGTAAGCTATAATCAAGAGTAAATTTCTCTATAGCAAATTCTACTATAATAATCCAAATAGCCTCTTAAAATTAGAGGATATGCAAGATATTCCCGTGTAGAAATTTGTTAGGGATGGCCTTACATAACATAAGGCCCCGATCATACTTATTAGGGATGCCATAAGAAAGATTTCCTTATTTTAACATGATGAGGTCCCGATCATTATTTACTGGGGATTCCATAAGAAAGGTTTCCTTATTTTTCTCTAGTGAGGCCTTTGTAAGGATTTGATAAGGATGTTTTAACTTCATAAATACTTCTTTATTAGGGCTAACCGGATAAGGTCCCGATCATTATTTATTACTCACACAGTACACGATGTCCATTGGACGTCCATAGACGTCGACTGGACGACCAGGACGTCCAATGGACGTCCTTAGACGTCCAATGGACATCGTGTGCTGTGTGGGTAGGGATTCCATAAGAAAGGTTTCCTTATTTTTGTCTAATGAAGCCCTTGTAAGAATTTGATAAAAATGTTTTAACTTTATAAATATACTTTTTTCATAAATATATTTACGAACACAAAATTTCATAATAAGCCGGCACTGGTTTCTGACATTCACTCGATATTAAGAAATATTATATCATATAGTATATCTAATTTAAAATTTTATTACTCTTTTTAAACTAAATTTGTTTCTTAAGATGATTTTTGAAAAATTATATATTTGCGCTGGTTATGACATATGTAGACTATATATAATGCTCACATTAAATTAAGAAGTAATCTACCACGTAAGGCAGTTGGCTCACGATCCAGAGGTCCCGAGTTCGAATCCCACCAAGGTAAGTGTTTTTTCAGATACCAGAAAATATTTATAATCATAGACTGCATTTTAAGAAACAAATTTACTTAAAAAATAGTAATAAAATTTCGAAATAAATAATTTTTTTTTATGTCAGGTGAATATCGGAAATCAGTGTCAGTCCTCTAGCATTAAGAGGACTGCAATCTTAAGTCTAGTGTCTCATGGTTAGAGGATATTCCTCTAGATTTTAAAATATTTTCTTGAGACCGTATTTCAGAGGAAAATCCTTTAAAATCAAGCGGGTGCCACTAAACGATAGAATATTTTTTGGGGAGTTAATTAATATCTTGAATATAGTTTTTAACGGATCTAGTGTTGCAAGAGAATTTCTTATAATTATGTTCTCATCCCATTTTGTAGTTAGGGTAACCAAATTTTTTGCGCTATTAATAAGTATATCTTTTGAAATTTTACATTGTTGTAATATTTTATCTAAAATATCTACGTCATATATCGCATTATGTGCGCCAGAGCTTGATAAATTTAGCCAGTTAGCTAGTCCTACGACCATTGACCTTTGCCTTTCCTGCTAGTGTGTTTTCTAATAACAGATAACGTGTCAATGAAACCGTGAACAGTTTCTGAAAAATCTGATTGCAAATTACATAACTTGATGGCATCATACAATTTGGGACCATCAAAGTTCAAATTGTGCGCTGCAATGTAACATTTCTTAAAAGATACAAGCCAATTGAGAAAATTTCTCATTGCAACACGAAGAGGAACAGATGGGACTTCGACGCCATGATATATAAGAGTACCACAATAATTTCTCAGACCATTGGCTTCCGTAGCTGCAGCAGATATTTGCTGTGTTGGCTGTACATATGTTGCAAAAGTTGAAGAGCCACATTTTGCAGCAATTTGCAATATTTCGCTATTTTGTCCGAATCCTGACGTTTCAAGATCAATTAAAATAATGTTTTCTTTTTCAATATCGGAATCATTTATCACATTCTTATTTATTTCTTGTTCTTACGTGGCCGGTATAGTTAAAAGAGTACAATTACTTTCGTATGTAACACCCTCAGCATTTTCCTTTCTGTGCCGTAATGCTGATCTATGTTTCTTCAGAGTTATACGTTTCTTTTTAAACTCTCTGCTCTTTGTAAATAATTGTCTTCGTGTCATTGTATGATTGATTCTAGACATATTTAGAATAAAATTTTCCAGGGGATAGAATAAGACGTGCGATAGCGTCTTGTGTATAACCTTCACCTAAATTTTTTTGCCCAATAGCACAAGCAAACCGAAAATCTGCAGATTGTGAGAAGACTATAGCATCGAGCTTTTGGCGCCTTACTGGCCATAACAGCATTTAAGACTCTTTCGTTAGCGTTACTTGATGCATTCGCTGAAAATTTCGAGGCGTTCAAAGCTAACTTATTGAAAATTTCCTTAAGATTTTCAAATAGCTGAAGATCATGGAAACCGCCTGGAACTGTTCTATGATCATAATTTTCTGGATTTTGTATGTAACCACACCACGAACCACACTTACTGTGATCATTAAACGCGTGATATGGGATGCATCGAATAGCTTCTGCCAATGCTGCGCTATTACCTTTATTTTGTGCTAATGCATAAGTAAAGCATCGGTGAAGATAAAGTATTCTATCGTTGTTCAGTTCCTTACAATTTTTTCCAATCCCGTATAATTGTTTTTTTACACCAGCAGATGCATGATTTTTATCTGAATGCTTAACAATAGGATGTGAACTCGAAGATCGGCAGACTGCTATGGTCGAACTATCGTCATCACCAATCAGTATTCCAACTTCTAAATTCTTTGATTGAAGAATTGAACTATTAGTAACAAGATTTTTTCCAACATTAATGGGTTCCATCGCCTTTGCTGAGCCCCAAAAGTTAAGTCCCTATAAGCGCATAATATTCCTAGAATATTATATGAATATTATTCTATCATTTAATATTCTAAGGATATACCAAGAATATCAAATAATATTACGCGCTTATAGGGGTCGGCAATCATGATCAGCTAGACTATGTCCATTATCGCACTTTTTACATTTCCTGTTGCACGTTGAATAATCAAGAACTAGTGCTGATTGTTTGCCAATAATTGCTCCAAATCCATTAAGGCTATCATAACTTCGTCCCGTTCTTCTTCTACTCCATCCCATATCTGCATATGAAACGAGTCGTACAACATCATTGAATGTTGTATTAGTAGGCGAGGTTTCGATATCTTTCTGCATTTCATTATTTAATAAATTGGATTGCTCATCGGATGCAATAAAACCTGATTTTTAATTATCTGGCCTAGGAAAAATGTAAAAAAGTGTCAAAATAACTCTTAATATATGGAAACGCCAAAAACAAAAATACTGGAAGTAAATAAATAAGGATAAATAATAAAAAATAAAATATACTATTGTATAAACACCTATTTCTGGTTTTTTCGTTTTATATTACTAAAATTTTTATTTTTTATAAATACAAAAATACAAGAATAAAATATTTAATGTTTTTATCTAAATTTTTAGAGAAAAAATTAAAATTAAATAAGCTTAATAAGTTTGCAATACATGTTCACATATTGTAAATGTACTTTAGAATATATAACTATATAATTATAAAAATTAGTTTTTAATTACAATAATTTTTCTATTGTTTCTTGATTTTCTAAAGTGAGGCGTCGCGTCGTTCCAAATTTGCTGCATTATGACAGCTTTCTTTTGCCGTTGTTTCCACTGCTTGACCAACTTCTTGCTCATATCTCTTATATGTTTTAAAATCAATTGATGGAATATTTAGACACGATAATAATTTGTTTAGATGTGTCCCTATGCCTCCATGCAAGCCACCTTCAAATACAATAAAAATAAAAAATAAATTAATTATATGCTTCCAACATTCATAATAATACATGTCTAATACAAATACTCGTATGTAAGACATGTCAAATATATTTATCCAAGTTTAAAAATTAAGTTAAAAATAATGCAATATTTACCAATAACTGCCTTTGAATTTACGTCAAACCAGGATGTATGTCCATCTGTACTAACATGCTGTTTACTTGTTCTTACAGTACTTAACAGTAAACATTTGTGACATCTCACTGACAATGTTGATCCCAATCCTTTTCGTATCTCGTTTTCAATATATTCAAGCGAAAGGGCTTCTTTGCAAGATACACACCACATTTGCTTTGCAAAATCAGCAAGTTTGATAATGCGACGTCCTTCCAGAAAGTCATTATATTGGTTAGATTTATTTACTATATCGTCGGCACTTTTTGATTTTGCGTTTTGATGTAAACAGTTTTCGCTTTGTTTTATGCGCTTCTTGTACGTAATTTCTGACACCCATTTCCCCTTCCAACGATATTTAACATTTTTTGGCATTTTGAAATTATATACTTTCCGCGCTTGAAAGGTGACAGGCAGTAATGCCAACGTAGAAAATAATGCAATGTTGCCATATTTAAAGTTGGCATTAAATGGTATATTTTAGGTTTACATTTTGTTTTAAAATTATTAATTAAATATATATAACTTATTACTTTTATATTAAATATATATTTAAATTATTCGATACCTCCCACACAGCACACTTTATCTGAGGGACGTCCTACAGACATCATTTTGGGATATCGCAATAACCGCAGGACATTCCAAAATGATCTCAGATATCCGGTGGATATCCATTGGATGCACAAGTGTCCGGCTATTTAGTATCTTGCAGACATCTTAGATGACGTCCGCAGGATATCTGAGGCAGATCGAAAAATATCGCAAGATATTAATTAACTCCCAAAAAATATTCTATCGTTTAGTGGCTCCCGCTTGATTTTAGAGGATTTTCCTCTGAAATACGGTCTCAAGAAGATATTTTAAAATCTAGAGGAATATCCTCTAACCATGAGACACTAGACTTAAGATTGCAGTCCTCTTAATGCTAGAGAACTGACACTGATTTCCGATATTCACCCGACATAAAAAAAAAATTATTTATTTCGAAATTTTATTACTATTTTTTAAGTAAATTTGTTTCTTAAGATGCAGTCTATGATTATAAATATTTTCTGGTATCTGAAAAAACACTTACCTTGGTGGGATTCGAACTCGGGACCTCTGGATCGTGAGCCAACTGCCTTACGTGGTAGACTACTTCTTAATTTAATGTGAGCGTTATATATAGTCTACATATGTCATAACCAGCGCAAATATATAATTTTTCAAAAATCATCTTAAGAAACAAATTTAGTTTAAAAAGAGTAATAAAATTTTAAATTGGATATATGATATAATATTTCTTAATGTCGGGTGAATGTCAGAAACCAGTGCCAGCTTATTATGAAATTTTGTGTTCGTAAATACAATACATTTATAAAAAAGTATATTTATAAAGTTAAAACATTCTTATCAAATTCTTACAAGGGCTTCATTAGACAAAAATAAGGAAACCTTTCTTATGGAATCCCTACCCACACAGCACACGATGTCCACTGGACGTCTAAGGACGTCCACTGGACGTCCTGGACGTCCAGTCGACGTCTATGGACGTCCAATGGACATCGTGTACTGTGCGAGTAATAAATAATGATCGGGACCTTATCCGGTTAGCCCTAATAAAGAAGTATTTATGAAGTTAAAACATCCTTATCAAATCCTTACAAGGGCCTTATTAGATAAAATAAGGAAACCTTTCTTATGGAATCCCTAATAAATAATGATCGGGACCTCATCATGTTAAAATAAGGAAATCTTTCTTATGGCATCCCTAATAAGTATGATCGGGGCCTTATGTTATGTAAGGCCATCCCTAACAAATTTCTACACGGGAATATCTTGCATATCCTCTAATTTTAAAAGGCTATTCGGATTATTATAATAGAATTTGCTATAGAGGAATTTACTCTTGATTATAGCTTACGCATCCACTCTTTTATAAAGTAATACGTATTACTTAAAGAAAAATATTCTTCATGTAACATTTTTGCTTAGAGGAAGTGCTAAGAGGAATTCCCCACTTATCAGTAGAATATTTTTTTTTGTGAGTGAAGGATATCCTTCAGAAGATCTCGTAAGATAGCTTATGCAAAGCCAACGGATATGACAGAATATTTAGATAGTAACCGAAAATCGTCTTATAAATTATTCGTTTTTTCGTTTTTTGCAGTTGATTTCAGGGCATTCTCAAGACCAAAATTTTCTGTCGTTGATTACGAAAAATATTAATTATAAATATTCCCTTTCTTGAAGACGTTAAAAATTATGTTATTTTACGATAGTTGAACTTCTTATGTAATATAAATTTATTTATTTTATATTTCAAACGATATAAACCTAAGAAATCTACAGTTTTCAAATTTTAATCACTTTTTGCTGGTATTGTACAACCCAAACATCCTTAATCTGCGGCAAAATCAAAATTTATTGATTGGTCAACGCACTCTGCCGCACGGCGTTGCCGCGTCTATGGATCAGCGTCATTATGCTTTATATGTGCTCTAAACTGTGACGTATTCCGGCCTTGAGCGTTCCTCGCGCTGCTCTAAGCCCTATAAAGTATAAGCTCTAAGCCCGAAGCGAGTTGGTCCAACTCCCATCTTTAAAAGCTTAGGGCTTGAGGCTTAGAACCTATGTAATTTCTCTCTAAAACAAAGACTAGGGCTTAAAGCACCTATTGTAGATGGGGACTTAAACGCTCATAACGCTTAAACAGTCGATTATTGTGAATCTTGCCCATTATAACTATCGATCAGTATCACATAAACTATCTGTTTCCGAAGTTTCAGCCAATTTCACCGAAATCCAATTTCCATAAGAAATGCAGGGTTCTTTGGTAAAATAAATAGATGACTGCACATATTTTTAATAACACATGGGGAGAGAAAGAATAGAGGGAAATAAATAAATGATAGATAAATTAAAAATATATTATTTTATATATTTAATTTTCAGCTCCACTAGTATGACGGTGTATTTTAACAACCGACATAACCCAGGTAGCAAGCACATGTCATTTTGACGTCAAATACTAGTCATGTTTGTACAAATGACGTCAAATGACCAAAAAGCGACTATTACTACCCACACAGCAAAATATATCTCCAAGATATCTAGAAGATATCTGAATGACGGAATATCTGATTGCGCAAGATATCATGAGAATATCTCAAAGACATCTCCAAGATCGCGAAAAGCCATGATAATTTCATTTTCAGATATGATATCTGATTCTGGATATACATCGGATATCTATACCTCATTAAAAACAGATGTTATATATAATATATACAGTATAGTAATATTTAATATTATTATATCTAACATTAAATTATATACAATATTAAGGAATAAGTGTCAGGTGTCATAGAAAAGTTGTTCTTCACAAAAAATTATTTAATAAAACAGTTTACAAAAAATATATAATTATATCTATCTCTTATACATTTTAATATCACAACATATTATATAATATAATAATAAACTTTAGTCACATGAAAAAACAAAATTAAAATTAATAATGTTGTATAATGCAAAGCATATTACAATGCATTATATATAACTAAAATCTTTTTTATATTCTGTAGTATTACTGTGAGGAAAAATAAAAATATTACTTCTAATAATCGCATAAAGCGCAATACTACATTCGTCAATTTTTTTTAATGACTTTATAGGCTACTATGATGAATCATCATCTGAGTGTTTGACATAAGGAACTAGTTTTTTATTATTAATATCGGGAAGGTGCTTGTTACTGTCATCTTCCACATCAATTAAAGAAGCTTCACTTTGTTCACCACTTTCATTCAAAATAGAGGTTTCTTCCGTTTCAGACATATGTTCATGAAGATCTGGGTTTCTTTCATTCTGTACACAAAGTAGCAGAATTTTACTTTTATAATATTCTTAATAGTATTTTTTGTTTCGTGACTGAGAAATTCCATATATGAGATACACACACACACACACACACAGAGAGAGAGAGAGAGAGAGAGAGATATTCTCTTATATTTCTTTTGTTAATACTCGCCACTTTACTTCTGTAAGCTTTGTCAGTTTTCAACTTGTTGTCAAATTTTGCTAAAGACTGCACATTATTAATACATTTAAGAACGTCAACATGAAATTGATTGTGTAAAGATGCATGGCAGTAAAACGTGAGTAGTAAGCTATTGACCAACCACAGTCGATTATTCTTGAATTGTAAAAATCCCATTAGTCAACAGCTTACTGCTTACGTCTTACTGCATACTGTTGCGGCTATTGTAGACGAGCCATTAAGTTTAGGTTATATAATATAAGTTATGTTAGGTTAGCTTTTGTCAACAGACCAATAAACGATAAGATTTTAATATTCACGATATATTGATAACTATAAGTAAAGAATTTTGTTTCATTACGGCTATATTTTTTGATATTTTAGACTTTCATGATGTAGTAAAATGCTTAATCTGATGTCGTGTTTTTCATAGGCGGAACGTCGGAATTAAATTCATGAAGGACGCGGCAGCATCTTGGAAGCCAGATCAGGCTATAGTTTTCTATACCACAATTTATCATTTTGTAAATTACGCAGTAATACTTATATCAATTGTAATATAGAAAGTCGATGATATAGGGAGTCAGATGCACGAATAATGCCGACGTGACCGTTGAAACCAGTTGAAACGTGACTGGCGAAAACACAGCATTGGCACATGGCCACACATGGAGGAGTCTTCTTCTTCTTCTTCTTTCCCCTACTGGTTTTCTGGCTCCACAGAGCCACAGTACCATGATTGCACCGCAAGAGTAGATGGGGGACTCTCCGGGGAAAGAGTCGCCCTCTTGCCATATCTTAAGGAACCATGTATCCGCCCGGTACGCAGTACTCTCCCGGTACGAGTCATGCAATTTAAATATTCTAATACATAACGCAAATATAATTCCGAATAATATCAAACTTCAAGGGCATTCATCGCCCTGTACATGGATAGAAAGGATCGCAGGACGCTATTATCATCGAACACGCTTCGAATCACAGAGAAACTACACAAAACAATCACACGAAGCCGAAATATTCAAGCCAAAGAGTCAACACGTGATATTTCCATTGACCGTGTCATATATAGTATATCATCGAACTTAGAAAAACTGTAAACACCATCAAAGACGCTTCCTGTAGTACTCTCCCGGTACGAGTCATGCAATTTAAATATTCTAATACATAACGCAAATATAATTCCGAATAATATCAAACTTCAAGGGCATTCATCGCCCTGTACATGGATAGAAAGGATCGCAGGACGCTATTATCATCGAACACGCTTCGAATCACAGAGAAACTACACAAAACAATCACACGAAGCCGAAATATTCAAGCCAAAGAGTCAACACGTGATATTTCCATTGACCGTGTCATATATAGTATATCATCGAACTTAGAAAAACTGTAAACACGAAACAGCCCTTCGAAGGCGAAGCGATTCCATAACTAATCAATATTGGGCCACGCAAACTATACATGGCAGCGACCAAAATGCTCGGTCAAAATCCAAAGCGCCCCCCTCGAGCAGGGACGCCCAAGAGATCGACCGACGCATATTAAGTAATATAAAAAATTACATATAATATATATCATCTCTTCAATATATAAGAAAATCAAATAAATAATTCTCAGGATTTAACGAGAGATCGCTTCATTTTACACTGAATTCGCACATTCTAACATAAACACAAAACTCGCGCGAAAGAAAATTGACGCCAAATATTAACGCATATACACACATCAGGAAGGATTGACCGAATTCGTCTATATAAAAATACATATAATATATCTCATCTCTTCAATATATAAGAAAATCAAATAATAATTCTCCGTATTTAACGAGAAATCGCTCCATTTTACACTGAATTCGCACATTCTAACAAAAATATAAACACAAAACTCGCGCGAAAGAAAATTGACGCCAAATATTAACGCTTATACACACATCAGAAAAGATTGACCGAATTCATCTAAGTTATCAGATTTCATACTATAATACTCAATATTCATATTCTTCGCTGTTATAAGTTATATCTGAAAGATTTCATACTATATAGTACTCAACATTCATATTCTTCAACATATAATGTTACTATACCTATTGATGCGATCACGCATTAACTTACAAACTAGCATGAAGGACCTATCCATAACAATGTAAAATACCTCAATGTGATCGCGTGTGCAATCACGCGCGCCAGGCATGGCAATAAGAGAAACATAACGCTCAAAAAAAAAAAAGAAGCTCGAATATATAACTTTGAAAAAAGGACAGTTACAATTAAATTATACTTATATGTTATGGAAAGTTCTCCAAAATGTTATCCAACAAATAAACCTTAACAGGAGACAAATATAGACTAATTAATATATTTGCACATGATTAGGGAAAGAATTTCTCTTTAGTTCAGATACTATCTTTCACACAATTGATTCGTTCAGAATTAATGTAATGTTCATTAAACAACTAAATTGCACAAGAGTACTTATCGCAAATTGCACAAAGGTCTCTGCTCAAAGAATGCTCCACCAATGAAAAGTTCGAGACCATCTCTCGATCGTAACAGGCCAATGAAAGGTTCGAGTCAATCTCTCAATCGTACTTCATGTAAGGGCACCCAAACACTTTAAATAACTAATACTAAAACTGAACAATCAAATAAGACAAGTCACGAAAAGTCACAAATCAAGGGGAGCCCGCCGCATGATCTCTTCATGATGATTTCCGAATTGGGCACATGAGCCGACGTCCGTACCGGACGCCGGCTCAAGGCGGACTCCCATGGAGGAGTCAACGCCGTCAACGGTCGCCCGTCATGCGCATGTGTGATTACGTCACAGCTCTAAAACGGGGAGCACACACTTCTGCACAACGCATAATGCGTAAGCATAAGAAAATTGATTGGTCCATATATATGTGCATAAGGAAATAGACCAATCAATTTTTTTATGCTTCTGCATTATGCGTTATGCAAAAGTCTGTGTTTCCCGCTTATGTGATCAATCCCAACACATGACATATGCATATATCATTCTCCCTCTATTTAACATTGGCCGCATTCAGGAAAGAACTGTTGAGTGAGTGGTCAGTGATTCTTTAATATGATTGGTTCTTACCTTTGGTTCTTCTCCGGATCTAAGTGTAAGAACCAATCATAACGAGCGCTCAATCAACAGTTGTGTTTCCTGAACGCGGCGATTAAGTGAGAAATAATGACCAAAGAGAATGAGCTAGGTGTTTCGTGTCGACGCTAGTATCAAATGAATAATATATGTGTACAATATATGCTTTCCGGGATATATGATCGAGTAAAATAAATAAATAAATAATATAGGTCGGTATTCATAAATAAATCAATAGATCTTACATATTTCAGATCGTCTAAAGTTTATCTTAAGATGCTGTACAGATTGTTTTATTGGTTACGAATAAACTTGAGTTGATTTTTGTAAAATATGTATATAATATAAGACCTGTGTGTTTTGAACCGGCCATATATTTATATGCAAATTGCAAATGTTTCAGAGATATCTTTTTCAAAGATATAATGTGATATCGAGTAATGATGTCCTATAGATATTCTGTAAATATCTGAAAATAAGATATCTCAGATTTGACTTGAAATTGTAGGCGTATAGATATCTGATTATATCTCAGATATATTTTGCTGTGTGGGTACGTTTACGCGAGCGTTACTTCTGTAACTCAAATTATCGTAACTTACGATAATTCACTCCGCGTAAACGGGGGTCTCTAGCCGTGACTTACGATAAGATAATTAAAGCAAGTTACTCAAATTAACAAATACTTCTCGTGCTAATATCTCGCGTAACGGCGAATGGCTCTCAAGGTTGCACAAAGGTGCAGCACAAGCAAACTCGCGATATTTCGAGTTTTTACGACTCTCAACGGAAGTATCGTAGAATACTCCGCACGCGTAAACGGTAGAAAATTGTCATCGCGTAAACGCATAGCCCCGCCGCGTAAACGTAGTATATGTCTTTAAAAATGACATTATACTGACGTTATTCCATAACGTCATTATGACGTCTATTTTTAGTCATTTTTGGTCTATGACATCAGCGACTAATAATGGACGTTTATAAGACGTCATTTCTTAGACCATCTAAAGACGTCATTTTAAAGACGTCTTAAAGTCGTCCAAATACGGTCTTTTTGTAATATAACTATTTTTACTTCTTAATATTTTATAATAAAGTAATAATAAAATAAAAACCACAAAATTAACTACAATATGTTTGTTTCGCAACTTTATGATTGAAGTGGCGAATTTATGGTATAAGTGGATGTAGTTGCGTGTGATTATAGTTTTATGATAACTATTTCATGCAGTGTTATAGCTGTCAAGAAGATTATCATTACAAGACTTTTGAACACTTTAAAGATGTACACCTGTTATAGACAAGTACAGTTAATAAGGAAACAGCAGGGTGAGAAGATCGTCACTGTCCACTGGATCATCGAAGTCAAGCAACACGGGCGCGGTACTGTACTAGGATGGGTGACCGCCTTGAGAGCGGCTATACGCACATGGCATGTAACGAAACAGTTAAAAAAGCTTTTTTTTTTAGATAAAGAAAAAGAATATTTTTTTTATACACGTTTATCAAGCCTAGACATTTTAACATTTTAATTTCATAAAAAACATTTCTAGAAACCGGCATGTCGTACAATGGACCTATTTTTGTCGTCAATAAGACGTCAGAAAATGACGTCAATTGTCTGTGACATTAGACCGTCATTTTAACGTCATTATGCCGCCAGTTAGTGACGACAGGTATGGTCAGTAAAGGACCAAAATTTGACGTCAAAATGACTTGTGTTTGCTACCTGGGAAGTTTTGAACTTATCGACAATACAGCCTAGTTTTATGCTTCAAAATATATATTTGTGCATTATCAAAAACATGACATACTTCGATTATAATTTATAATATTAATTTCTTTATATTTTCCAATGCGTATCAGTAAACATGCTCATCAAATAAATAAACGTACATAAATTACATTCGTAAAAATAATTACATTTTTAAGTATAAGGCACTGAAATCACAAAAGGGTTTTATGCATGTGCTAGTTTGCAATTGCTGATCTAAAAATAAATTTTATTTCCATTATATTTCTAGTTTTAGAATTGCCTCTTTGCCCTTTTGTGTTCTTTGAAGTATCAAAATCAAATATTGGAAATTAAATA
The DNA here is from genome assembly GCA_035220575.1 of Temnothorax rugatulus. NCBI lineage: Eukaryota > Metazoa > Arthropoda > Insecta > Hymenoptera > Formicidae > Temnothorax > Temnothorax rugatulus. The sequence continues at coordinate 54,335 of JASTWL010000190.1, read as the reverse complement.
TGAAAATAACAATCTAAACTTTAAAAGAACAAAATAGAAAAAAGAAGCTTGGGTAATGTATTCCTGAATTTGTTAAGTTAGATATTCTGAATTATTCTCTATATGCTGAAGTTAAATAAGTTTCTATGTAAAATTGTAATCGAATTTTTCGTGCTTTATATGTGGCGTGCACGCGCGCGCTTTCTTCCCTCTCCCTCTTTAGTATATGTATATACAATATACACTATCTTCAGTTATACATTTTGTTGTATCCATTTTAACGCATTTTTCACATAGGTGAGTGTTACCCTGCTGAGGAAGCTTGTAATTAATTGATATTCTGACATTGTCCGTCTTCCATAAGAATGCATCGAAAATGTTTGTTTATATATGTTATGTCTATTGATATCGTATTTTGTATCAATGGGCGATCCATAAGATGGAGGCAAATTTCCTTTCCGTCCTTCACAAAGAACTTTTGTGGTTAAGCACAAAAGCCATTGCATAATCTGTATATGAGTTAGACAAAAGTTTTGTATTAAATAATCTTATTAACAAATTACTACTACATAATCTACTTATACTTGTAATAGATTTATTCTATATATAATAAATTATATATACTATATACAGGGTGCAGTATTTAAATTGAGACACTTGAATACCTTGAAAAAATTACATTTAAAAGGAAAATGTTTCAGATGAAAATTGTATCATCTGAAGGGAGACAAATAATGATAAAGTTCATTGTCGAAAAAGTTGATTTTTCAAGGTCACATAAAGATTATTAGTATATATTTTTAAAAATAGAATTGAATTGTATGATTTTTTTTACATAATATGATTCTTATATTATATTATTATATTACACATAAAATATTTCATAAACTATTCATTTTTTGGTAACTGTACCTTAACATTTTTATGTACAGAATAATAAGATGAATCCATTAGTATAAAGAAAACACACTTGTTGCTTTTCAAAAAAGATATGTATAAGTTGTATATTGCAAATTGCATAATTTTTTTGAAAAGCGACAATGACTATGTTTACACGGCCCGATTTACGCCAAAGTTATAACATCGATGTTATTACATCGATGTAGTAACTTCGTCGTAAAAGAACGTTTACACGATATTTAACGTCAGTAGTTATAACATCGATGCTATAACTTCGGCGTAAATCGGGCTGTGTAAACGTAGTCAATGTTTTTTCTTTACACCAATTGATTTATCTTATTATTCTGTTCATAAAAGTGTGAAGGTACAGTTATTAAAAAATTAATAGTTTACAAAATATTTTATGTCAAAATATGCCAGAATAAAGTATAAAATATCTTGCAGACTATTTATTTTTTGATAATACTACCTTATTACTTTTATATGCAGAATAACTAGAAGAATTATATTATGTAAAAACAAATCAGAAGTACAATTTTTTTAAAAGATGGCGATGATTTTATGTGACCTTGAAAAATCAACTTCTTTGAAAATTGATTTTATCATTATTTATCTCTCTTCAAACAATACAACTGTTGTCTGAAACATTTTTCTTTTAAATGCTTTCTTTTCAAGATATTCAAGTGTCTCTATTTAAATGCCGCACTCTGTACCTATAAGGTCTGTCTAGTAAGAGCGTGGTCGGCCTAATTTATAGAAAAATTGAGTTAGCAAAATTTTGAAATACATAGATACATTCTATTTGATTAGAGCTAAGATGCAATTACATTAATAAATGTGTCCAGTCACCATCGTCGTCGATAATTGACTAACATCTCCGAAGCATATTTTGCACTACAGTCTGTCAAGTAAGAGCGTGGTCGCTACAACTCGCAGTTGGTAAAAGCTGTACTCCTGATTCTTGCGTGAGTCGATAGAGGATACTTTTCTCCTTGATGCTTTGCGAAGAAAAGCTCAGTTGTCGTTAAAGTTTTGCCAGAGCAAAGCATAGGCGTCATGAGTGCCGCGTACGCGTCGCGAAGCGGTGTTACGTGTTTACACACAATCTGAATGCGGACAAAATGTTGGAATTCTATAAAAAGGCCTTGTTACTATCTGCCAACTCGTGGTTTATGAAAAAAAAAAAAAAAAAAAAAAAAAAAATGAAGATTGGATCCTGCAGGAGGATAATGATCTGAAACACCGGAGCAGACTCTGTACTGAGTGGAAGGAGCAATCTGGCATCAATCAATTTGATTGGCCGTCACAGTCGCTCGATGCAAATCCGATCGAAAATGTTAGGGCATATATTAAGTATAAGCTTCGTGGAAGACAAATATTCAGTTTAAAGCAATCTATCTTGAGAGATTCGTCGGATATGAAGATCATTGCCGCAAAATATGCCTCGGAAATGTCAGTCAATTATCGACGACGATGGTGACTGGACACATTATTAATGTAATTGAATCTTAGCTCTAATCAAATAGAATGTATCTATGTATTTCAAAATTTTGCTAACTCAATTTTTCTCTAAATTAGGCCGACCACGCTCTTACTAGACAGACTGTATGTATATTACAATATAATAAAAAAAAATATACATACATATATATATATATATATATATATATATATATATACACACACACACACACACACACATTAGGGTGGTCGTTAAAAAATAGATTTTTGTTGCCGCCCCCTAAAATGGTAGTAATTGATGAAAAAATAAGATCTGTGCAACCCTAAGGTTGTCAATTCATGGGAAAGGGTGCCTCTCGAAGAAAGAAGTCTTAGAATTCGCATTTCTCATTATTTTTTAAAGAATTATATTTTATAAATGATGGTACTGATCAATTTTTGCTATTTATAACAATTTTTTTATATTGAATAAAAATATACTCCGGATAATTGATAAAAAAATTCAATGTAATCATTTTTTTCTGTAGCATTACACAGAGAAAATTTTTAAATTGCTTATACAGATATAATTGGACCTTGCTTTGCATTGATGTGTTCACCGAATAGGAAAATTTATTAAAATAACAAATTGATGTAAATCAGGGTCTAATTTACAGAGCAAAAATTAAATGAAAAAACGCGAATTCTAAAACTTCTTTCTTCGAGAGGCACTCTTTCCCGTGACTTGACAGCCTTAGAGTTGCACAGATCTTATTTTTTCATCAATTATTACCATTTTAGGGGGCGGCAACAGAAATCTATTTTTTAACGACCACCGTAATATACATATACTATACATATATATTAGGGTGATTCAAAAAAACCCTTTTTTTTTATTTTTCGCGAGTCACCCCAAAATATCAAAGCTTCCCTAAAAAAAGAATTTTCCTCAAAAATTGAGCAAAATCGAACAAGTTTTAGAGGTCGCTACCAGCGATTTTCAATATTTTCGATTAAAAAATCGGTTTTTTTTCAAATGTTCAAAATTGCATAACTTTTCGAGTTTTAATGATAGAGGCATGAAATTTTCAGGGAATCTTCGTCAATTCATGTAGTTTATGAATATCGATTTAGAAAATTTATTTTCGGAAACAATTTTTTTACATTTCTTTTGTTTATAATAAAAAAATAATCGTCTATAACAAATAGGCGCCAGCGATCTGGGACATGGTTTTGACTTTAAATTACATCTAAGTAATCCAAAAATACATTTCAATCAAATGCTTGAACATCGGTGAATTTGTTGCTGAAAATTTGTTTAAACAACAAATTCAAAAAATCACGTTACCCGTAATGTAGAAATAACGCATGTCATAATCTTTATTTAGGTGTCTGTATTGCATTCCAACTTTTGTTGTCAAATTTAAGTTGATAGAATAATAAATTATCCAAATGCTACATATTCAATAATTTTTTGTTACAACATCAACTTCTTTTCTGCCTAATACAATAACACCATTCAATTTTACGAATTGCAATTGTTTTTTTACTGCGACTCATATTTGTAAAATGGATAGATTAATAACAATGCTACTTTTTTTGTAATTTGTCATAATAATTTTATTTTCAAAGAACAATAAATATATCTTACAGTTTCGATCAAAAAAGAGGAGTCGCGTTGGTTCAAGAGTTCAACGCAATCCATTCCAAAGACGAGAAGCAAAAGCAAGCAATAATACTTGGAGTCGTAAAGCATCGAAAAAATATCCCAAACTCAAACAAAAAAACAATTCTCAATGCCATTGCGTAAGGGCCCGTTCCCTAAAATGTGAAAAATTTACCGTGTAACATGAAATAATTAATGTGCTATAAGTTTTTTGATCGAAACTGTAAGATGTACTTATTGTTCTTTGAAAATAAAATTATTGTGACAAATTACAAAAAAAGTAGCATTGTTATTAATCTATCCATTTTACAAATATGAGTCGCAGTAAAAAAACAATTGCAATTCGTAAAATTGAATGGTGTTATTGTATTAGGCAGAAAAGAAGTTGATGTAACAAAAAATTATTGAATATGTAGCATTTGGATAATTTATTATTCTACCAACTTAAATTTGACAACAAAAGTTGGAATGCAATACAGACACCTAAATAAAGATTATGACATGCGTTATTTCTACATTACGGGTAACGTGATTTTTTGAATTTGTTGTTTAAACAAATTTTCAGCAACAAATTCACCGATGTTCAAGCATTTGATTATTGAAATGTATTTTTGGATTACTTAGATGTAATTTAAAGTCAAAACCATGTCCCAGATCGCTGGCGCCTATTTGTTATAGACGATTATTTTTTTATTATAAACAAAAGAAATGTAAAAAAATTGTTTCCGAAAATAAATTTTCTAAATCGATATTTATAAACTACATGAATTGAGGAATATTCCCTGAAAATTTCATGCCTCTATCATTAAAACTCGAAAAGTTATGCAATTTTGAACATTTGAAAAAAAAACCGATTATTTAATCGAAAATATTGAAAATCGCTGGTAGCGACCTCTAAAACTTGTTCGATTTTGCTCAATTTTTGAGGAAAATTCTTTTTTTAGGTAAGCTTTGATATTTTGGGGTGACTCGCGAAAAATAAAAAAAAAAGGGTTTTTTCGAATCACCCTAATATATATATATATATATATATATATATATATACATATAGAGGGGTGGTAAAAGTCATAGTGGTGTGTCAAATTTTTTAAAATTTTTTCTCGAGTGCATAGATGCAATCTATGCAATATATAAATTGCATCTATGCACACAAAAAAATATTTTTAAAAATTTGACTTACACCACTGTGGTTTTTACCCCTCCATATATATGTATGTATATATATATGGGGCATTCCACGCCAATTCGCAAGGGGTCAGACTTCAACCTTTTTATTTTTGATGGCTGCTCGTTTTTTAACAGGTCTTTACGAGTACTATACCCATGTAAGAGTGTTTCTATAATAAAGCGTTTCCGAAATAGAGCCTGCGCAAAATGAGGACTGCAAAATTTTCAATGAATTTTTTCGCCTATTAGACGTCTTAGAAAAAAATTCATTGAACATAAAATACGCTATTTCGATCATATTTAAAAAAAAATTACTCAAAACTTTTATAATAATATTGTTAAACAAATAGAGTAAAAAAACACAAAAAAATTTGAATATCTTAAAAACCCTATTTTCTATTTCTTTGAAATTTATAAGGAATATTCTGAGGAGTATTAGAAATTTTAAGACCGGTCCGAAGTTGCGCAGAAAATTTGGGAATTTTTAATAGATTTTTTTGTAAGGCAGACAGAGGTAGCGTGGCTTCGCACGGACTTGCGTGCGGCCTCGAGCGGACTTGAGCTTCAACACAGTATGAGTAGTAAGTCAACATGACTAATTATTCTACTTTACGCCAATCCGTACTGCGCATCGACATGTTGTTGGGCGCGCTATGGTCCCGGTTTTATTCACATTTTTACTAGGAAGGGCCTATAGGTATACACGTACAAAATCACTTAGCGTCTCTTCACGTCACTGATTTCACAGAGTTTTCTATTATTTGACCTGAAACGTACGAAAATCTACTGTGGCGTCACACCGACTTTGCACTACTACACATACAAAAATTCTCTAATTGACGCGCCCAACAACATGTGGTCATAGGAAGAAATCTTCCCGGAAAATATCTCCCCATCCAAAAATCTCGCCGGAAAAATTCCACCGGAAAAAATCTTCCCATCCAAAATTCTAGAAATACTGTATATTAAATTGTGTGGCATCATTTGTGAGGCTTCACTACCGTTAAACTAGACACATAGTGTGCCTTGCAAAGTGCATGGGCTTTCCATACGTGGAAAGTCATAAACCGATTTTTTCCGGGGTCGATTTTTTGATGGGGAGATTTTTTCCGGAAACCAAAATGACGGTTACCCAACATGTCGATGCGCAGTATGGATCGGCGCAAAGCAGAATAATTAGTCAAGTTGATTTACTGGTTACTGTGTTAAAGCTCGAATCTGCTCGAGGCCGCGCGCAAATTCTTTGCGAAGCCATGATACCTGCCTTACAAATCTATAAAAAATTCCCAAATTTTCTGCGCAACTTCGGACCGGTCTTAAAATTTTTTTAATACTCCACAAAATATTCCTTATAAATTTCAAAAAAATAGAAAATGGGGTTTTAAGATATTTAAATTTTTTTGTGTTTTTTTACTCTATTTGTTTAACAATATTATTATAAAAATTTGGAGTAATTTTTTTTTAAACTATGATCTAAATAGCGTATTTTATGTTCAATAAATTTTTTTCTTGGACGTTGTCTAATAGGCGAAAAAATTCATTGAAAATTTTGGAGTCCTTATTTTGCGCAGGCTCTTTTTCGGAAACGCTACATTTATTACAGAAACGCTCTTACATGGGTATAGTACTCGTAAAGACCTGTTAAAAAGCAGCCATCAAAAATAAAAAGGTCGAGGTCTGACCCCTTTCGAATTGGCGTGGAATGCCTCATATATATATACACATACACACATACATCTCTCTCTCTCTCTCTCTCTCTCTCTCTCTCTCTCTCTCTCTCTCTCTCTATATATATATATATATATATATATATATATATATATATATATATATATATATAGAGAGAGAGAGAGAGAGAGAGAGAGAGAGAGAGAGAGATGTGTGTGTGTGTGTGTGTGTGTGTGTATCATGTACATATATTATGAACTTATTATATAGGGTGTTTCCTAAGTAAGTACACAAACTTGAAGAAGATATTTCTTATAGCGTTTTTCACTGGCAGAGCTGGTGCGCATTCAAGCCGTTGTACACTGATTTAATCTCTAATATTTAAAGTAAAATGCAAATATTTCGACTGATAAAATACCCAGTACATATTTTACCAAACAGTGCAATAAAGAATATTGAGGATTTCATGATTTAACCCGTTTATATTAAACATACAGTTTACGTTGGTTTGTGTACGACGCCGACGGCTTTAATGTGCACTGAATGCGCACCAGCTCTGCCAGTGAAAAACGCTATTAGCTAATTTTAGGAAGAAAAGGTCCTATAAACATGTGTTCTAAACTGTTTTGTTTTTAAAATACTAGGTGTCAAAGTTGTGAAGAAAATGAAAATTTTGAAAATCTGGAAAACGTTTAAAGGTATTTTATTCAAGTTTGGTATTCATATATGTATTAAGATCCATTTTCCGATATCGATATTGACCAGTATTGATGTACATGATTGTAGTTACAGTTTTTAATTTTAATTTTTTACCTCATCTCGAAAACGGCGAATTGTTTCAAAAAAATACTACAGGCAGTTTTTGTAGAATTTTAGTTGGAAAATAAAAAAAAAATTAAAAAAAAATTGTTAAACTTAAAAAAAAGTGGCGTACCATTTTTTTTATTGAAAAACTTAATATGATGACCTATACGTACGTCCCTGGTGTCTAAAAATGTTTTATCGGTACTAATTGGTACTGACTGATGAAAATAGTTTTTAATACCACATATACACACCAAATTTGAATAAAATCTTTAAACGGTTTCCACATTTTCGAAATTTTCATTTTTTTTTTACAACTTTAACACCCTGTATTTTGAAAACAAAAAAATTTTGAACATATGTTTATAGGACCTTTTCTTCTTAAAATAAGCCAAGGAATATCCTTTTCAAGTTTGTGTACTTACTTAGGAAACTCTCTGTATGTATATGTATATGTATATGTATATCTATATGTATATGTATATGTATATGTATATGTATATGTATATGTATATGTATATGGATGTAGTTATGCAATAAAGAATCAAGCACCATTTTCATGATTTTTAGTTCTTATATTGTAAAGTGTACTTCACGTGGGCAGAAGATTTGCTAAAAACGCATATAATTTGGATTTGTATTTGAAGAGGATTATCATTATATATGAGATAGCGTTAGCACAGAATTTTATTTCTAATGTTTCGTGGAATTTGTCCCAGCGGAAAAGTAAGGTTTTGAAGTTGGTTCCACATTGCAGAACTGCGTCTATATATAATACAGGATATCTCTAAAGTCTGACCCAGCTCCCTGGATCTCGGAAACGGCTTTAGATATGGAAAAATGTTTCAGATAAAAGTTGTAGGATGTTAAAGGGATTTTATAGCAAAGGCCGAATTCCGACGATGTTGATAACGTCAACATTTCTAATCCCATTTTTTATGTTATCGGCCTATATCTGTTCTTATTTAACAAGATATCTATACAATATATCTGTTTTTGTACGATTGCTGCGCTATCTCTCGCTACACACAATACTGCTTATTCTATTAACCTGCATGTGCCTTTGCATATATAAAAGTTTGACACATACAATTTTTTTCCTAGGCTTTTAATCTTAGTTCTAATTGCACGAATTGCACGATTGTTCTTACATGTTTTCCTACAGGGCATGTACCTTATTTTGTATATATAAACTGCAGTATTTTTGTATTAAGCAAATATTGTCGTCAGTGACAGCTCTATGTACTCAAATTTTTAATTTTTTTCGTTTTTGATGTAAAATTGACTGTAGCCCTCTACATTTTTGTGCGTACTTTAATTCTGTAAAAGAGTATTGCAATTCCGTAAAGCCAATTCAAAGTTGTATGAAGTTGTTAAAAAAAATGTCGGTAATTACTGCCACTATAGGATCTCCTATAAGGGGTGATGAAATAATGGACTTGAGCTTGAGTGACCTTTTCAAGACCAGGTCAATGTGATCGATGTTTTCTTAAATGAAACTCCCCATTTTTAATTGCATATTCTTGTAGCGCTTGTCGAGACGTTTTCAAAACACTATAATAAAGTTCTCTTTTATTAAGAATTTCTCTCTCCTGAGTTGGTTTAAATTTTGTCAGATACTTTTACACGTATAAAACTATTAAGGTAAAGTCATCAAAAAGTGAATACATTATGAGATATTTCATATTTCATATTAAAAGTATTATAACAAAATTTAAAATATCTCAGGAAATCCTTAATGAAAGAATTTTATTACAGTGTTTTGAAAAGGTCTCGACAAGGGCTACAAGAATATGCAATAAAAATGGGGGGTTTTATTTATAAGAAAACATCGAACACATTGACCTGGCCTTGAAAAAGTCAAGTCTATATTTTCATCATCTGTCCCCCTTAATATCCTACAACTTTTATCTGAAACATTTTTCCATATCTAAAGCCGTTTCCGAGATCCAGGGGGCTGAGTTAGACTTTAGAGATACCTTGTATATGTACACACACACACACACACACACACACGCGCGCGCGCGCACGCACGCACGCACGCACGCACGCACGCACGCACGCACGCACGCACGCACGCACGCACGCACGCACGCACGCACGCACGCACGCACGCACGCACGCACGCACGCACGCACGCACGCACACGCACACACGTATATACAGTGTTTAAAAAAGTATCCCATATTTTGAGAACAGGTAGTGTACTCTAATGAGTAAAAATACAAATTCCTACAATTGTCATCGATACCTGATAATGACTAACGGTCAAACCTTACTGCACTACAGAAATAACTAATATAAGAAGAGGGCAATGTTTATCATTTAAAGACCTTGGTGTATTCAACATCCATCGATGACGTACAAACATTGTAAAAATGTGTATTTTTTTATTTAAAATGTGACAATGAATGAAAACCACATAGAAGACCTCCTATAGTATAAAATAAAGAATCATCCATATCTCAACAGGTATTTGACTTAGGACCCATGTTTATTGGATATCTTTTTCTTATTTTGATGAGTACTACCTATTTTCAAAATATGAAACACTTTTTTTTAAACACCCTGTATATATTTGTATACTCCGTCGAACGAGAGATCATGGTTGGATTGGACTCGTCCGTTTCACGCAGGTCTCCGCCTACAGAATATCTATTTATGTATACGATATGCTACGCTCTAGGGACTTTACCCCCACTTTACTCGCCTATGCGCATAACCAATCATGATCTCTTGTTGGATGGAGTTATACATACATACATATGTGCGAGCACATATGTGTGATGTATACATGTTTTACCTCATTGCTCGATGGTATCTGTCCCTCATTTTTTAGCCATGAGCTAGGTGCCCATAGATACAGTTGCATTATAGTTGCTGCCAGTTCGCTATCGAGTCGCTATGCACATAGATAGAAAAAAATTTCAATATTGTTTCCCATACTTTTCTAAACAATATTATAATTTGATCTTTGAGACCAGTATGTTGTCTTTATACAAACCTTATATAAATTTCTTGACAAAGAATTTTTTATAACAGCGTTGATAATAGGTGGGAGGTTATCTGGCAATGCAGGAAGCTCGTTTTCAGTGTAATCATAACTGTTTAAAGCAGTTTTCTCATCCTTTTCATCATGAAATGGATTTTGCATTCCAAATATTTCATATGCTATGGTTCCTACCGTCCAAAGATCAGCTTTGGTATAGTTTATATTAGTAAAAGGACCTGGTTCTACTGTTATCACTTCTGGAGCCATCAATGCAATATTGCCGCCTTTATCAATATCATGAGTGTTATAAGGCAGATATAGCCCATGATTTTTATTAGCTAAACAACAGCCAAAATCTGTTACGACTAGAGATGGAGAATCATCAGTCTCTTCTGATAGGTCGAGTAAAATATTGTCACTTTTTAGATCTCTAATTTGTAAACATTAACAAAAAAGAAAAGAATCCAAGATAAATCTCATTAATTGATAGAACGAATGTCTATGTAATTAGTATAAGATAATGAGATAATTAGTCTTACCGATGCGCTATGCCGTTTGTGTTCATATGAACTACTGCTTCTAGGAGCTGAGCGAGTAACAATATTGATACTTGCATATCAACATTTCGACTCGTTACATATTGTTTCAAAGTAATATCATATCTAAAATAATGCGATATGTATTAGATATTGCGAAAGTCTAATAATATAAGTGTTATCTTGTTATCTAAAAATAACCTTTTCATCACCAAAAACAAACTCATATTTCTGCCTGATCCATGAGGATTAATTCTACTTGGTAAAGCATCAGGATACATTCCCAAAGAACCAGGTAGTATCGGTATTTTATCAGTAAAGACATAATACATTGCCACAATGTTTGGATGAGGTGGTAACGTGATTTTATTTTCTGCCCATTTTTGCTCCCAAATAGCCAAGTTATCATTTTCATAATGTTTTCTAGCAGGTATTGTCTCTTTATACATGGCTTTTAGAATAGCAGTAGCATTGGATTCTGCATCATAATTGAACATCATTTTTAAAGCTAATGGGAACACACTTGTGTCTTTTGTTTCAACATCAATATCTATTGAATTATCTTTGTCCCGCATATTTACAAATCGTGCTGCGTATACAGCAGCGGAACAACCTTTAGCAATTATAGGTCCTACTACAAAATTTCGTAAAGTTATAGCATTCTCATCAGCAAAAATAGTTTGGTAATTTTCATCATTTCGCAGCATATTCCATCGTAACTTCAAGACTGCTTCCTGGACAATATATTATATTTTAGATTAGATTTTACAAAAATGGTAGCATATTTGTAAAAAAAAGGTTTTAATTAAGTATCTAGATTAAGCTAAACGAATAAATACATTTACCCGGATTTCCCAACATACTCCTTCCAATTCATCATCCTTTGTTAATATTCCTGAAGCTAATGATATGCCAACAAGAGCAAAGAATGGTGCAGAATCGCCAAAGACAAGTCTACTTGCTGTGCGTCTTCGTAAATCTGCTGCCAGGCTATTAGTTACCCTTTTCAAAATATTGTCGACAAAGATGCGTCGAGCATGTGTACCCAAATAACCGAGATGTCTCCTTGTACTCCATATATTGCCAGTATTTTGGCAAAGAAGGTCACTATTCTGGAGCTTGCCTGTCATGTACACAAATATAAAACCATTGAATACCAATTAATGTTTTGACCTGAACACCTGTTGCTAACAGTATACAAATATTTACAAATCAAGGATAAAGCAACGAAAGTGCAATGATAGAAAATAGCATATTGATAAATCCTTGATTACATGCACTAATTACATGGAATCAATTATGTTATCAATGCTTTTGCATCTTAATCACATTTTTACTTTTATAAATAATTAATTTATAATTGAATAGAATTGTTTCACAATGTAAAATGTAAATGTTTCTACATTATAAAAATGTACGTTACAATGCTATTATAGAATTTAGTTTTCCAATTACAGATAGCATGCCTGTTATCCGAGCAAAAGGTGTGAGATTGGGCGCGTTCAGCGGAACAAACCGCTCAGTAGCAATCGAACGTGATTGGCTCTTACTTTTAGACCCAACAAATCAACGTAGCGTGTTGATAAGACGACACTCAACAGTTGTGTCTGCTGAACGCGCCCATTAAAGCATTATAGCATTGCTCACGATTCGTGTTGCAATATATTATCGAACTTCATGGCGAGATTCATTGTAACAAAGACTACGTTTACACGGCCCGATTTACGCCGAAGTTATAATATCGATGTTATAATTACTGACGTTAAATGCCGCGTAAACGCGCTTTTACGACGAATTTACTCCGCGTAAACGAGTGAATTATTGTAAGTTACTACAGAAGTAAGAGCCAAAGCACATAGCATGGCGTAGCGATATACGACAGTCGTAGTTCTCGACCTGACAAATCAGGATACGTCAAAGCTTGTGCGTTACTTACGTCCACGACTACGACTGTCATATGTGCTTTGGCCCTTACGCTCGCGTAAACGTAGTAAAAGTCTGGCATAATTTACCTGTCTGTGCAACGTGTATCTTGTCAAGGTTATGTGTGTACCCTCGTAAATGGAAGCGCTCGTTATTTTGTAATGAACGCAATATGACGCGACCATTTTGCACAAGACGATGGACAGCCTTCCTTATTGACATTTCTGCGCTTTCTTGGGCCGGGACAGCCCAGCGGACGATCCCGTAAGTTAGATATGCCTTGAAGGCGGGTGGTAAAGCTGTCACGAAAGTCTCAATCTTTGTACCGTTTATTCTCTACTTGCCTAACGAAACAAATTCAATACGGCGCACTTAAGATAAAAGCATAGACATATATGTATATGTATATGTAGTACACATGTTTCGTAACTTTCGTAAAGGCCATTGCACACAAAATGCATAGTTTAGCCACAGTATAAGGATATACAGTAGGGACAATGCTTCGTTTTCAACTCAGCCGCGCAGATTTGCTTGCGCATCTCAAACGGCCATGTTCTTAGGCAATTAGGCATGCACCAATCCCGTTCAAAGTAAAGAACCTAGAGTATTTCCGATACACCGACGTATAGTTGGCAAACAAATTAAAAATTATTGAAAATTATATTATCCAATCGTTTGGAAATTATTTGGAGATATTTGGAAAAAACTTTTCAGAGTTTGGAAAACCATACAATAATCACAATTAATTAAAACCAATTAAGCGTATAATTAGCAGAAAGTGTCTAAAAAATATTTTTTTAAATCCAATCGCTCCAGAATCATTTGGATAAAGTGTCGATATAATTTTTATTATTTGGAAAACAACTCTATTCTAATAAAAATTAATTAAAGGTCAATATTTCGTTTTAATGTCTGCACTAAAGTCTGCACTATAGTGTAATACTTTGCACATACTTTTCTATGTATGTTTTATTGGTAGACAGGCTGTATTTCGATATTGACTGTAAGTACTGAAAATCTATAATGTTACATACGTCATTACTTTTTCAGTACTTTATATTCTGCTAGACTACGTCGGCTTGGAGTCGGTTTTACTCCAGTGTTACTCCAATCCATTTTGGAGTAAAATTAATTAGCACGAAGATCCAGCTATGATCGATGACGGCTTTATTTATTTAATTTGTTGTTTTCATGTATCGATCGATATTCTATATTCTGTTTTAAAAATAATTATCTACACTACTGTACTGCTTCAGGGGCACAATGAGGAGACTGGTGTGAACAGCAAGTGTTAAACGGAAAGAAACTACAGCGGATTACAGAAAATTATATTACAGGAACTACATAAAAGTATTACACGAAATTACAGACTGAAGTATTGTAATACGCTGTAATATTTTCGTACTATACGCTCGGATTACAGGAAAATATTACAGGAAAATAGCCTGTAACACCCAAAAAAAATATTCTGTCATTTAATGGCTCCCGCTTGATTTTAGAGGATTTTCCTCTGAAATACGGTCTCAAGAAGATATTTTAAAATCTAGAGGAATATCCTCTAACCATGAGACACTAGACTTAAGATTGCAGTCCTCTAAATACTAGAGGACACTGATTTCCTATATTCACCCGCATAAAAAAAATTATTTTCTTCGAAATTTCATTACTATTTTATAACTAAATTTGTTTCTTAAGATGCAGTCTATGATTATAAATATTTTCTCGTATTTGAAAAACACACTTACCTTGGTGGGATTCGAACTCGGGACCTCGGGACCTCTGGATCGTGAGCCAACTGCCTTACGTGGTAGACTACTTCTTAATTTGATGTAAGTGTTATATATAGTCTACATATGTCATAACCAGCGCAAATATATAATTTTTCAAAAATCATCTTAAGAAACAAATTCAGTTTAAAAAGAGTAATAAAATTTTGAATTGGATATATGATATAATATTTCTTAATGTCGGGTGAATGTCAGAAACCGCCGGCTCATTATGAAATTTTGTGTTCGTAAATATATTTATGAAAAAAGTATATTTATAAAGTTAAAATATTCTTATCAAATCCTTACAAGGGCCTCAGTAGACAAAAATAAAGAAACCTTTCTTATGGCATCCCTAATAAATAATGAACACATTTTGTAGATTACATGTGTAGTCTACTACACAAGTCACTTACCATACGTGTAGTATATTACACATATAATGGATTACACGTGTAGTCTACTATACAAGTCACTTACCACACGTGTAGTATATTACACATAAAGTGGATTACACGTGTAGTGGATTTCACACTTCATGATTAGACGTATATTCCATATTACAGGGATTTCATGCACTAAAGTAATTACAGCGTGTAATAACTACAGATTATTGTGTTCCTTTCTGTGATAACTACAGGGGGTTCTGTAGTAACTACACAAGTTTAATATTTACTGGCTGTAGTTTCTTTCCGTAAGGGACGGGGATCGGGAGCTCCGGGTGGAAAGGACTTGACACCTTGTAGTACTTTGTAGAATTTAATGATTAAAGATTGCTTTCCTTACACTTGAGTGCGGTTGATTCACTTCCTTTCGACGATTACAATTAACGCGGTCAACGCGAGGTTTCGTATATGGTTATGGACTGCCCGCCGCTTCTCGAAAGGGCGGGCTTTTATCTTTTCGCATCGGCTTCCGCGTTGCTGACTTAGCTGTCAGCGATTTTACTTTCCGGGCAAGTGACCGGGCAATGCCCGGAGTGCCAGCCCCGAGGAGTTTGGCAATATTCGGGAATGCGCTGACAGCTAGGTGCCAGCAATTCGGCACGTCGACTTCCGCGTCGACTTCCGCGTCGACTTCCTCACAACATCTCTCCCCCCGTGGGAAAAGAAAAACTGAGATTTCTGAATTGAAGTTTTTCGCGTATACTATGATGTGTGTTGTTGTGTTATTATTATTATTATTATTATTTTCTTTTTCCATGGAGGTTGTTGTTACATATATTTCTTTCTCTTTCTTACGCTCTTTGTTGTGCGAGGAAGTCGCGTCGCGTATTTTTGTTCGTTTTTCTTTTTACTATCCATATTATCGCAATTATGGCTCCTGTTATAACCACGATTACGGATATGGAGCCTACCGGATACATGATGTATTTGTTAGATAAAAAGCTGGCCTGGTTGTCTTCTAATTCTTGCTTTATTTCATTTAGGTTTGAGCTTAGTCTCGTTAGTTCCCCGGGGTTTCTGATTACGGATTCTAATTTTAATTCTGTCGCTGGTTCTTCGTTAGTTCTGAAATCTTTTGTTACCCGTTTTAGAGTTAAATTAAAATGCGGTAGGTGCATCTGCACGTATTTTGTATGCTCTCGTTTCTTTGTCCGTAGTGTAAAGTCCGTCGTGGTCAGTTTGCAATTGTCAGTTAGTTTGATTTTTCCCGTTCTATTTATGTCGATTTTATGCTCTGCTTGATTATTGCATTGAACGGTGATGCTTTGCTTATATGGTGTAGAAAACAACCATGCCTGCGACTCCGCTAAGGTTACCCAAAACGTCGCATTCGAGAGAATGTGCCGTCTCTCGCAATTGTCCTCCTGTGCCCTTACGTATATCTGCACCTCGCAGGGTGCGTGCGGTGTTATGAAATATATCGGATGGTTCGTGTTACATACAATCGTCGTGTCCGAACGCTTACATTCGCTTAACTCGTTTTCTTTCAACGTCAGGTGGTTTCGGTTGTCCTTATCAATTGCTAATAGATCGTTCGTTTTTGGTATTACAAACATATTCTCGTGGTCGTATACCGGCAGGAGGTTTACTCTTATAATTTTGTAAATTGGATACGTAACGACAGGGAAGGTCAGGATTGTGTAGACGCAAGGATTGTCGTAATTATCACTACTTTGCTTATTTCTAAAGCTTATCATTTGTATTCTGTTGCACGTGAGCCCTATTCCTCAACAAATGCTTTTAGCCGATTTGCGTGTGTGCGTAACGTCTTACGTTTTATTCTAATCGTATAATTTACGTCGCTGTGTTTTTCCACGATCACGTACGGTCCTATCCATTGCGAGTCGAGCTTTTTTGATTGTCCGCGTCGTACTGTCTCGTCGTGTAGCAATACTTTATCGCCTACCTTAAACGTTGCTTTATTGCTTTTTTTGTCAAACTGTAGTTTTGCTTTTGCTTTTTCGTCCTTGGTGTGTTCTCTCGCGACTTGGTTTGTTGCGCGGATTCGTTCTCGTAGCTCCTTCGCGTAATCTTCGTACGAGTATGTCAGTTTCGGGGGCTTTGTTAGTGCCGTCGGCAAGTTAGCTCTGTGCCCGTAGACTGGCTCGAACGGTGCGAACCCCGTGGTAGAGTGCGGCGTAGTATTATAGGTAAACATAGCGTATGGTAGCCATTCGTCCCAATCGGATTGATCTTCGTTTATGTAATGTCTCAGATACTCGGCTAGAGTGCGATGCGATCTCTCTAGAGCCCCGTTACTCTCAGGGTGGTACGCCGTTGTTTGTACCTTCTCGATTTTCAATAACTTGCACGTGTTTTTAAACATCACAACAAAATTACCTTTTTAAAAAAAAGGTGTCAAGCCACACGCGTTCGAAGAAAGTGGTTATCTAAAAAAAAACCGATGAGGTATCTTTGTACCTAAAAAAATCGAAGTATCTCTGTACCTAAAAAAAAACTGATGAGGTATTTTTATACTTCTAAAAAACCGATGTGGTATGTTTGTATTTTCACAAAAATAAATGATATCTATAAATTGCGTCAAGTATAAAATGAATATATATATTCTTCGGAAAATAACTGTTGTATTATTTTTAAAAAATATCTTTGTATTTAAGTGTCTTCTTACACAAGTCATAATAGCTTCATTTTTCCTTACAGACATTATAATATAACCAAATTCCGTTACCTAACTCAACCCAAATGATATGTATTTAAATAAATCTTTAAATTGCGTTAATCAGAAAGAGAAGATACAATTACAAAATTTTTAATCCAACACAGGAATACAAGGTATTTAAATGCAAAGATATTAATCGCAAAGATTAAAAACTGTTAAAGAAGTAACAATAAAAAATGCAAATATTTTATTAAAATAAAAAAAAATTTGTACAAAAACTTGACGCTGCTTTTTTAAAAAAGGTAATTTTGTTGTGACTGGAGTAAAAAAGCAGCGTCAAGTTTTTGTATTACAATAATTTGTTAAAAATAAACAAAATTTAAATTTAAAAAAAGGATTTTAAAGCTTCAAATATCTACTTTCGAAAGGTTATTATTATTTTCTAATTTCTGTGAGTTTGATAATTTTTACATATAGAAAACTACGAGCTGGACAAAATAGAAAATTTTTCTCTCACTTTGTGGGCCTGTCACGTGCACAAAAAAAAATCTGAGAAAATTTTCGACTTTGTAACGTAAAAGCTTGTAGTTTTCCTTACAAAATCTTGTTTTAAAAATGTTTCTACGATTTTTTGTTGCTGAGTTATCGTGGATCAAAGTCAAAATGCTCATTTCTTATTCCATCCACAATAACTTAGTAACAAAATATCGTAGAAACAGTTTTAAAAAAAGATTTTACACGGAAAACTTCAAGCTTTCATGTTAGGAAGTCGAAAATTTTTGCAGATTTTTTTTGTGCACGTGGCAGGCCCACAAAGTAAAAGAAAAATTTCCTATTTCGTCCAGCTCGTAGTTTTTTATATGTAAAAATTATCAAACTCACAGAAACTAAAAATTAATAGTAACCTTTTGAAAGTAAAGATTTCAAGCTTTAAAACCCTTTTTTAAAATTTAAATTTCGTTTATTTTTAACAAAGTTACAGCTGCTTGAATTTTGCCTATTTTTAAAGACAAATTTAGCATTCTCCTTTAGTTTATGTGAGAAATGAGAAGATAAATGATCAGGTTTGTTAGATTGGGCATTGGATTTTCGACACGTGCAATTCTTTGAATGACGTTCACGATGATATTCGTGTTATGTACGATGCTTCTCTTGAAATCGAGGAATCACATGCCGGACAAGTTTTTCTTAGGTATTTATCATTAAAAATAACTTTGTATAATTTTCTTTTATGTTATTCAGTTATTGGGATGAATCTGGCCATCGTCGGAGTGTTATAATGAAGAAAGGTGAAAGTATATATATATATATATATATATATATATATATATATATATATGGGGCATTCCAAGCCAATTCGCAAGGGGTCAGACTTCGATCTTTTTATTTTTGATGGCTGCTCGTTTTTTAACAGGTCTTTACGAGTACTATACCCATGTAAGAGCGTTTCTATAATAAATGTAGCGTTTCCGAAATAGAGCCTGCGCAAAATAAGGACTCCAAAATTTTCAATGAATTTTTTCGCCTATTAGACAACGTCCAAGAAAAAAATTCATTGAACATAAAATACGCTATTTAGATCATAGTTTTAAAAAAAAATTACTTCAAATTTTTATAAAAATAATTTTAAGCTATTAAAGTAAAAAAACACGAAAATTTGAATATCTCGAAAACCCCATTTTCTATTTTTTTTTTGAAATTTATAGGGAATATTCTAGGGAGTATTAGAAAAATTTTAAGACCGGTCCGAAGTTGGGCAGAAAACTTGTGAATTTTTTATAGATTTTTTTGTGAGGCAAGAGTACTATTTGACTCATAAAAATGCAGTTAACCGGTTCACTGGTAACGCGAAATCAACGTTTTGTGCTAAAACTGATAAGACCTGTTTTCAGCAACCCAAAAAGCATGGGTGTACCAAGTTATATTCAAATCCGTTAAAAATTAGAAAAAATATTCATGGTGCGCAGATATGCGTCATTACCACTTGTGGCACTTTTTTTCCGCGCATATATGCGTCATTACCAGTAAACTGGTTAAAAACGCGTTTTAGACAATTCTGAATCGATTTAGATATACTTTTTTTTTTTTTTTTAGTAATTGACGTTACTCATTGACAAATAAAATGAGTGAATTGTACCTTCTGTAAAATAAAATAACATGCCAACATTGTGATATTGCTTCATAAGTTTTATCATTTAGTATATTTACCTTAGTTACAAGAAAATTGTAAAACGTCTAATAGTGCTGTAATATAAGATCCTCCTTGACATACATTAACTGATCTGCCATTACTGTTTTAAGCTCGCTGAATTCATGCCTCAGAACTTCTAAACATCTCTGAAGAAACTGATAGATAGAATTACCTATATGTGAAAATTAAATTTATGCAGCAGAACATTATATATCATGCCAATGTTACTCCAAAAGTGACAGAGGAGTATCTCTAAAGCACTGATATACATCTATATATATATTATATAACACTCCGACGATGGCCAGATCCATCCCAATAACTGAATGTGATCTCAATTTCTTCTTCCTTCAACGCGTTTTACTTTTTAGCCCATTCTTGCTTTAATTCTTCCCTAAGTTTATTTTCCTCCTCCTCCCTTTCCTTATCTGGCAAGAAACTTGTATCTACATCTGGATTTTTCTTATCTTCTTAATCGCCGGGCCATCAGATTGCACATTTTCTGACTGCGGGGATTTTTTGGCATCTTTTCTTCGCCGCTAGCGCTCTTTCCTTTTCCTGCTTTTTTTCACGTTCCATCTATATCAAAGCATCAAATACACGTACAAAAACACAAATTATATGAGATAATCGGGATCATAAGAAGATCGTAAGAAATTACTTGTGACTCTTGTGAGTATCAGGACTTGTGAGATGTTCGCTCAATTTAACGGCGGCTTTTCTCTTCCATTCCGCGTGACCGACGGTACATGCCCATTTCGTGACATCTAGCCTTAACATCTTTGTGATATCGTCATCATTAGGATTTTCTTCGTATCCTGTCTTCTGAAGAAACCCATCGAAAATTCCTGATATGTATAACTAGATGACATTCAGAGCACTGAGCAGAAATCACATATAATATGTATAAACCGGACATATAACATCGTGTTATTTTTATATTAACAGGAAAATTATTACACATTAACTCAATAAGAGCGTTAAACTTGCATACATAAGTGAATCTCGCGTTTTATGTAAAATTTTGTAAAAAAACCGGTAACCTAACCTATGTTTACGCGAGCGTTACTTCTGTAGTAACTTATGATACGATAATTCCTCCGCGTAAACGAGAGATTTTATAGTAACTACGATGATATCGTATAAGTTGTTACAGAAGTAATACTCACGTAAACAACTACTATAATTTCTGTCACATGTACTTAGTCACGTATAAAAGAGTCACGGTGCGGTCTCGCTTCGCGTGTACTTGACGCGATATGATATATATTATATATTATAGGATAATTACATGTAATATAAAACAATTACCTTGAATCGCGTACGCGACAAAGAGTCACGTATACTACGTTTACGCGAGCGTTACTTCTGTAGTAACTTACGATAATTCATCACTCGTTTACGCGGAGTAAATTATCGTAAGTTATATACAAATCCCGTTTACACGAAGAACAATCCCGTTCACGCGAACGAATTATCGTAAGTTACTACAGAAGTAACGCTCGCGTAAACGTAGTAACGGTCGGTCTCGCTCCACGCGTATTTGGTTGTCACTACCGTGTCGGGGGGTTTTTTCCAGTTTGTCCTCGGGTGAGGACGGTTAGGTGCCTTCAGCGTTAGCTATTTGGCACAATTGATCTAGATCTAACAATGTACATATACTATAGTCTCGTGTCTCTATCACCAACAACATACAATTCAAATCACTCTACGCGTAGCTCTAATAAAGTTAAAAATAATATCCACAATATCCCAATTCTTCGCACGTATTAACCGAAATATGTCTATATCCTCCGTAAATTCACACTCTCTCAGCTCAGCATCCATAATTATCCTCTGATCGTCATACTTGTTGCATCTCAGAATAACGTGGTGTATATCCTCGCATTCACTTCCGCATTCACATCTCGCACTGTCTATATAATTTTTCCTTTGAAGGGACGCGTTCAGATTATAATGGTTGGCCCTAAGGCGATTGATCAATGTAACAAAATATCTCTCCGCACGGACCTTGCGGAACCACGGCTGTTTCGCCTCTCGGTCATAGAATGTATCAAAATAGAGAGTGCCCTTGTGTAGAGCATCACGCTCGATCGATAATTGCGTTGCCTCCCATGCCTCCTCTCTCGCTCGTACCAACAAGTCCCCCACCGGGGTCGAGATGGAGGGGTCGGGTTCCTCCTCCGTTGCCTCCCTAGCAAGCCCGTCGGCAATCTCATTTCCCCGAATGCCCACATGTGAAGGGATCCACACCAGCACAATTTTCATGCCTCTCAATCTCTCCAAATTGTAAATCAGAATTCTAGCCTCTGTGACATACTTATTTTTATGCACATTCAAGTGATTGTTGCAAATAGATTTCAGAACAGATTGGCAGTCAGACAAAATAATCACTTCATTACCTCTCTCATATCTGCCCG
Source organism: Temnothorax rugatulus (assembly GCA_035220575.1). Lineage (NCBI taxonomy): Eukaryota > Metazoa > Arthropoda > Insecta > Hymenoptera > Formicidae > Temnothorax > Temnothorax rugatulus. Next base: position 31,817 of record JASTWL010000190.1, on the reverse strand, counting down.
TCCACAGCAGTCGCAGGGCAGCACAAACCGCAAAGGCCTCCGCAGTATAGGATGAGCATGAATTATGGAGACTTATCTTGAAGGCCTCATCTTGGTCACAAATCACAATTCCAGCACCAGTGGCCTGAGCGTCCTTCCTGTAAGAGCCATCGGTGAAAATGATATCCGGGTTGTTACTCAATTGATATCTCTCGATTATCTTCCTGATCAGGGTTCGGTCGGAACATTTTTTGTTTTTTCTCACAGCGCCTATATCCAGGTCCACACTTTGGAATAAAGGTATGAGCATTAAAAAATCATTGAAGATTAGTGGTTTTCCGCCGGTCCGATAAGTCTTCTAGTTCTTTCCACCTTGCGCCATATCTCCGCTAGCAGAGAGAGTCTATATGCAGGCTGTGTATATCTCTTAAAATTCTCGGCCATCAGTAGCCCACGCATCTTATCACACAGACCATTAGCATTGTGAGCGATCGCCTTATTTGCGAAGTTAACTCCCAGCATCGTCGCACGATCCCTCAACAGCATCACCTTGGCTTCCGCGACGATCACGTTATTCGGGGTAGAGTTCCTATACCCAAGAGCAGTGCGTATACCAAGATACTGAGCTCTTTCTAGTTTGAGTTGTAAAGAGCATACCCTAGGGAAGAATACGAAGCTCGCATAGTCGATAACTGATCTGACAAGACTCTTGTACAACAATAATGCGGTATTAACCTCCATTCCTCTTGAGACACCGCATAGATATCTAATAATGGAGTTGGCGCGACTCACTTTACCCCTCACGATCTGGACTTGCTGTTCAAAGCTCAGCTTGTTGTCCAGCCAGACACCCAGAAATCTGGCCCCGCCACAATTAAATACACTGCAACCATTGATAACTATATTCATGTTTTTGTCGATGTACCCGCTCTTGGAGAACTCCACCAACACCGTCTTCCTAGGTTCCAGGTCCAGACCCAGTCCCCGCAGTCGTTCCGCAATTATGTCGACAGCCCTCTGTAATAGCAGCCTATTTCTCTCCCGATTCGGTCCACGCACATAAACCCCGATGTCGTCAGCAAACTCAACCTCCTCGACCCCCTCCGGCAGACCCGCGCACAGACCCTGTGTATACAATGAATACAATATCGGGCTCAAGACAGCACCCTGCGGGAGGCCCCGATAAACAAGGCGATCCACGAATAAAACAAGAGTTAATAATGAATCGCACTTTTCTACGATACAGCCACAAACTGACGAATCTGGCTATCGCAGGCGGGCAACCGAGCGCTATCAATCTCCTCAACATTATCCAGTAGTCCACACTGTCGTAAGCAGACGAGACATCCAGGAAGGCGGCCAACGTGTATTCACCAACGCACATCGCAGATTTGATGTCCGACACAATTCTGACCAGGTTATCGGCACATGACTTACCCCTACGGAAGCCACTCTGGGACGGACTAAATTTGTCCTCCTTCTCCGCCCACCAGACCAACCGCTCGTTGATCATCCTCTCCATCACCTTGCCAACGCAGGAGGACAGGGATATGGGTCTGACCTTTTCACATCCGACCTTATCAATAAAGATCACCTGGTAATTAAACCAGTCACTAGGTAGATTGCATGTTGACCACACCTTGTTGTAGATCTCCAGCAGAAATTCCTTGGCCATGTCCGGCAGGGCCTTGATGGTCTTGTACTCAATGCCATCCAACCCCGGGGATGAATCCTTACGGATCATCTCCAAGGCCCTTGTCATCTCCTCCCGGGTAAACGGTGCATCCAACTCAACATTCGGTACACATCCATCAAAATCAGAGACCGGCTCCACCCCCACAAAGGGCGGGGCAAGACAGTCGATAGAGGCCTTAACAACATCTTCTCTATTCTTGGTGGGCCAAGTATTCCATTCCAAGTTTTTTCTAGCGTTCTTGAAAATACGCATGATCTTCCACACATATGACAGGCTAGTGAACCTATCAATGCCCTTGCAGAACTCCTCGAAGCCAATCTTCTTCTTTTGCTTAATAGTTTTTTTAACTATCGCAGTCGCCCTCTTATACGCAAGCCAATCATGTAGACTCTTAGTAGACTTAAATGACTTGAAGGACTCCCTTCTAAGACGGATGGCCTCATCACACTCAGCGTCCCACCATTTATGCGACGGTTTTCTTCTATTCTGTGGGACGTGCGTGGGCGGCGCGGTACTTCTCCTGCCAGAAGCCGTCGCAACAGCACTCCCAATAGAAGCAACAAAAGACGAGTAGCACGCCTCCAGATCCTGCTCCAAGAGAATGCGCCGTTGAGCAATATTCTTCATTTCCTCCTTCATCAATTCACGGAATCTACCCCAGTCCGTCCTCTTGGTAGACAACCTGTTGGTAACCTTACCATATATCAATGGAGAACTTCCAAACGAAAAAGACAACGGATGATGGTCACTGCCCCAAGGATCCGGCTCCTGCGAATATGAAACTCCCTCAATAATTTTCCTTGTGCCAAAAAGAAGGTCCAGGTTAGTGTCCCTTTGACCTCTGACACCGCTTCGAGAGCAAGTGTCCACGTTAACACACAGCAGTTCCTCCTCATCCATAATTTCATGTAATAAGTCACCATTACCGCTGGTAGTTGGGCAGTTCCATAGGGTGTTGTGGGCATTAAAATCCCCCACAATAATTGTATCCAGGCCATTTCCCCTAATAGCATTAAAAATCGGTCCAAAATCATGTCTCTTCATCGGTTCACAGGGATGCCTGTAAACAGCCACAATGTTAATATTGCAGGATAGATTATTTGTCTTGACACACACCACGTCATACCCCACCGGCAATGCAACTCGCAATGGAATCTCAGAGAACTCCACAGAACTATGCAAAGAGACAGATACACCGCCACTACCCAGCCTGTTGGCACTGTTGACAGTTTTAAAATTAGACAAAGTAACACCTCGCGGACCCTTACACCTTGTTTCTGTTAAAATCACGATGTCATACTCCGAAGCGTGCCGAGCCAGCTCGTCTCTGCAGCTACGATATCCTCTGCAATTCCATAGAAGCAGCTTGAATTATGATCCCTCGTGGGAGGGAGTCCTTCCCTCACTATTATAACTCTGTGATCCATACAATCGATAGTCCTCCATATTCATATCCTTATTGGCCCCATTGCCAACACCGCCACGTTTAGGGGGAGGTACCTCGTGCCTTTCCCTCGTTAATGCCTCAATCAGGCCTATCCTAGCCAATGGAAATCTGTTAATTAGAGACATTATGCTCGCGATGACCTCACCCACCGCAACGTCCTGCTGCACCGCTTCATCTTCAACCTCACGGCGTCCCATTACAGACCGAGAAGTTCCCCGGTTACCAGACAGGGCCAATCCTCTTTTATCTGCAGAAATATCTTCTTCGTGACTATTGAATTGGGCATAATAGTTGCCAATTCCACTAGAAGCAGGCTTCGCTCTGCTTCTAACTTTCGGGGGGCCACTAGCAGCATAGAACGCTTTACGTGGCGGTGATTCGCGTGTTTCCAGTACCACAGGCCTCGTCCTCCGCGACGGCAGCGCCGGCCAACTCGCAGGATCCAACCTGCTGTCCATAGGTCTATCTGTAGACGGGAGTTTTCCCTCCACCAGCCTTCTCGCACTGTAGAAAGAAATATTGTTAAACGCCATAACTGCATTTATATTCCTGTTTTTCTCGTACACCGGGCATCCACGAGAGGTTGATTTATGCGGACCATGGCAATTGAAGCATCGCAAGGGTTTTTCACATTGGCCATTACCGTGTTTTTTATCTCCACACCCGATGCAGCGAGTGTCACTTTTACAGGCCACCTTAGTATGACCGAACTTGAAACAATTAAAACATTGTTTAGTTTGCGGGATAAACGGCCTTACTCTGAGGCGAACACCATGTTGAAAAATTTTTAGATCCCTGATATTTTTCGCCTTATAAGTTATCATAATATTATCCGTGGCTATGAGAGATGAAGTTCTAGTAGCAACATCCCACCTCCTCCGGTACATTCTTTCAAAACTCAATATATCAGCCCTATCTTGCACCACCTCCCAGAGCTCCGGGATGCTGGCCGGCCAGTCTGTAATAACACCCTTACTAATAATACAACGTTGCTCAATATATGCTTTTATTTTTGCAGCCCTTAATTTTTCAATAATCTTAAGCGCGCGGTTAGCCTCTGTAGCGTTAGCGAATTCCACTTCGGCCGAGAAGTGGTTTAGCATTTCCAAGGCCGTGGGGCAAATATTCGACTCAGAAAGGAGCATCCAAATTTTAATCTCATTCATGCCCTTTCTGGTCGCGGCATGGTGTGGCTCGAGCTTAATGATAATCTTAGCTTTACCTTCATAGTGATCGTCAAACATAATATACCGCTGGAATTCCGGCTTGTTTACACACTTCTTCAGTCCCTGCTCGCATACTGTGTATATTTCCTTTTCAATCCTCGTCGAGAGATTCGCGTCCCTATCACAACGCTCGTCAATGTTATTCACGTGATCGCCCAAGGTTTCAGGCGTACGCTCGTTCTGGTTATTATTGTTAATATCTTCGTCTATCGGAGACGACGTCGCATTCGTTTTATTATTAAAATCACAGTTTACAGGGTCACCCCTATCACAGCTCGTATTGTTCGCCTCCATCCCGTCCCCCGGGGGCGATGGCACTTGCGATTCCGTCAGGTTTTCACCGTCGTTAATCTGATCCACACATGTGGCGCGTTTTTTGGTGATCCCGGCACACATCAACTCGAGCCGATCGTTCAACGATAAATTGTTCGTGGCAAAATCGTCAAAGCATTCTTCCGAGATACACGGTCTTTGCCTCTTATTGCACAGAGAAGTGTCCATCGGCACACGCTTATCACCAATAATATCACTCGAATCCACGGGAGGATTCATCATCAGAATATCGCTCCCCCTCCGAGAGGGGAGCCGTAAAATTACTTAACACCCGCCCGAATAAGAAGGTTACCCCAGGCCGATACGTTAAGACAGCAAGACACTGACTATAACCTAATAGCAAACGATACGGTATAGAGCGACTCGCGAGCACGTCCGACTCGTGCGACGGTCCGAGCCGGAATCTCACTACCGTGTCTCTTGATGATAGGTTAAGACTGACTGTGACAGCGTGCTGAACGCACTGTCTGCACTGCACGCAGCACACACACGTATATTATACACTATCACTATCACACGGCGACGTTCACGATCGTCACTATTTCTAGGTTATTATTTATTATTTAACTAACTGACAGCGCGCTGAACCGGCTAACTGCACTAACTGCACTGAGCGCAGTACGCACACGTAATAATAACATACCGATTTCGAAACTGGCGATAGTAGCGCGCCAGTGTCGAAAAAGTGAAAGTTACATTCCTCTGATGGCTCTGATTGGTTGAAAAAGACGTCGGCGTTAGAAGTAGTATCTTAATAATAAAATTTCACATTTTCGACTTTGCGTCGCAATATCTCCGCTCGTAGGGCACGTAGCGGAAAATGTTATAGGAGATACCCCCCCAATTCGAACCCCAAGCTATCGATCAAGCCTACTTAGAACTTGATCCGTTCACTCGTTATATGAGATCTCAACATCTCGAGTACTCGCAACCCGTCGCGTCGCGTAAAAGAGTCACGGTCGGTCTCGCTGCTCTGTGGCTTGACGCGAGACACTACCGTGTCTCTTGATTTCGCTTGTGAAGTTCGTTCCTTGATCCGTGAGGATCTTTTCCGGTATTCCGTGTTCTAACACGATTTTTGTCACGAATGCTTTGGCTTCCTGATTTTCCACCGGTATTGCCTTGCTGAATTTCGTTAGATTATCCTGGAAGGTGAGAATGTATTTATTCCCGCTATTCGTGACGGTTAATGGACCAACAATATCGAGCGCGCATTTCTCGAATGGTCGCTCCGGCGTGTCCGTAATTATCATTGGCATTTTCGTTTTCCTACTCAGCTTGTTCTTTTGGCAGTACTCGCATCTGCTTATGTAATTCTCCACATCCTTCGTTATTCCGCTCCAGTTATGTTGTAGTCGGATTCGGTTTAATGTTCGCGTGACTCCTTGATGCCCTCCCATAGGCGAGTCATGATATTCATACAATATCTGTTGCTTTTCCTTTTCGGAGTATTCCTTTGGAGCGTCATCGACCTGCTGTGTCATATGCATGGCTGACGCCTCCGGTATCGGGTTTCGGCTCAATGCATCGGCGTTCAGATTATTCTTTCCGGCCTTGTGTACGATCTCGTAGTCGTACTCCTCTAATTTGAGCCTCCATCTGATTAGTCTTGAGCCGGGGTCAGTAACATTGAACAGCCATATCAGCGGCTTATGGTCTGTTATTATTTTAAATCTGACACCATATAAATAGGGACGGAAGTGCTTTACCGCCCACACGATGGCTAGTAGTTCTTTTTCTGTTGTATTATAATTCTGTTCCGCCTTGCATAATACTCTGCTGGCGTACGCAATCGGTTGGTCTTGGCCTACTGTCCCTTGTGAGAGCACGGCTCCGATGGCGTAATCTGACGCGTCCGTCGTCACTAAGAATTCTTTATCGAAATCCGAGTAATTCAATACCGGTGCCGTGGTTAATTTTTCTTTTAGCAATTTGAACGCGTTTTGTTGTTCCGCCGACCAAATAAATTTTTCTCCTTTCCTCGTGAGCTTGGTCAATGGCTTGGCTATTTTTGAAAAATTTTCAATGAATTTTCGATAATATCCGGCTAGGCCAATAAAAGATTGTATGTCCTTTACCTTTTTCGGGGTCGGAAATTCTTTTATCGCTCGTAATTTTGATGGATCGGGCGATATTCCCCCCTCGGATATCACATGTCCTAGGTAGATGACCTCTTTTCGTAAGAACGCGCATTTGTTCGGTTGTAACTTAAGATTATGTTTTCTTAGTCTGAGTAGCACCGCGATTAGTCGTTTAAGGTGCTCTGTCAGCGATGCCCCGTATATTACGATATCGTCTATATATACGAAGCATTTCAGACCTAGTAATCCGGCTAGTACCGCGTACATCAGCCGCTGAAAAGCAGCCGGCGCATTTTTCAAACCGAAAGGCATTCGGTTAAATTCGAAGTGTCCATCCGGGGTGGAAAATGCCGTTTTACGTTTATGCTCCTCGTGCATCGGGATTTGATGATATCCCGAGGCTAGGTCTAATACCGTGAAGTATTTCGCGTTGCCTAACTGATCGAGGATGTCGGTTATGTTCGGCATGGGGAAGGAATCTCCTATGGTCAGGTTGTTTACTTTTCTGAAGTCGATTACTATGCGAAATCGTATTCTGCCGGACGCGTCAGGTTTCTTGAGGACAATTACTATCGGCGCGTTCCACTGACTTGCACTCGGACGAATTATTCCGTCGTCGAGCATTTTTTCTATTTGCCTCTTTACCTCAGCCTTGTGTTTTTCGGGTAGTCGGTACGGCCTTACGTTTACCGGCACGCTATCGGGCCGGGTATTTATTTCATGTTCGATGGCCGTCGTCGCGCTTAATTTGTCTCCGTCTAGATAGAAGACGTCACAGAAATCGTCGCAAATTTGCTCTACGGCTTCGCGCTCTTCCGCATTTAAATGATCGAGCTGTACTTGTTCGCGTACTTTCTTTTGACGTTCGGTGACGGTCTCGTGTTCATCGGCCACGCGTAACGTGAGAACGTCCGCAGTGTCACTCGCCGGCAGGTCTTCTAACGTTACAAGCGGCGCGACTATCTCTACCGGCTTGTCCGTCACGTTCAATATGCTGACCGGGCATTTGAATTCGATTGGCTTTACGAGACAATGTCCGATAAAAATTCCGGGGGCAGGTTCGCCGCTCCTTACGATGCCGATTCGATTGTGGTCAGTGTCCGCCTCCACAATAGTCTCGCTGTGAGGCGGTAGTGTTACTTTCCTATAGGGCCGGAGTTTGAAGGACGCCGCACCTATCTTCAATTGTTTTGTGGTGTTTGAGATATCAACTTTATGTTTTGTTAGAAAATCGTTCCCTAGTATTCCCTCGTATTCAATAGGGAAGTCGTCCTTCACTACATACATAGTGTGCACTCTACGATTGAGTCTCGTATCGCAAAGCGCGGTTGGCTGGTACAGCCTTGTAAATAGGACTCGGCAGTCAAGGTATTGGTATGGAACGACGAATCAAAGATGCGGTCTTGGTTGTATCGAGAATTTAATGTTGCTATTGCGAAGTCACGGAGAGTTCTGAGGCGAGCGGTATTCACAGAGTGTGTCTAGACGGTAATTGCGAGCGCGCGAGGGGAGGGAGAGTTCGACGAATAGCGCGATCGTTTCCGAGGATCGAACGAGAAATTCGGGTAACCGATAGATTTCGCAGGAACGCGTCGGGTAATGACAAGGTCTCGCAGATAAATACGCGAAATGAAAACACGGCGAGAGCAATACAGAAATTTAACGCTCGAAACGAACGGAAGAGCCGAGAGAGTTCTCGCGATTCCTGAACATACCGCCCGCCTCGAATGCTTACATTTGAAAGACTACTACGAGAATTATATGAATACAATGAAAACTTAACTCTAAATACATAATAAACTTAAATCTAAATACATAATGTAATGTGTTAATACAATGAAACTTAAATCTAAATACAGTTGCGCTTTATACATATATACATATCGTTTTGGTGACCGGAAGATGGATCGTGTTACGGCCACTGGCCGCCCGCCTTGACCGGTTCCTTTTCGGTTTCGACATTGATATCGATAGGCAAGAAACACAGCTTGACAATGGGTCGCTTATATTCGGAGCGTGCGGTTTTGACGGTAACGACGCGCGTCAGGCCGTCATCCCCGGGATGACAGACGGTAATACGTCCGAGTTCCCAATGACTTGGGGGGGCGAGCGGATTACGTACAAGGACGATCTGACCAACTTTGGCCAGGTTTTGGATAACGCGCCACTTCGGGCGCTGTTGGAGCGTATGCAAGTAGTCGCTCACCCATGACCTCCAAAAACCTTCAGCGATTCTCTGTACGAGTTGCCACCGTGAGAGCCGGTTCTCCGCCATGTCGAGCACGCTTGGTTCGGGGATTGCGATAAGACTGGCGCCGATTAAGAAATGACCGGGAGTAAGGGCGCGATAGTCGTCGATACTCTCGGAGATTGAGCCAATCGGTCGCGAATTTAGGCACGCTTCGATTCGGCACAGTAGCGTGTTCATCTCCTCGTACGTCAGCGTATGAGATCCGACGCATCGCTTCAAATGATATTTGACGCTACGGACTCCTGCCTCCCATAATCCGCCGAAATGTGGAGCCGCTGGGGGGAGGAAATGCCACGCTATCTGATCGCCTGCTAATCGGTTCAAAAAGTTGGGATCGCGCACGGCGGCTTTCCACGCGGCGACGAGTTCTCGTTCGGCGCCCCGAAATGTCGTACCATTATCGGAGTACATGCTATTGGGATGTCCGCGCCTAGCTGCAAATCTGATAAACGCCGCGAGGAACGCCGCCGAGCTGTAATCGCTTACTAGCTCTAGGTGGATCGCTTTCGTTGTCATGCAAATGAATAAGGCGATGTAGGCTTTGTGAGCCTTATGGCCGCGTCCTTTCGCGGACCGGACGAGTATAGGCCCTGCATAATCGACTCCGGTATGTTCGAAAGCTCGCGAAGCTCGATTGACTCGAACTTCTGGTAAGTTGCCCATGAGCTCCGCCGGGACGATGGCCTTTTCGCGACTGCATTCAACGCAGCGGTGTAGAACCGCTCGTACTGTTGCTCTAGCGCGCAGAATCCAGAACTGGGTACGGAGGTAAGCGAGGGTAAGGTGAGGACCTCCGTGGAGTGTAATATGATGAGCCTGCGATATAATGCGAGATACTAATGGATGAGACTGCAGGACAATGGGATGTTCGGCTGATTCTGGGAGATCGGACTTTTGAAGCCGCCCTCCGACTCGTATGAGGCCATCGGTGTCGAGATACGGGTTAAGTGCGACAAGTGAGCTCGACTTGGGAACGCGATTGCTTGCTTTTAGACTCGCAGTTTCTTGCGGAAATATGTCACCCTGAATCCTTTTGAGCCAAAAGATCTTGGCAGTTTGAAAGTCGCGTGGAGCTAATGCGCGCGATAGGTTGACCTCAGCCCCGGTATCCGGTATGGAATTGAGGCGAGAACGAAGGATTTTTGCGAACCGCAGAATATATGCCGTTACGCGTAGAAGTTTAGCCCACGAGGAATAGCGAGTCGCGAGATCCCACGGTTCGATGGGACGCGCGACGCAAGCGTGTACGACGACTCGGTTGTCGTTTGATACGTCGGATGCGATTGGCGACGAGCATGACGTTGGCCAATGGTCAGGGGATTGTTTAAGCCAGGGGGGCCCCGACCACCACAGGGTGCAATCGGCGAGTTCGCTAGGGCTTAAACCGCGAGATGCGCAATCGGCGGGATTATCTGCCGTCGGAACATGATACCAGATTGCGTTCGGTAAAAGGTGTTGCACCTTGGCGACGCGATTGGCGACGAAAACTTCCCGTTTTGCTGGAGATTGTTTGAGCCACCCTAACACGATCCTCGCATCGGTCCAACCGTGATATCGGAGATTTGGAATGTCGAGGCTCGACAAAACGAAGGACATTAACTGTGCGAGAAGTAACGCGCCGCAGAGCTCTAGTCGCGGTACGCTTAGTGTTTTGATTGGAGCGACCTTTGATTTTGCGACGAGTATGCAAACGGTAACGGGACCGTTTCTCGGTACGAGACGGAGATATACGACCGCGGCGTAAGCCTTTGTCGACGCATCCGAAAACCCGTGAAGCTCACAATCAGCGATATTAGCACCGTATTGTGTCCAGCGAGGAATCGATATAAGTTTGAGACGCGGTAACTGACGGTGATATTCGCGCCATTGTTCTAGGAGATCACACGGCAACACGTCGTCCCAATCGCATTTTAACGCCCATAGGCGTTGCATTAATATTTTCGCGACAACGATAACGGGAGTCACCCATCCTAACGGGTCAAAAAGTTTAGCGATAGTGGAGAGAACCGCACGTTTCGTATACCCCGGATTCGGTGGGCTCGTTACACGGAAATGGAAGGAATCGCTTTCGGGATTCCACGCGATGCCTAATATCTTCAGCGGCTCGTCGACGTGTAGATCCTTATCGCGCGCGAGGCCATGATCTGACGGATCAATGTCGGACAGCAACTCGGGACAGTTACTTGCCCATTTGCGTAACCGGAAACCGCCCTTTGCCAAGAGAGCAATCAACTGATCGCGAATTTTAAGCGCGAGCTCCCGGTTATCAGCTCCGAACGTGCAGTCGTCGACGTATGTTAGGAGAAGCAAAACCAAAGCGGCAAACGGAAATTCGTCTCCGTAGTCTTTTACGAGCTGTAGCAGGACGCGAAGCGCGAGATACGGGGCCGCGGCAGTGCCGTATGTAACGGTGAGCAGCCGGTACTCCGCGACTGGCTGTGAGGGCGACGAGCGCCAGAGAATTCGTTGGTAGTCCACGTCGCGGCTATCGATAAGAATTTGCCGGTACATTTTGGCGATATCGGCAGTAAAAACAAACTGATGCTGACGCCATAGCAGAATAACTGCGGCAAGATTACTTTGGAGCTTAGGACCGATTAGCAAATGATTGTTCAACGAGGTACCGTTCGATGTAGCACAGGAAGCATTGAATACGACCCGAAGCTGAGTGGTGACGCTGCTCTCACGAAAAACAGCGTGGTGCGGAATATAATAAACTTGAGAGTGACTCGATTGTGAGTCGGTATCGTTAACTTTAGTCATATGCCCGAGCGTCTCGTATTCTTCAAGAAATTCGCGATATAACGCGGCTTTATTTTGTTCGCGAAGAAGTCGACGCTCCGAGCGGAATAAACTTGACAGCGCAGTTGAGCGGGATTCGCCAATATCTATAGGAGGGCCGGTTTTAAAGGGTAACCGAACGACGTATCGTCCGTCCGGCGTGCGAGAATGAGTAGCGGCGAAATGCTCTTCGCATTGTCGCTCTTCGGGACTTAAATGTGGTTTATGAGGAACTTCTTCGATCTCCCAGAAGCGGCGAAGATCGAGATCTAGGTTTTCAAGGATTGTTCCGTGATGAATATGAACGGAATCGGGGTGGAGGGAACGAGCGGGAGCGATAGGTCCGGAAAGTATCCACCCGAGAGCGGTATTCTGCGCGATAGGCTCGCTAGCGGTTCCTTTGCGGACACCGTCTAATATAAGCATGCCGTATAAATCCGCGCCGATAATTAAGTCGATAGGATCAGAGCTCATGGGGTCCTTATCCGCTAACGTTAGGTTAGAGATGTGCGCCCATCGGGACGTTGATTGAACGCGATTCGGTGCGTACTTTGACAGCGATTTGATTACGTACGCGGTCGTCGAGAATGCAGGTTTGTCGCCGAACGATGCGGTTACACTAATATGTGCGGTTGATTGCGACAACGATTGCGATTCTCCGATTCCGGTAATACGGGTAGTTTGCTTCATTCTCGCGAGACGCAACCGCTGAGTGATATTTTCGGAAATTAAGGTAGCAACGGAACCTTGGTCGAGCAACGCACGGGCGAAGACGAAGTAACCTTGTGGAGAGTAAACACGAACTCGAGCGGTTGCCAAAAGTACGGTTGACTTCGGCGTTAGCGCATTTGAAATTACATGAGACGCGACTTCGTTATCTGTCTCGGTACTTTTCGATTCGACGGTAGGAGCGGACTCTCCGCTAGCCGGTTTTGCATCGTCCGTGAAATGCAGTAATGTGTGATGTCGCTTATGACACGTTTTACATGATCGCACGTTTTTACAATCTTTCATCGAATGCTTACACCCGAAACAATTAATACAACGATTTTCTTTCTTGACGTATTCGTACCGTTGCGACGGAGTATAAGCTAAAAATAACGGACATTGATAGAGTAAGTGCGGGGATTTGCACATCGGGCACGCGAGGTTCACCGTTATTGTCGAATGAGAAGCGATCGATTTCGCTTTAGACGATTGTTGAGGCCCGTCCGTCGATTTCTCGGGTTTCGGGGGGGAGATTGCCTCGAACGCGCGGATACGCGATTCTAAGAATTGATCCAAATCGTCGTATGTAGGATAATCGACGGTCTCGCCTAGCTGCAATTCCCACGCTTTTCGGGAGGATTTGTCTAGTTTTTGCGAGATAAGAAATACGAGGATATCGCTCCAAGTGTCGACGGGACGATCGAGATTTTTGAGCGCTTGAATTGATGTACTCGCTTTGTCACGCAAATTCTGAAGGTCTTTGAAGGTCTCGGACGCGAGCTGTGGCAACGAGAATAATGTTTGCAGATGACCATTAATCAAACGACGTTTGTTCTCATAACGCGACGTAATAATCTTCCATGCCACGGAAAAATTCGCGTCGGTGATAGCGAGATGGTTGAGCGCGCTACTTGCACTTCCCGTTAAATTTGAGCATAAGTAATGCATCCGATCTACATTTGAAATATTGCGATTGTCGATAATCATCGATTTAAAGCGATCGCGAAAGCTTTCCTAGCGGTCGAAAGATCCGTTGAAGGTCGGTAGGTTGATCCGCGGAAGCTGAGCTGTAGGACGGAGGAGGAAATCTGAAGCGTGACTTACGTTGAGATCGACCGTATCCATCTCAGACACCTTGGCTAGTACCTCGGACATGTAGTCAAGCGCCTCGTCGAAATGGTCCTCACAGGCTTGGAAATGGTCGTCGGCGAAGTATGGCAGCTCCTTGGCCGTGCTCACGTCAAGGGATGCCCGGATCCGCGCATCCAAGTCCCGCGATGCTGAGAACTTCTCCTTGAGAGTTGTGATTCGGCTCTGCACCACCGCCTTAGTCATCTTGGCTTGACCCAGTTTCTTAAAATTGGTCAGAGTACGAGCTATTAAGCCCATCAGTTGGTTCTGCTTTGCCATGAGCTCGTCTGACGAGGGTGCCATGGTGAACGGGTATCGTCACTCCGCCCTTCGAAGGTCGTAATCGATAATCTTTTTCTTGACTCCGAATCCGGCTCGAAGGACCAAAATGTGCACTCTACGATTGAGTCTCGTATCGCAAAGCGCGGTTGGCTGGTACAGCCTTGTAAAAAGGACTCGGCAGTCAAGGTATTGGTATGGAACGACGAATCAAAGATGCGGTCTTGGTTGTATCGAGAATTTAATGTTGCTATTGCGAAGTCACGGAGAGTTCTGAGGCGAGCGGTATTCACAGAGTGTGTCTAGACGGTAATTGCGAGCGCGCGAGGAGAGGGAGAGTTCGACGAATAGCGCGATCGTTTCCGAGGATCGAACGAGAAATTCGGGTAACCGATAGATTTCGCAGGAACGCGTCGGGTAATGACAAGGTCTCGCAGATAAATACGCGAAATGAAAACACGGCGAGAGCAATACAGAAATTTAACGCTCGAAACGAACGGAAGAGCCGAGAGAGTTCTCGCGATTCCTGAACACATAGTGTGGCGTAATTTTTTGTCTCCAAGGTTCACTGTCGCTTTTATTTTCCCTAGCGTGTGGATTTGATGGCCGGTTACGCCGATTAATGCTAATTTTTCCTCCTGCACCATGACTTTCCCTTTCAGGTTTCCGACTTTAATCAATGTCAATGTTGCACCGGAATCTACCAGAAGATTCATTTCCCCTTTTTCCGCCTCCTTTATAGGCAGCGTTATCATATCTAGCGGGCCCGCCTTGCGCTTCTCCGTTATCTGTGATACCCGGTACGTTTCAGCGGCGCGTGCCTTGCTCTTTCTGGGCTTTTCTTCTTCCTCGCTGCTGCTGTTGTAGGTCGTGTCCTCGATAGACTCGTTTGATTTTGTCTTTCTCACGGTGCTTACCGGTGCTTTTTTAGTCGCTTCCGTTTTAGTTCGGCGCGGTCGCTCGGGCTTCGGTCGCCCGTTTAGCGACCAGCACTCGTCTCTCTTGTGCCCTGCTTTTTTGCAATATGAGCACTCGATGGTGTTGATTCCACCAGGCTTCTCTGCTTTCGGCAGTGAGAATTTGCTAGCATACCGGCTCGAGCGGCAATCGCGCCCGTAGTGACCGGTCTTCCCGCATTTATGGCATTGCATGGCTGTGCTTCTCGAGTTTCGAGCATTTTCCGCGGGGAATCTATTCTTCGACATCGGCTGTCCGTTTCTCGGGGAGGGGCCTTTATAACCTTCTCCTCCGCAGCGGCGACGGTTATCGCCTCCTGGAGGCTCTGGTACCTTTGCGCTCGCACTAACATTTTTATGTCTTTGTGCAGACCGATTTGGAAGTTGTGCAAGGCTTGTGTTTTAATACTATCTAGGATCGCTTTTTGCTGCTCCTGGGTATGACCCTGGCCTTCCTCCATGGCCTCGTATAGCTCGCGGGCTAATTTCTCTACGCGTCTCCCGAATTCTTGCGCGCTCTCTCCCGCTTTCTGCCTTAACGAGTTGAACTCTAATTGTAGGTGCGTCAGGCCGCGCTTCCCTAAATACTCGGTTTCGAGTTCACGTTTCAATTGCTCAAAATCGCGGATTTCACGAGTATCAAAATCGGTCATTGCCTTGCCTTTGAATTTAGTGCATAATATTGCTTCTAATAGCATAGCTTCGTCCGCGGGCCGTATACCTTTCATCGCGTAATTGCTTGCGCTTATGAATTCGCGAACGCGCTCTCTAGATTCCCCATTTATTTCGGGAATCATATTACGGGCTTCCTTCAGGCTAAGGAACCCGATGTTGTGCCCTAGTTGGTTCCTGACGTCGCTCGTCGTCCGCCCGTAAGTAACGTCCAGTGGGCCCTGGCTGCGTACCCGGCGATCTCGTGCGTCGGGGCGGTCGTACGCGGCGGACTCTAGTCGACTCACGCGGTCCTGAATGTCGCGGATTGCGCGAAGGACTTCGGTAGAGCGGTCGAAGTCTACGGCCGCGGCTTGGTTCATGCGTTCTTGCATGTCGCGCATCATATTTAACATGTCGATGATTACGGAGTCTTGCGCTCCTTGGCCCGCTCGCGGCTGCTCAGAGGCTCGGTTTTGGTCCATTTCGGACAATTGCTGGGCTGCCGATCGCAGTCGGTTAATTTCTTCGCTGACTTGCTCGGGGGTTACGTCAACGCGTGGCACAATGCTCGATGTAGCTCGTTGCTGGCTCATTTTGGCCCGCGGGATATAGTCGTCTTCTGCTGGGTCGAATAGATCGCTATCGTATGAAGTCAGGGAGAATTCTCCTCTCCCTGCGTTCGCGCTCTGCGTGTCGGCCGAAGTGTCTGAATGTGCGTCACCGTCGGTCGGGGGCAGTTGGCGTGCGTCACGCTCGTAATTGTCGTCATTCTCGTCGCCGTTTGCGTTATCCGCGTTATTTCTTGGGTCGTTACCGCCATTATTATTGTCACGTTCGCCTGTTACACTCGCGTCTATTTCTGAGAAAGAGAACTCGCGTTCGATTACGATGTTCGGATGCAGTTCGAGCACGGGGGTGTCGTCCTCTGCGAAACGCGTTTCCAAATTTCGTCGCACGCGGTCTAACCCGTCGCTTTCGATAGGTCTTGCGTCGCGCAAGGGGTTATTCAAATATCGTAACGTGAGTCGCGCTGGCTCGCTGTGGAGAAAAGACGCGTGGCGGACGGGTGGTTGTCGGGTGAGGTCTTCCGACATTTATCGACGCTCTCGCTGGTCGTGGCTGTAATCGCGAAGTTTTCGTTCGGCGCTCGCGGTTATGTTTCCTGTAATCGCGAAATTGATTTTCGGCGTTCGCGGTTGCGGGGGACGCTTACAATTTCTATTCGCGGCGCGTGCCGTGTTTGGCTTACAATTTGGTTCGGACTTACAGTATTACCGCGCAGCGCATGGTGTCCGCTTTCTGTTGTGTCGGAGTCCTGCAGGGCCGCTTTGCTGCTTCGTGTCGTCTCTGCTTCGCGGGGTCCCTGCTGCGCTGCTCCGCTGGCTCGGTGCGTCCCTGCGGCGCTGCGTCGCTGCGTGACTGCGTCCCTGCTTCGCCGCTTCGCTGCTCGGACCGTCGTGTCCGTGTGGTAGGTCGTGGCGTCTCCGGTGTCGTTGATAATACTCGTGGCTGCTAGCGTTTTCGCACTCGGGATCTGGCTGGCCGTTCCTCTCCGGGATGCCTTTTGCCGCCTTTTAATGATCCGTTTATTTTCAGGCGTCTACGTCTGCTGACGGTCCTTCCACCAAATTGCCGGAGCAATTATCATCCCACCGCTGCCACCAGATTTGTTGTGCCGTACGACAGGGAGTCGTGTGCGGCACGGGGATCGGGAGCTCCGGGTGGAAAGGACTTGACACCTTGTAGTACTTTGTAGAATTTAATGATTAAAGATTGCTTTCCTTACACTTGAGTGCGGTTGATTCACTTCCTTTCGACGATTACAATTAACGCGGTCAACGCGAGGTTTCGTATATGGTTATGGACTGCCCGCCGCTTCTCGGAAGGGCGGGCTTTTATCTTCTCGCATCGGCTTCCGCGTTGCTGACTTAGCTGTCAGCGATTTTACTTCCCGGGCGAGAGGCCGGGCAATGCCCGGAGTGCCAGCCCCGAGGAGTTTGGCAATATTCGGGAATGCGCTGACAGCTAGGTGCCAGCAATTCGGCACGTCGACTTCCGCGTCGACTTCCTCACAACAATGATTATATATGAATTTTGTCTCTATATGATCATATATAATTATATATAATCATATATAATCATATATGAACATATATAATAATATTATATAATCATATAGGGTTATATATACTTCTATATGAATCTCATATGGATCCATATATGAGTGCATATATGATCTATTCATATCTAGTTATATTTGGAATTATATATGCCCATATATAATCATATATGAACCCATATATAATTTCATATAAGGACCAAATTTCATATATAATCACATATGATTATATGTGATTATATATATTTATATATAACACAGGCACACCAAAAAAAAGTTGGTTGTTCGCTAGACTGCACCACCATACCTATATGTTTTCGAGATCGCTGAATCCGAATCCGTTGTCTGTTTTACCCCATCACATCAGGTTTCGTCCCTAACCTCAAAAAATATCTCAGAATCGCAAAAACGGCCCTTTTCATGTTGAGAAATAAAGTCGTATTTATGACCACCATATTTATATGTTTTTGGGATCGCTGAATCCGAATCCGTTGTCTGCTAAACGCCATCATGTCACCATTCGCCCCTACCCTAAAAAAATACCTCGAAATTCTTTTACGTTTGACTCCCTTTCGTAACTTTAGTCTCTTTGAGTAATGGGTTTATTCCAAATAAACGAAAACTAATCAGATATCCCATTTTCAAGTTTCAAGTTTCAAGTTTCTTCTTTACTAAATTCCTAAGTATCTCTCATCAAGATCATCCATAAGATGGGTTGTTCGTATCTTTTGGTCTAGTTTTGCTAGTTCAACTAGCAATCATATCGAATAAATCCTGCTACAATGACAGATGCTGCAGGGGGGGTGGGTTAGGGTGTGAGGATGAAGCCGTAGTGTGTCCGTTGACGAGTTGACATTATCCTCGTCAAAGAAGCCCTCATACTTAGGCCTAGGGAGGTATGAGGGTTACCACCCCTAGGACGGCTGACTCACCTGCGATCGGACCAGGATCCCTAACACGCGGATTTTTCTGTATCACTATGGCATCTAAAAAACACTTCAAAAGTGAGTATTTATACTCTACTACAATAAAAACACAAAAGTGAGTAATAGGTTTTTGAAATTTTCTAGGTGCCATAGTGATACAGAAAAACCTGCGCGTTAGGGATCCTGGTCCGATCGCAGGTGAGTCAGCCGTCCTAGGGGTGGTAACCCTCATACCTCCCTAGGCCTAAGTATGAGGGCTTTCCGTCTTTGACGAGGACAATGTCAACTCGTCAATGAACACATTATGGCTTCATCCTCACACCCTAACCCCCCCCCCCCCCCTACTTGCACACTTAAAAGCTATGAGGAAGCAATGTGCAAGTTTCTACTTGCACACTTAAAAGCTATGAGGAAGCAATGTGCAATTTTCTACTTGCACACTTTTTTACTATGCTAAAACATCATTTTTTCAAGTCTCAATTATTGAGACTTGAGATGTTCTAACTTCTTTAAGAATTTCTTGAGATATTTCAAATATTCTAATATATAAAATATGAAATATCTAGTCAAGTATTCACTTTTTGATGATTTTACCATGATAATTTTATACATAGAATAATGAAAGGAATGTGAAAGGACAAATGTTATAAAAAAACAGAAAAAAATATTTTTAAATTGCATTTTGTGGGCGCACTTAACTTTGAAAAATCTCTCTCTCTCTCTCTCTCTCTCTCTCTCTCTCTCTGTAATTGAATGTTTACTGCGTATATAAATGTACTATCGGCAATATATGCAGCCCAATGCTGGATAATATGCTTATTTAACTTGCCGATAGTGTATAATCACAGTAATCATTCAATCACAAAATTCATAAACTTGTATTTTTTCATAATAATATATAACAAAATCTATTGTATTCTTAGATCTCTTCTATCCCTATTTCATATATAATTATTTAAAATTTGATTGATCAGTTCTCGTGTTACACACATTTGCGGAGAATTCGTACATACATAGAAGCTTTATAAAACTGGGTCTAATCAACCAAATCTTAAATAATTATATATGGAATAGGGGTAGAAAAGACTGAAGAATATAATAGAATTAGAAAAGTTGCCAATAATTAATACTAAATTGTCAAAAAATATCAATTTATGAAAAGTCTCAATTGTTGGGACTTGAGATGTAGCCCTTAAAGGTTAAAATTTTAAAATATTGGCAATTTCTCTAATTCTATTATATTCTTCAGTCTTTTCTACCCCTATTTCATATATAATTGGTTAAGATTTGGTTGATCAGTTCTGGAGTTATAGAAATTTCGGTAAATTTGGCATACATACATACATACACACATACACACATACACATATACACATATACATAACACGAACACACATACCGACATTTTTTAAAATAGCGATTTTTCAATGTTTTAGAACATTCTAAACACATTGGCAGCGGCAACTAAAAAAAATTTTTTTACGAAAACAAAGCTTTCTCTATGAGAAAGCAAAAATTACTATTTACATAAAAATTAATAATATTTAAGTAAAAGTAAATTATACACTTCTCACAAAAATTAAAGAAACACTAAATTTATCTTTAAAAATAGGCAAAATTTAAGCAGCTATAACTGTGTTAAAAATGAATGAAATTTAAATTTAAAGCTTAAAACCTCTACTTTCGAAAGGTTACTATTATTTTTTAGTTTCGGTAAGTTTGGTAACTTTTGCATATAGAAAACTACGAGCTGGACAAAATAGAAAATTTTTCTCTCACTTTGTGGACCTGTCACGTGCACAAAAAAAAATCTGCGAAAATTTTCAACTTCCTAATGTGAAAGCTTGAAGTTTTCCTTGCAAAATCTTCTTTTATAAATGTTTCTACGTGTCTGCGTTGTTGTTCTGTACAATTGTTTTCTGGGTCAAAATGAAAAAGAGAAAAATCGCTAATTTTTACATTATTTTCATCAATTTGTATTATATCTACATGTTATTTAAAAAAAATTGGTAATTATACCGTTTAATAGAGCAAAGTTTCAGCTTTAAGAATCTGTTTTTTGAATTGCGATACGATGATTTCTAAGGGAGTTATGAGCAATCAAAGTCAAAATGCTCATTTCTTATTCAATCCGCGATAAATTAGTAACAAAAAATCGTAGAAACATTTTTAAAAAAAGATTTTGCAAGGAAAACTTCAAACTTTTACGTTAGGAGGTCGAAAAAAAATTTTTTATTTTGTCCAGCTCGTAGTTTTCTATAGGTAAAAATTACCAAACTCACAGAAACTAAAAAATAATAGTAACCTTTCGAAAGTAGAAATTTCAAGCTTTAAAATTCTTTTTTTTAATTTAAATTTCGTTCATTTTTAACAAAGTAACAGCTGCTTGAATTTTGCCTATTTTTAAAGATAAATTTAGTGTTTCTTTAATTTTTGTGAGAAGTGTAGATTACTTAAGGAGGCTCTTACCCGGCTGCTCTAATCAATGTAGCAACCGAAAAATTATCATTAATAATTGGTTATAAAATTATCGGAAAATTAAATAAAAAAATAAATAATGATTTTTACATAGTGTAAGAGTAAGTTATATGTTCTATTAGTGTAAATATTAAAATTTATACAATAAGTCAGTTGACTACGTCAGTGCTAAAGAGCAGAATAATAACATGCGCGTGTTACAACGTCGTCTGCAGCAGTCTGCAGCTAAGTGAGGTGTAGCCGTGTAGCGTTGTAGCGATTGATGCGATGAAGAGATGGAGCCAAAAGAAAGATATAACGTGAGAATGCTGAGAGGGAAAATGAAAGGAAAATTCTCGAAAATAAAGGTTGTCAATGCGCGAGAGAATAATTATGCCGCTACCATACAGCGCAGAGAAAAGACATGTGCAAGTGAGGTTAGAAAGAATAATTAACATTGTTTACTTTTTGATTTTCAAGGTTTGATTGGCAAATAATTGAAACTCATTGTTTATATAGGTACAAAACAATTCTCCGGAATGTTTGCATGCAGAGGATTCATTAGGGTCTCGACGGATAGTGAATTTAAAAGTATTTGGACAACAACTGTGGTGCCTTAGCTGCAACATTGCATTATCAATAAATAATGCAGTTAGTGAAAAAAATTTTGGATTGGCAAGTATTTTCAAGGTCAAATGTGAAAAATAATATTTTTCTAAGAAATTATGATAAGTATAGTTGATGTGTTTATGTATAACTATATATATTTATAATATATATATATATATATATATATATATATATATATATATCTAATATTTACTTGTTTACTTAATTAATAAAATGAATAAAAGATGTTTAAAAAACGCATTTTACTTATTTACGTGTAATACAACATTTGAAACTTCGCACGATTTTGACACTCGGAAGATCATTTGCCTAACCTGTCGTACGTCATATTAAAACTACAATATCTTTTATAACTCATCGTCAACACCAAGTTTTCTTCTTATCATTAGAAAGATTATTATTTTAACTACAATTCCTTAGTTTTTTGATTACCTGGCTCGCAAACTTGCCAAGAAAATACATCACTTCCGGTAAAAATTTTAGTGTTTACCATATGCCCTGTGTTAAAAATGCGAATTTCAATACTGATATTTTTAAAATTTTTATCGTCAACCTATGCTAAAGTTTTGGGCATCGGTTCGTTGTGGTTCACTTTACAACATAATTTAATTTCATAAAGATCTGTCGTTTTATGATCGAGGTAAGAGCCTGCTTAAGGGTCCATATCCCTCAGTAGGTCAAAAAAAAATAGGTGATTTTTGTGAATTTTTTGTGGAGAAAGTAAACAAAATAAATAATTCAATATTTTTGGATTATATTTATGATACTTTTAAGTAGTTATAAAAATTTTTTTAACCCATTTAAATAATTTGGCGAAGCGGGATACTGGGCAACGGCGACCTGTGCGGACTTCCATGGCGGAAGTCCTCCAGGTCGTAAAATGTGTCTGAAACATCGAATCAATCGATTTTCCTGTTCAGTACAAGTGTCCCTATAGAGTAGACTAAAAAAAATTATTTTGAATCAAAATTCATAAAATGGCGGCAGTTCAAAAAGAAAAATTAATTTTCACTATAAATTTTCGATACTTTTTTGCTTATAAAAAATTAAATATTGCATATATCGATATGATTGTAGTCTACTCTATAGACAAACTAGTTTTATATATGTCAAAAAAAAAAAAAAAAAAAAAAAAAAAAAAAGAGTGTTTCATTGAAAATTACGTGAGTTATCACTTCCGCCATGGAAGTCCGCACAGGTCGCCGTTGCCCAGTATTCCGCTTCGCCAAATTATTTAAATAGGCTGAAAAAATTTTTATAACTACTTAAAAGTATCATAAATATAATCCAAAAATATTGAATGATTTATTTTGTTTACTTTCTCCACAAAAAATTCACCTATTTTTTGGACCTATTGAGGGATATGGACCCTTAAAGAATTGGTAATTTGTCAGAGAAAAATATCTAGTTTGTGAAAGTTAGTATTTAGGTAAAAATGAATTAATTTCTTTTGTAAACTGGTAATTAGTAGAAATAAATTCTTTATTATTAAAATAATTAATAGATAGTTTATCTCTCTCTCTCTAAAAAAAAAAATTACTATTTATTTGAAAATTAATAATTAGTGGAAAATAATTATTAATTTTTTCAATAATAAATCAATAGTCTCAGATAAATTACTTATATTTCAAAAATTATTAATTGGTTAAATATAAATAATATAATTATTGCAGTTAAATGTGGTTTAAGAAAGGTAATTATGAAGGAGAGGGACTTCCTCATCAATTTGGCTAAAATTTTAATTTTGTGTATTTTGGTGTGTAAAACATGAATCTATAAGTTAAAATTGTCGCTCTCAATTAGAAAAAAAGTTATTAAGTACTAAAATTGATAATTGCGTGGTTAGAATATCTCCCTGGTAACCAGTCTGATAGTTCAGATACGTCCCGAAGAAGTGCGCAAGAAAACAGTCCAAAATTGCGACAGAAGTGCATAATATCTGTGATTGAACGAGTATTTACTGTATTATTGCAGTAGTCTGCTGTAAGAAGCTACTGTGAAATTTTATACTATTTGTTAAAAGTAAACATGCAGCAGAAATGTGAAAACAATATGGAAGTATCTGCCCAACAGAAAAATAACAGCAAATCGCGTTAGACTCTTCACGCACATTTGCAGTAGAGTTTTGAGTACAGATCCAACCGGCAGAAATGTGGAAAGAACGTGCAAGCATCTGCCCGTCAGAAAAAGAGCAGTCGAGTGTGCTAGACTCTTGAAACATATTTGCAGCAAAATTTTACAAGTGTATAATGCTACAGGCGTTTAAATATTGAAGAAAAAAAATAAATTTTTGTTAAATTAACATTTTAGTCCAAAAATATGTGGATAATAATTTTTCACCTTTTTTCATTACTTCATATATATATATAAACGCATATATATATATGCGCGACGCGCGTACGCGTTTTCGTTGCGTCGCAAAACTACCGGTGTTTAAAAAAATTCTATCTCTGCTCCATTTGGTCGTACAGACTTGAATCGAAAACGAAATTGTGCGGAATTTTGTAAGCTACAATTTTTATATCTACATAAATTTCCGTAAAGTTGATATTTTCCGAGTTATTTGCAAAAAACTGGTTTTTTGGACCTTTTGGACCCTCCCCTGCCCGCAACGTAGCGTCTACACATGGGGACTTTTAATATGTTAAATAGTACCCTAAAACAAGCCTGTTTACAAAGTTTCAGCCCTGTTCGAATTATTTCCTCCAAATTTTGTCATTTTACTGGGCTAATAATCTTTTAGATACTTTTATTTTCCGGACATTACAATATTTACAAAATATTCAACGTATATATTTTCAAAATATTTAAATCTTTTTTATAAATATTTTAAAAATATTTTATAAATATTTTGTGCTGTCTGGGAGTTTAACGCGCTCGGCTGTTCTTTTTCTGACGGGCAGATGCTTGCACGCTTTTTTCGCATTTCTGTCACTCAGATCTGTACGGCAAAAACAACAATTTAAGCGACATTATACACTTGTAAAATTTTGCTGCAAATATGTTTCAAGAGTCTAGCACACTCGACTGCTCTTTTTCTGACGGGCAGATGCTTGCACGTTCTTTCCACGTTTCTGCCGGTTGGATCTGTACTCAAAACTCTGCTGCAAATGTGCGTGAAGAGTCTAACGCGATTTGCTGATATTTTTCTGTTGGGCAGATACTTCCATATTGTTTTCACATTTCTGCTGCATGTTTACTTTTAACAAATAGTATAAAATTTCACAGTAGCTTCTTACAGCAGACTACTGCAATAGTACAGTAA
This sequence comes from Temnothorax rugatulus, assembly GCA_035220575.1. Classification (NCBI taxonomy): domain Eukaryota; kingdom Metazoa; phylum Arthropoda; class Insecta; order Hymenoptera; family Formicidae; genus Temnothorax; species Temnothorax rugatulus. The sequence continues at coordinate 6,898 of JASTWL010000190.1, read as the reverse complement.
GTACTCGTTCAATCACAGATATTATGCACTTTTGTCGCAATTTTGGACTGTTTTCTTGCGCACTTCTTCGGGACGTATCTGAACTATCAGACTGGTTACCAGGGAGATATTCTAACCACGCAATTATCAATTTTAGTACTTAATAACTTTTTTCCTAATTGAGAGCGACAATTTTTACTTATAGATTCATGTTTTACACACCAAAATACACAAAATTAAAATCTCTCTCTCTCTCTCTCTCTCTCTCTCTCTCACGCGCGCACACACACACACACACACACACACACACACACACACACACACACACACACACACATACAGATTTATATTGTAAGCACCAAAATATACAAAATTGTGAAGTTTTAGCCAAATCGGTAAGAAAGCTCCTCTCCTTCATAATTGCCTTAAAAAATAATTATGTTAATGTTATGTATAATATTCCTAAATGATAATTTAATTATAATTATATTGCATAATCTTAAATCTTACCTTGTTAAGAACTTCATTACCAAAGAGTTCGCCATACTCCAAAGTAAAGTCTTATTGTTAGTGTAAGAATTCAAAAAGTTAGTATCTATTTAGAGAGAATCGTGTATGCGCTCAATCACGAGAAAATCCCTTATCCACCAGTCTTCAAATATCTGCAGAAAAAATCATCTGATGACTGACAACAAATATAAATATTCGAGGAAAGTTTGCATTAAAAATATTAACTGGTTTGTCCACCACTTCCAAAAACTTTGCTATTATAATTGTTATTATGATAGATATATTTAGATTAAATATTAATTAATCCTTTTAGAATCTAATTTTTGTGTGTGTGAGAAGAACATATTTGGTAAGACTTCCGAATAGCCCCTACCTCCAAATTTAATGAAACTTGCAGCAATTGTAGAGCATTAAAGGACATGCCCACACCATAAAGGATTTTGTACGGAAGCACATAGGAACGGAAAAATTAAAAAAATAAAGGGTAAATTGTATGATTTACTAATTACTAATTAATGATTACTAATTACATATTAATATGTGTGTACAGAGAGTACATATAAACATACATATAAACGTGAGAGCGGCAAAGAGAAACCAAAACCTAGACCAAAAATTCAAAAACAAAATAAAAAATTTAAATATTTAAAAAGTTAAAACTAACCTATACAACCTAAACCCAAACTAACCTCACCCCACCAAAGAGATGAAAAACCAATGAGAAAGAAGCTGCTGGAAATTCGGACATTTCTCATCGCTCAAGAGACGTAATCGCAATCACAGTCGCGGCCGCGAGCCGCTAAGCGACAGAGGATGCTTCATGACAAGAGAAAGACGCTTTCGGACTATAGATTAATGATAAATGAATATCTGTGTTAAATCTTTGCCTTACTCCAAATTTAATGAAACTTGCAGCAAGTATACACACAGATAATCGACTAACTTATATTGTTTAATACCAACTCTACTTAAACGAGCTGGTAAAGCGCGCCACAAACTCATGTGGCATCTCATTTCGCGCGAAAAGTGTATGCGTGGAGGCAGTAGGTTCCGCTCCCCTGCGGGGGGCTCCACTACTTTTAAATTAGACACATAGTGTGCCTTACAAAGTATAGGGGGGAGGGGGTTTTCAGTTCCTCCTTGGATGAGGGGGGGTTAGGTGCCTTGTACGCTACGGTAATTGGCACAATAACGTAATCCTTGATATACGACAACACACTAGATAACTTTGTCTATCTTCCTGAAAAATGACTTAAAAATTATATAAAGAATGTCAAGTCTTTTTGATCTAATCAATCGGATAATGTCTATTTCCTCGTAGAACTCCACTGCTCTAAGTTCCAAGTCCAATGAAACTCTTAAATCGTCATATTTGTGGCACTGAAGTAACACATGACCCAGATCCTCCCTTTCATGACCACACACACATCTCTCACTCTCCGTATATCCTTTCCTCTTCAGAGAAACTCCAAGATTGAAATGATTCGCCCTGATCCTATTTATCAAAGTCACGCAATATCTTTTGAGGTTAATACCCCAGAACCAAGGTTTAACAGCGCCATGATCATAAAAGTTGTGGAAATAAAAGATGCCCTTATGCGCAGAATCCTGAATTATCGATCGCTGGGTCGCATCCCAAGTCTCCTCTCGAATACATTTCATAAAATCCCCCACTGGGATTTCAATGGAAGGGTCGGCCTCCTCTTCAGCTGCTTCCTTTGCCAAGCGATCTGCCAACTCATTACCCTCGATCCCGACATGTGCAGGAATCCAGACCAGCACCACTCTCTTACCGTGTACTTTTTCCAGCCCATAAATTATCATTCTGGCTTCCGTGATGTATCGATTTTTGTGTACGTTTAGAAGATTATTGTGGATGGATTCAAGGACTGATTTACAATCTGACATAATGACAATATCCCGGTCTCTTGATTGTCTCTGTATCCGCATAAGTTGTAGAGTGGATTTCACGGCGAAGGCCTCAGCAGTGTATGACGTGCATAAGTACGGCAGGCTCATTTTGTAGGCAAGATTATCATCACATATGACCATACTAGCGCCCGTAGATCGCTTTTTCTCATCATATGAACCGTCCGTACATATAATTTCTGGGGAGGATCCCAGATCGTACGACTCGATAATATCCTGGATGAGACGACCATCTGGACATGTTCGACTTTTTCTGGTTCTGCCAATGTCCAGGTCCACCGTTGGAGTAAAAGTGTGGGCTCCGAATGACCCTTGGAATATCTCGAACTTTCTCGTAGTTCCAATTCCCGCTCTGAATTTCCTTGTTCTTTTCCAGATTTCGGTGAGGAGAGAAAACCTGTACATAGGCTGAACAAACCGTGCGTAACTCTTACAGTCAGCCAGGCGTTGGAACTTATTATATAGCCAATTGTGGTTATATGCCATGATCTTATTTACGAAATTACTGCCCAGCATAAATGCGCGATCTCTTAGTAATCTCACCTTGGCCTCGGCTATTACTACGTTATTTGGAGTGCTGTTTCTATAGCCGAGTGCCGTGCGAAGACCAAGGTATTGAGCCCTTTCCAACTTTAGCTGGGTCGCAGCATCTCTGGGAAAATACACAAAAATACTATAATCCGTAATAGACCTGATGAGACTCTTATATAACATAAGAGCAGTATTAACCTCAATGCCTCTAGAAACACCGCATAGGTATCGAATAATCGAATTTGTCTTGGATACCTTAGATCTGACTTCCTGGACCTGGAGGTCAAATTTGAGCCTATTATCGAGCCAGATGCCCAGGAATTTCGCGCCGTCACTATTATATACATCGTAGTCACCGATCCGGATAGACAGCTCCTCGTCCACGTGGCCACTCCTGGAGAACTCCACAAGGACAGTTTTTTGGTTCAAGATCGAGTCCTATTTTCCTTAGTCTTTCGGCTATTATGTTCACAGCCTGTTGGAGGAGTAACCTGTTTCTTCTGCGATTCGGGCCAAAGACATATAATCCAATGTCGTCAGCGAACTCGACGGCCTCAACGACCTCGGGGAGGTCGGCACACAGTCCCTGAGTATAAAGAGAATACAATGCCGGGCTAAGGACAGCGCCCTGCGAGAGCCCCCTGAAGATTAACCGATCCACAAACTCCTGAGAATTAATTATGAATCGCGCTTTTCTACAGTATAGCCAGTTACCAACGAATCTGATTATACCCAAGGGGCAATTGAGCGCTACAAGTATTTCCAGCATAGTGGGGTAGTCGACGCTGTCGTACGCAGACGCAACGTCGAGAAAAGCCGCCAACGTGTATTCCCCCGCACACAGGGACGCTCTGATGTCCGCAACGATCCTCGCCAAATTGTCGGCGCAAGACTTGCCCCTTCTAAATCCGCTCTGCGACGGGCTGAACTTGTCCTCCTTCTCTGCCCACCAGATCAATCGCTCATTAATCATGCGTTCCATTAATTTCCCGATGCATGATGACAATGATATAGGCCGAACCTTTTCCTTGCCTATCTTATCTATGAAAATTACCTGGTATTCTTGCCAATCAGATGGTAGAATGCTCGTCCTCCAAACAATATTGAAGAACTCTAGCAAGCATCTTCTGCCAGAATCCGACAAGGTCCTAATCATTTTGTACTCCATGCCATCGAGGCCGGGAGCCGAGTCTCTCTTAATCATTCTGATCGCTCTATCCAGTTCCGACCGGCTGAACGGGGCCTCCAGCTCGTCGTCCCCATCGATATCAGGGGCCGTGAATGGTTCCGTACCAACAAAAGGAGGAGCCAGGTTATCAATTGTACTTCTGATCTCGTCTTCTCTGTTCTTGGTGGTCCACGTGTTCCATGGGACATTTTTTCCGGAGTTCTTTAGAATACGCATGATTTTTCCATACGTATCCCAGACTTGTGAACTTGTTAATGTCCTGACAAAAATGTTCAAAACTCGCTCTTTTCTTTTCTCTGATGGTACGTTTAGCTAAAGCGCCCTTTCTCTTGTATTCGACTCACGCTTGTAAGCTCTTGCTTCTCCTAAAATCAGCAAAAGCCTCCTTTCTGCTGCGAACCGCCGACTCGCATTCCGTGTCCCACCATTTGTGAGATCTCTTGTTTATAGTTGGGGTATCCCCCCGTGTCGGGGCAGGCCAAACTCTGCGTCTGCCTGACGCGGTGGCAACCGATCTCCTAAGAATATCTATGAATAGGCAATAGTACCCTTCAAAATCGTTCTTGAAAAGTTCAATGTCCGGAAGAAGAGAGGAAGTAATCTCCTTTTCAGCTAATTTGCCGAATTCAGACCAGACCGTTCTCTTAGATGTGATTCTGTTTGACAGTTTCCTGTATGTCTGCACCGGGTTATCAAAGTAAAAAGCGATAGGGTAGTGATCGCTGTCCCACGTTTCCTCCATCTGTCGGTAAGTGATTCGGTCGATAACACCTCTAGTTCCAAACATGAGATCTATATTAGAGTCTCGTTGACCGCGTAAGCCAGCGCGTGAAGTAGTATCAGTATTTATGCAGAAGTATTCCTCATCCATCATGTCTCGTGCAAACGATCGCCATCGTCCTTAGTAGAGTGGCAGTTCCATAAAATATTGTGGGCGTTGAAGTCTCCTATAATAATAGAGTCAATTGATTTATCACCAATATTGTTAATTATGGCATTAAGGTTACGTCTCGTTATTGATCCGCGAGGGTGTCTGTAGATAGCCAGCACATTAACATTTTTGAGTAAATTCTTCGTTTTTATACCCACCACGTCATACCCCACCGGAATATTAGTCACAGTGAGAGCGTCAAATTGAACTTGTTTACGGACCGAGATTGCAACACCACCACTGCGAAGCGGATTCGCACTATGCACAGACTTAAAGCCGGAAAAGTCCACACATTTTCCACCAGTGCATCTTGTCTCTGTGAGCACTACCATATCGAAGTTCATAACACGCTTGGTGAGTTCGTCCTTGCTGGTTCGATAACCTCGGCAATTCCAAAGCAGGAGATTGAATTATACAACAGAGGGATAGCAACTTCTCTCATCTCTGTCCTGTCGAGCTCCACCTGTTGGCCCCTCTTCTTCCCGTCGTCGATGGTCTCTGGAATTCATCAAGGCATTAATTAAGAATTCTCTAACTTCTGGAGTTCTGCGTAGGATTTGCAGAACAATGTCCAATGTATCTCTAATGTGCCGATCATGCATGCGGGGGGGGGGGGGGGGGTCTCCTCGCGTTTCATCCGCCTCCTCGCGGACCACATCCGACCAAGCGGCTCCATTTCGAGAGGCAGATAAAGCAATACCTCTCTTATCTTTGGTGAGTTCGCCTGCTCGTGTGTCGATTTGCTTGTAGTGGTCCCTCACCACATTAGCGTAGTGTACCTGTGTAATTCTGGCTCTCCTGTTTCCGTGCTGTGAGAGATTATGCCCCCTCTCCACACCTGGCCCTCCGGGCACCAGTTCCCGCCGTCTTGTACTTTCCCGGTTATCCGTTTCTCCAGGAGATTTATCCCTGTGTGATACTGGCAGGGATGGCCAGTCATCCGGACTCAAAAATCTATCATATGCTCTGGGGGGATCTGCGTTATCGCCCTCAACAATCCGTGTGCGCTATGGAAGGAAATATTTTTATAAGCCATCACAACATTTATGTTTTTATTTTTCTCGAAAGCCGAGCAGTTTCTAAAGGTGGATCTGTGAGACCCTCCGCAATTATAGCAATTCAAGGGCCTGTCACATTGGCCGTGGGATTTATCCCCGCATATAATACAACGAGTGACACTTTTGCATGCAGCTTTAGTGTGGCCGAATCTAAAGCAATTATAGTGTTGTTTAGCTTAAGGAACAAAAGGTCTTACCCTCAATCCCACGCCGTTGGTGAAGATCTTTAAGTGGTAAGGCGACAATTTCCCGAAAAATGGGAGAGGTAATGTTGGTACTAACGAAAATTCCTAGGCGACACAAATTAATTTTTGTAGATTAGTAGCACTGCGTAAGTAGTATAATCTGTTACTTAGGAAGCCTTTTTCAAAATATACGCGCACGAATATTTGTTAAGTCTAACATATGGTCATATCTATGTGTAAATGTACAAATAACGAATTATAAATAGTAATTAGTTATCTTTATAATAGCATTTATTATCTTCTACTTTATCGCTTTTTACTTACTTAGAAATATTTTTCTTTTAATTATTCTTGTTGTGTCGAAAGCTTCTTGCATATATAGATAAATTATTGAGATGCCAGCTGGGAGTTTGTTTAGTTTTATACGCATGTATACAGTACATTTATACAGTACATGTATAAACAGTACATGTATAAACAGTATGCAATTAGGCGGGGGAGGGGCTCCGCCGCAGGGGGAGGGGCTCCCCCGCATAATAAACTAAAGAAACTCCCAGCGTGATACCTAACTGCTTGAATTTAGACG